>OZ020268.1:82933052-83258052 GCA_963971225.1 Melieria omissa
TACGGGGCGTATGATAAACATTTTAGTTGTATGTAAAACGGAACAGCATATCCCGGATTTGGCGATGATGAAAATTGTTTGTGGTCATAGCCGAACTTTGTGCAATCAACTGGGAACATTTCCTTAATGTACCTAAAAAGTTATAAAAAAAATGTATCTAGAAATAATTAAAAATTTGTATGAGTTAACGCGGCGTATGATGAACATTTTAGTTCTACGTAAATCTTAAATTTGCTTATCTTAGATTCGGTCATTCAGTAAATATTTCTAAAGTTTAATCGGTTGCAAATTATTACAAATTTTAGTGAGTCAACGGGGCGTATGATAAACATTTTCGTTACTTGAAAAATGGAACCGCATGTCTCGGATTTTGTCCAGCGGTAGAATCGGCAAAACGGGAATGCTGTTAGAAGTAGTTCTTTTCGAAGATTGATCGGAATTATCTTGGTTCAAAATGGCTAAAAATTTTAATGGATCCACGCGGCGTATGATAAACATTTTTTGTGTACATAGCTGAACTGTGTTCGATGAACTGAGTGCATTTCCTTAATGATCCCAAAGAAAGCTAAAACTACATCTATAAATAATTAAAAATGTATATGGGTCGACGGGGCGTATGATAAATACTTTAAATATTTTCTTGTAAGAATTGTAAAAATTGAATTTGAGTTGTTGTTAAAAATTTAAATGGATCCATGGAGCGTGCGATAAAATGTGGACATAGCCGAACTCTGTGTAGTTGTTTTTAAGGATTAATTGAAATTATCTTGGCTCAAAATTGTTAGAAATTTGAATGGATGCACGAGGCGTGTGACAAACATTTTTGTTGTACGAAATCGAACTTTGCTTATCCGGGATTCGATCAACTAGCAACATCGCATTAGTGGACCCAAAGAACGAACGAATAGGAAATGAAAAAAACAAACATTTAAAAAAGGTTACAAATATTTATGGGTTGACGGGGCGTATGATAAACATTTTCGTTGTATGAATGGTAAAGTTTAACTTTGCCTATCCGAGATTCGGTCAAGCGCGAATATTTGCAATTAATTATTTCTAAAATTAAATCGGGATTATCTCGATCGAAAAGTGTTTACTATTTCAGTGGATCAACGGAGCGAATGATAAACTTATGCTGTGTAAGTCAAACTTTGCTTATTTGGGATTCGATTAAACGGCAACATTTCCTTAACCCTTTCGCTTTTTTGTTGCCATATGGCACATGTTTCTTTGTGGACGTCTGCATCCTCTATGGTTGCAAGAATAAATTTTCTTCCTGGTTCTTGGAATAGTTTGAAGTTTTAGGAAAAATAGGAAATTGATAAACTGAATATTTAAGTTTAAAGAAGAGAAGTATACACGTTTTTTTAATACGTTAATGGACCCAAAGAACGAACATTAAGTCATATTAAATAAATGGTTTTATATATTGTTATAGACGGTTTATGGGGCGAAGCTTTGCTTATCGATCAGCATCCAACGATAAATGCATCTATCTCCAAGATCTTTAAAGCGTCTTCTAGACGATGTAAGGAAGCTTTTAGGATGGCAGACGTGTCCCAAAAGAACTTGTTACTATACTCTTCAAAACCCTATCCACGATCAACAATCCACGATCACAGGACTCGTTGATCTTATCGTCCACACTAGAATGATATTGTATATAAATTCTTAAGAAACTAGCTCATCGGTTTAAAGTTTGTTTCAGGGCACAATAACATTGACGTCAGCAAGCGAGCCGATGAAAAGCTCCACTTTTGATGAGAATGAGCCGCGGAGGGTTCACATTTTATAAATTTAAGAATATATCTTTTGGGAAGTATTTACCCAAAAAACTTATCATAAATACTAAAATATCAAACATTTCTTAGTTATCACTTCAGTCGTGCTATGTAAGTAAGCAGCTTCCAACTTTGTTGTTCTTTTTCATTCAAAATATTCTCTAAACATGACCTCAAAATCAATTGCTATCGAATTACTTATGTCAAATTCCCCTCGAAGTCAACATGCATACCCGACAGACAGATTTCCAAATCGATTCGCCCGGCAACGCTGATGGCAAATGTACTCAAACTTTTCCACACCGGAAATGCCGCAATCACGGCGCTAAAGACTCTATATCAAAGCGAATGACACGCTTATTTACTGCAAATACGCGCCGCACTGGCTGCAACGTGTCGCGCTGACTTGTGCCACAAGACGACAACGTCGCAATGGCAACAACAATGCATCACTAGCACTGCGACAACAACGTAAATGCACTCGAAGCGCCAGCACGAACTCCGTTTTTGCCAATGACCAGCAAAGAAAGATGAAGTAGTGAAAAATAAATGTTGAACTTTAAATTATTTGGCAAGTCTTCTTTGCACATTCGTTAACTTGAAGATTTTCCAATATCGCTTCCGTGGCTTGCTGCCTGCTTCTGTGTTGTTCGGTGCGCACACTTAACGTGGTAACTGTCCCCGTGCTTCGTTCCTTTGCTCCTGTTGCGCTTAACTTCATTAATTTATTTGTGCGAAATGCACGTGCGGCATTGCACTCAATCGGAAGTGTAGCAACTTGTAACGCGCGAACAGAATGAGCTGTGGATTTTGTTCGCGCTGCGCACTTAAAGCAGCAAATTGGAAACTTACTCGGCGTTACCTGTTGACAAATGGATTATTATTCGCTGTGCAAATAGAGTGACCAGAGTGGTTGAAATTTAAGTCAACGTTTTTGTGTTGAAATATTGAAATTGAAAAAATTATAATTAAAAGTAAACATAGCGTTTAAAGTGTGCAACAGAAATGAATGGTTGGAATTTAAAGGATAAAGGTGAACAGGTTTTGAAAAGTTTGAACATTGCCTTTTCAATCGTTGGACAGAATACCGCAGTAGGGGTCAATAATTACATAAGTTTCGATTTTTTTTTAAACTTTATTTCTTCTAGATGATCCTTTCCAACTCACTGATTTATTCGCTGTGCGGCTATAAAAAGAAAACAAATATACAGCTACATCGGGTGCAACAGCTACGTCTCTAAGGGAAAGCAGGCGTCAGCAAAAACAGCGCACCAAACCGATCTTAGCGAAGTCTCCAACCATCTTGCTGTCACCTCATTTACACAACAGATGGCGCTATGAGCGGTAACTCACAATATCGGCGGAGAGCTGACATTCTGTACTGTCTTCTTCTTGTCTTCTTCGTGCACATCTTCGGTCATATGGTAAGACAACAATATTTCTTTTTTTCATGTTTAATCCACTTGAGATCAAAGGCCTAAACGAGACTAATGTCTTGCGTGGGTTATGATTATCTATTAAAGTTTCATTAGCAGTCGTAGATGATGGAGCTGCCATCTGTTGTCTTCTAGGTGAGACTTTTCTGTATGTAAAAGTTTATTACTGGATTGTGTAGAGTGCCCTCTGTCCATACTCTGTTGCTGTTTGGTAGGAGATGTTATTGGAAAACGCAGTGGTTGGTGACTTTGATAAGCTGATTTTGGATTATGTATACACTGCGATATATTTCTGTTCATCTTAACTGGCACTGCCAGTGGTGTTGTTGTTGGACTAGTATGACCAATGTTTTGTACAGACAGCCAAATACATTAAGGCACTTTAGTTCTTAATTGAGTTTATTGCTTTTGCTGTTCACATATCTCAATTTAGCTGTTATCGAAAATGTTATCGAACATGTTTTTGTGTAGATGGAAGAAAGGTTTGTTTCTAAAAATCATTTATTGATCATTTAGTAATATTTGTTCCATATCCACACTGATGCATACAATTTTTAAACGAAATTTCAAAGCAAGCAAATACTAACAAACGTCTTTACTGCTGTCAGTTTCTTATTTTGGTTTTGGTTCTTTCAATTGTGATTGAATTTGTTTATCAGTAACAGTCGGTCTCGTTAGCTCAGCGGGTAGCACGATGGCTTCTCATACCGAGCGCCGCAGGTTCGATTCCTGGCTTGGGCTGGAAAAAACACTCATTTACTTCTATAATCCAATAGTTTTTGTTTGTCTAAAGGTGAAGAATTTGATGTAGTAATGCAAAAGGAATGGAAAACATTTAGAAGAAAAAATTCAAAATTAGTAAATTTCGGGATCTATGGCAATATGCGTACCCAATAAAAAAGACAAATCTTCGCAATTAAAAAATTTAATGTGTTTTTTACACACAAGCTTGAAGATTCTATTTCTTCTGTATTCTGCTCAGGCTGCACCCAAGTTTGTTGAATAACTTTTTTATTTATTTTTTTATGATTATACAAATTTCCTCATGGGTCAAAAAATGTTATGTTTGCAATTTTCTCTATTAATTAAGCATTAAAATTAATTAAACTAAACATTACAAAAAATGCTACCTAAGCAAATATTGACTGAACGCCAAAAATGTGTAAAAATTAAAGAAAAAAAATTAAATACAAAAATATTGGCTGTCCAAAGCAGACCGACAGTGGTGCGGGTGAAGTCGTTGGGGCGTTGCGTTGCGCCAGTCTAATTGCGCAAAATCAGTGGACCGCAGCGCGGCGCAACATAACCATAAAACAGCATAATCAGCCGTTGTAATTGGCCAATCAATTCGGTCATTGTTCGCATTTATTACACGGTCTCGATTATTCTCTCACCACCCCCCACTCCCACGCAATTTTAACAACATTTTGCGCATTTTTCCGCGGGTCGAATTTATTTTTGCAATTTTTTTCGATCAGCCAACGGGCCACAGCTGGCTCTGACCAACGGTGGGCGGCTGTCAGTCGAGGCATTAAAGTTCACACAGTGGGCGGAGGGAAAACATTTAATGACTTGACTGACGCCAATTTGGTGCAGTGCGCAAAATTTTCGTTTATATTTTTGTTGCTTAAATTATTTGCAAGTTTTTTTTTCAACACTGTAAAATTCTTGTTTCTGTAAATTTGCTCAACAATATTTAATATTTTTTTATATTTTTTACTGAAGCATCTTGCAATGCCGTCGCTGTTAACAAATTCCCGCAACGAATGGCAACTTCCGTTTCCGCTGTCACTTCGGCTTCAAGCTGTCACACATACCAATGCGCCGACCAGAAGACAAGAAAGCACTGCCAACTGTGAGCGCCAAGCAAAATGAATGAAGTGAACAACTCGACAAGATGCGACAAATAAAAATTACATGTCTTGGCAAAAGTTTTGGGCTCTTCATTATTCGTTAACTCCAGCGCAGCGTTGGCGGCATTTGGCACTTCTTGTGCATTCACTGCACTTCTTTTTATAGTTATAAATTTTTTCTGTTTGTTTTTTTACACATTTCTTTTGCCGCCTTTTTAGCCCTTTTTCTATTTTTTGTTGTTGTTTTTGTTAGAGTTGAAGACAAAAAAACTGTAAAAAGCAAGCGACAAAGTTGGTTAAGTTTTCAACTGTCGTACATGGCGCACAGCGTGCGCCACATTTTCTTTGAATTTTAATCACAATTCAAATCAAGAAAATTTCATCAGCAGAGGCTGTGAAGTTGCAGTGCCGCATTGTCAGCCCACAAACCGCCGCCGAGTAATCGGCGTGTGTCACTTAGATGTTGACGGAAACTCAACGGACAAATGCAAATTTCAAAACTTTGTACGTTATTCAGTTCAAGATGACGTCTGTGGTTGTATGTCCGGAACTGAACTGCGCCAAAGTCGTTAACCCTTTCGTTGCAATTTTTTAATGGGGAAATTATAAAACTCCAATTTCTTCAATTGAATCCTCGGTGTGCCCATTATAACAACATTGCATAACAATATTTTCAGGAAAAAAAGTAAATAAGAAAAGCGGACAACTTCAACAATTTCGACGAAGATGAAAGAAGTGAATTTCATGTCCTCATCAAACATTACTTTTTACATGAAAAAACCATCACCGAAGCCAAGAAAAAGCTTGATAAATCCTATGGGAACTCTGCACCAGTGTCGTGCGTAGGATTTAATTTTGGGGGGGCGGGGGGAATGCGTGGTTAGATTTGTACATAACTTTTGAGTCCACTACCATTTGAAACCATATTTGACATGCTTGATGCTTGTAACAAACAGATATTTAAGGGGGCTTTAAACCCCCTACCCCTCTTATGTGCGCCACTGCTCCACACCATCAATTTCCATGGTTAAGTAGTGGTTTACTGCATTCCATCGCAGAAGTAATGCCGAACGTTGAGATCAACCAAAAGAGGAGCCACAAAATATCGATCAAATGCATGAATTGATATCGGACAAAGGGTGCATGAAAGTCATTGCAGAGGCAGAAACTAAGGACATCTCATCTGAGCGGGAAAATTACATTTTTTATGAATATTTGGACATGAAAAAGCTCTCCGTGATTACTGACTCCCGATATTAAGGGGAACCGTGTGACTTTAAAGGACTGTTTGGCAATATTTAACAGCAAACTGAACAAGCTTTTTTGCCATTTTGTAATGGTAGATAAAGCTTGGATTATTCACAATACACCAGAGTCCAAGGAACAGTCAAAGCAGTGGAGTTTTCCGGGTGCAAGTGCATCAAAGTTCTTGAATCTGTGGGCCAATGTGCTAATGGTGACAGTTCTTGAAAAAACCAAACGACAATTACTTTGAAAAGAGTTAAATGATCACCGGCAAATATTGTGTTGTTGTTTTTGGACTAATAGGACACTAATTTAAAGCAAAAACCACCGCTTTTGGCAACAAAAACGTACTCTTTCAACGTGTCAATGCACTGGGCTACGAATTGATACCAAATCCAACATATACATACTATATAATTACAACATATACATATGTATATACTTACAACACATATATACTTAGTTTCCTTCCAAGATGGGCATCACCAGGTCAGATGAATGCAAGAAATACAAAGAAAATGGTGTCAGCGAAATCTGGAAGCACATTGCTTGCTTCTGTTCGGCTAATTCAAGACTTTGTGTTACTTAGGAATGCTGTTCTGCTCTGGATTCGCTTCGCCAGAAACATTTACATTCTAACCAATCACTTTTCTTTTGAACCCGCAGCACTAAAGAGTTCTAATTGGAACCGCAAGAGGCCCAACAGGAAACAAATAAAATGAACAAATGCTGAACTAACTAATATCGAGCTAAAAGGAGACTGGAAGACAACAGGTTTTTTGTCGAAAAAAAATATTTTATTAAAAACCCACTGACTTATCAAACTGCCCTCGTATGTTACTCACAGGATCACCGCATTTGGTTCTATCTAATTTTCTTGTATAGGTTGCTTCATCATTGAGAACTGCCGCTTTCTTTCAATGAGATAACTTGCATCTCTTAAAGTAAAAAAAGAGACTTAAAAAGTTGAAGTGAAGTAAAGAGTTGCGAGTAAAAAAAGTGAATTCATGGCTTTCATTTTACTAAATACATTTTTCTCTCATGGTTAAACTTTTTTCAAACATTCTCCTACCATAATCCTTCTAACATCAAATACAACAAAAAAAAAATTAAAACTAAAAGTCAATTAAAAATTGGTCATGCTTGAACAACTAACTCTGCAATGGCAGACCGGAAACAAATGTGTCACTTGATTTTTAGCACCGGCACTTACCATAACAATTTAGCAACAATGTGTCTCCGAACTAGTCAACCATACACATTGCCATCGCTGCCACATGCACTCATCAATTTTCTATCCGTGGCGCTTTGGCCATTGTCGTTAAATGCGGCGCGTGTTGCTGGCGCATAACTTAGCAGCAACCAGACCAGCAATGAACCCCTTCCTTCCTTCCATCTAAGCAGAGCGCGCGTTCTCCACACCTCAAACACGTATTGCACGCAGCTTTCGCGATACATGATACTCGAGTCAATGATACTCGATGATACTCGTATTCGGGATATTGAGAGTGAACTGTATGTGTGTGTTGGGAAGGTAGCTGTGTTTGCATGTAAGGTTTATTGGGTTGTCAAAGAAGTTTTATCGTAACTTGACTAGTTTCTATACGATTTAAAAGCCGAGAACTCAGTTCATATTTCAGACATCTAGTAAAGCTTGCATTTTTTATTTTCCTTTTTCAAAGAGAAACCTTCATAGATACCGTCTAAAAACTTCTCCTGTTATCACGTCTGAAAAAATGACCGAAGCATACCACTTATCATAGATCCGTTTTCATTCTATTTTTCTCCGTTTTTATTTATTTATTTTTAATTTATTTGTTTATTTATTTATTCGAATGCTGGTCTTAACCGTTTCGTATTGACCTCCGTCCTTTTCATAAAATTGCAATGTTCCAGCGCACAAAACCATTAGGGAAGGATTCGTTTCTCAGTCGTATTGCTCGGTAATGGAAGAGGCTTCCTGCAGACATTTTCCCTGACACCGTGCGACAAAAATCAAAAAATTTCGAAACACACGAAAAAATCGGTATACTCGCAAAACTAGGGGCCAAATATAGTAAAACTGCGTTTTTAGTTTTTCTCTCGGACGTCAGGATTTTTTAAAAGGGCTTTGAAATTTCAAGGACATGTTTATTTCAAGCAATTATTTAAAAAATTGAGCGCATTTTGGAATAACAATATGGCTATCAAGTGAACGAGAATAATCCTTAGAATCTTATAAACTTTAATGTTTTGGAGTAAAAGGACAAAGAGGTATTGAAAATGTCCTGCTAAAGCTTTATCCTTGAATATCCTTGAAAGTTTCCAATAGTTTTTTTGGAAAAAAAATATATCTTAAGGACTAATATGTACACTACCACATCCTCGAATTTCGTCCTTCTAAAGTTATTAGTTTAGAAACCTTGACACGTGTTCAAGGAGATTTTGGGTTTTAACATACTTACTTTTCAGCAAATTTCATATAAATTTTCAAGGATATAAAGGATTAAAATTTTCAAAGGACGTTTTTTATATCCTATTTTTACAAATAGATAAAAATACAATTTTATTGAGCCTTTCCTCTTTCATTTGATATATATAACGCCATATTTTAATGAGGTTAAGTATTTTTTCTATTTTTTTTATTTTTTATCCCTTGCAAAATTTTGAAGTCCTTTTAAAAGCACAAAGGATGTAGAAATGAAAAATTGAGTACGCAGTATTACTATATTTGGTTCCTAGTTTCACGCCCATATGGATTTTTCCCGGTGTGAAAAATGCTGTCGCACAGTGTAATAGGAACAAATGATTCACTGGTTATGTAATTTTATAGGTAACTGCCCCAGTATGCATAAATTTATATGCAATATACGTGCAGCTGTCTTTTGGTCTTCTAAGCATAATCTACACATAACTTTATCAACTACGCTAAAACGTGCTAGGAGTCTTCCTAACTTTCCATGCCCCTTAGTTAGCCATTCCAGAGTTATCCAAACGAAAAATGACCTCAAAACTAATTGAAAGCCACAGTTAGTAGCTTCAATTCAGCTTCTGTGTGTATCTCGAAATTATCAATCAAACTATCGAACATTAAATTACGACCATTAAAAAACTTCATCCAAACCTCGGTTCAGGTCCATGGTTCAAATAATTCATCAGGTAATTTTTGTGCAAAATAAAAGTAAAGAAGATGAATGCTTATCAAAGGGCAATGTTAAAGAAACAAAATGATTTAAACCTCGATAGTCCAGCGGGTAGCGCACTGTTTTCTCATACCAAGGCCCAGGTTCGAGTCCTAGTTCGGGCTGGTGAAAAACTCGTCTACTTCTATCGCTATCCACATGAAGCAGATGAGAATTACAAGAATCGCACAAGTGCGCTCTTGGCAGACGATGGCAAAACTCCCAAATGAGAACGAAAAATTGCCTACAGCCATTCGGACTCGACGTTCAACTGTAGGTCTCTTCCCTTCCCCCCTCCGATTGAAATGTGTTGTAATACATGATGAAAGAACAGTGTGCATACACATAAAAAAACGGATGAAATATATGTGGTATCGCAATGGACCTCTTAGGACTCCGAGTGCGCCTCTTACATAGACAGCCTCCATAAAATAACCTAACCTATGATCAAATTTATGTCAAACCAAGAATGCATATGTTTACATTTCGCATTAAAAAGATGTAGTCAAAGGGTAAAAAAGACTATGTAAAGTTCATCAGGAAAGCAGCCTTGTTTGATCGACAGAAAACGAGTTATCTTGTATCAAATTTAAAGCTGGTAATGTAATTATATATTTGATGATCTGCCAAACATTATGAGAGTTTGACATCGATACGTTCTGACGCATTCTTTATATAAACTGAAACTATCGACATTGTAACATTCGACTCAAATTTGTTTTGGTTGCTGCGGAAAAGTGAAGAGTTGTGTTCAGGAGAGTCCTACGAAAAGTGTTTCTGCCACAAAGTGAAAATCATATTAACCGGTTTATTGGTTTAGAAGTTACAATCACAAACATGAAAAATGTCAGGGAAAATCCGAAAAAGTGACACGCCCATTTTTGGCGAAAACGGAAACTAAGTTTTAAAAACGATTTGCGGATTCGAAATCAGCGATACCTAATTACCCTAGAACTGATGTCAAACCCAGAAAAACCATTTTGCTGTTGATCAGTGTTATTAAACAAAAGTTCAGGAGTTTTTGTAACTTTTGAGATAAAATGTCGGTTATTGTTTAAGCTTTTGAAGAAAATTCTTTCAGGTATTTAGTAAAACTGTAATAAACTTTCTGACCCAGAAAACATTTGTGAAACATTTTAAGCCTCCAGCTTCTAGTTTTATAGGTCAATTTGACCATTTTTTTCTAAAGAGCTAAAAATTTCCTTGAAAACAGGACTTTTATATTCGCCATAAAATTCTACTATAGGTCTCTGAACATACAAAATTAATTATTTAATCTTAAAGAAAATTACTTAACGAAAGTTTAAGAGTTTCTGTAACCTTTAAGAGAAAATTTCGGTTACTTTCGGTTACTTTATTGTTGTTTCTGCCCCAAAATCGTTAAAATTCTAATAATTTGAAAGTTGTAAGGTGGTAAGGTCCTAAATGTCGGGAGAGACGGTGGATCGGAGCCAATGGTTGGATAGGAAGGAGTTGAACCCATTTATGGAAGCCATGTAGAGTGAATAAAGAATTTTGTATACAAAAATGGCAAATGTGGTCGAAATAAAATTGTTGAATTAGTACATAAATTTTGTAAATCTATTTAATTTGTTTTTGGCCAAAACTCAAGAGATTTTATTATTTTGTTTTATTATTATTTTTTTTTTCTATTTAAGGTTGTTATATGTATTACTCAAGTTTTACATTCTATAACTATAGAAATTGTCTTTAATTTCCGCACAAGCCACAAAACATATCGTCTTACTTGACAACCCAATATTCATTCACATGTCTGCCTGTATGAGTGTATTTGTGTGTGTGTGTATACGTGTGTAGGCAAATGTTTTTGAGCGCCGCTGTCGCTGTTAATCACAGGTCGTGCCCGTTATTGAAGCTGTCACCGTCAATGCAGCGCCATATTAATCTCGTTAATGACGAAACTGAATCAGCACTTTAATCGTCCGAATAGGCAATCAGGCAGTCGGCTGAATTGCCAGCAGATAAATGGTGCGGGCTGAGCGTGGAGGCGCTGCCAGCGCCGCACACAACAGATCACAGCATGAGTAATCGGAATTGACGGCAAAACTGCAAAGTTGGCCGAAAAGTTGCCGGGGTCGGGTTACAACGTGTTTACACCACCACCAGAGGGTGAAATTGGCGCATCGCATAGTTGCGGCGCATCGACTGCGAACTAATTACGCAGCTTTGTTTTTTAACTCGATTATTGTGTCATGTAAAAGTTGTGAAATATTTGACATCGCCAACGCTGCCGACTTGGCATTCGAGTGCGACTTGTGTTGTGTTAAATATGGCAGCGCCATTTGACTTTGACACTGAATTATGGTCGGCGAAAAATTGCCTGCGCAACGTGACAGCGTCATCAACATGAACGTTAAAACACACGATGGCTGTCGCACGCGCCGACAAATGCAGTGCGCCGCCACATGACGTTGCACATTGTCGTCGTCGCTCGGCACCCGGCAGCAGTCGGCAGCAGCGGCCAGAGTCAAGCATGACCGCCTCATATAAACAAAAATTAAGTTGAAGTTGAAGTGGATTTTTCGCTGATCGCTGCAAAATGACATGAAGCGTGCTACTGTTGTTGTTGCTGTTGCTGTTGCAGCAGCCTGATTGCTTCGATAACGATGGCAATGATGTTGATGGTTGTTGTTGATGTCCTGTCTGCCGGCAGCATTACGACAATGCTGTTAGTATTAGTATGTGTGTGTTGTGTGTGTGTGTGTATGTGTGAGTTGCAGTGTGCATCTTGCGGTTGAATTTTCTGCATGCGTGGCACTTTGCCGCATAGACGCGTGTCCTCTCGCACGCCCCATGCGACAGCCACATCCTTGTGCTACTTAATATTCGCTGATTGGCAGAGCCCGCACTTGGCTGGTTTGTGGCGCTCGGTGTGAATGTGTGCGCTACATACATAAATGCTTAGATTGCACAGTATTCCAGCAGGAAAACGTCTGTTGCGGGTCTGAATTATTTCGACTTGTCGCATTCATGAACTGGTTTCTTCATGTCAACTAAGTAGTTCACTGAAATCATTGAATCACTTTGGTGTATTTCAACTCTTTTGCGACCATTGAGACATGTGGATTTCATATGAACTTTTTAATTATTTCACCGTGCAATAGTACTTTTGAACCATCTAAAAGTTGATATAGGCGTGAAACTAGAAATCATTCATAGTAACCTGGCATATTCAGCATTTTCTAATTCATTTTCCTTTTAAAAGAACTTCAAACTTTTAAGAAGATACACATTTTTGAAATCCAATGTCCATTTCAAAGGCCTTTAAAGTTTTAAGGACACACAAAACTCAAAGATTTTTTTTTAATATTTGCGGTTGTACAATGACGGAGATATGGGTATGAAATGAAAGAAAAAACTTGTCGCTTTTTGTCTAAATTATCTATTTAGAACTTTCAGGACCACAAGATGTCAGTAAGTGATATGTAGGATAATACATCAGAAATATAGTTTTCTTTCTAATTTTCTAAAAAAAATGAACGCGTATTTCTTACTTATTTCTTGCTTATGAATAGAAACGTATTTTTTTAACTCTAAACCAATTAAAATAAAATAATAACAGCTGAAGGATAGTGAAGGATATATATTTGAAAGGACCTTGCTGTTGTATTTTGACCCTGAAAGTGCTAAAATAGGAAATATAGTCTAAAGTCGAGAATTTTCTCTTTCACTAGATACCTATATCTTCATCATTACAAAACCACAAATATTAAAAAAAAATTTTTGAGTTGTTGCTGAACATCAAACTCTGCACATAGATTTTGTCATTTTCACTGGCACACAGATTTTCCCCGGAAATCCTAAGCAGGGAGCAGCGGCTAAACGGTCTACAATCCGTTCCCAATGCATAGAAATAATCAATGGCGACTCGAAATTGGTTAACGGTTTCAGCTGTGGGTTTTTTTTTTGACAAGCTAGGAATTGGCTTATCAGTCTTTCTCTACTTTGAAATTTCTAGGCTCTTTCTTCTTCGAAGATCTTAGATAACCTGAGATAAGTCCACAACAAAGACTTGCGAGGGTTTATCTACAAATCAAGATAAATCAAATTCTTCTTGTTGTATCATTTTGGACTCATTTTGTGGCCTAAGTATGTGCTTCGGCAAAGTCCCGTGCGACAGCCATTTTAACCTAACCTTACCTTACTAAGTCTTTCAAATTAATCATTGAACCCAGGCTAAGCTAGTAAGCAGAATGCATTGGAACGCTCTTGTAGAGTTTCCAGGGACATCTGTCCTAAACTAAACCATAGGAAAACCAAACAGCTTTAGGCGCAGAACGAGAAGCATTGACTTTTCCTGTATCAGTTGTCACTGGATCGTAAAAAAGCACGCCCAGCGGTTGCGCCTCTCTTTCACATTGACCTAACTTTTTTAACGACCACTGCATGCAGCAGCTGAGACTCTGTGAATGAATAAAACCTTTTTGCAACTGATATGCCACTGTTCATACCTGGCCCGAAGAACACTTTGTAACCTAAGCTCTAACCTAGAATAACACTAAAACCCTAAAAAAGTAAACTAAAACTTGACAGAAAGACAGCTTATATCTCTCCTGATTTACGTCAATTTAACTTGACTTAAAGTTTCAATATTTTTTTAAACAATTTCATCTTTAAACCATCACACAGAATGCACTTTAGTTTCGAAACACAGCAGTGGAAGGAGTTTTTTGTGGGTTCAAATCCTCCAAACACAAAACTTGCTGGTAAAATATATGGTTCCGGATGGTATTCAGCTTAAAAGCAGCAAACCCTCCAAAATGAAATTCTGTGTGCGCCATTGGAGCCCATTCACATTAGTATGGGATTTGTAATGTCTAAAAGGAACAGCAAAACCACTATGGAAAGGAATCAGTCTTATCAAAATGTCCGTTTGATGGCTGATAGCATACAAAAATAGCTGTGGAGAAGTTTGAGATATCAACATGAAATTTTTTTCTTTTACCTAATAAACATGTCGAAGCTCAGGGCAAACCTCTATTAGTGCGAGGCATTGCATTTACATTGCATTGGTTCCGGAAGCATCTAGAAGTTAGAAGACAGGATTTTGAATGAACAAGTTATGGGTACTTGACTGGAACCCCTTTCACCGCAGAGATGACATTCCACAATCGTGCAGTATGACCCAGAAACGCATTCTCTCTGTAATGCGTAGAGCGCTGGAATGTCGTTTCAACGGGGGTTTTTGGGGATTTGGTGATCAGGTTCAAATTGCTTATCTTTTCTTAACAATTTTTTTTCTTTTATTCCTTGTTCACTCCTAACTGCAGCATAGGGCCTCAACAAGACTCTTGCATCGTACACAATTCTGGGCTGTTGTTTTTGCACCGTCTAATGTAGTATTGGCGGCTAGTTCACGTAGAGTCGACCGTCTCCAGGTGGTTTTTGGTCGACCGTGACATCTACTCCCTTGCGGGTTCCAGTTCAGTGCCATTCTTGTGCTGCTGTCGGGTTGTTTTCTTTCTTACCTATTAACAAAAAAGTATCTGCAGATTAAGGACAATGATCTAAGGAGTCAATCGAACTGGTAGCTATACAGTTTCCAATAAGCTTAATCGGATGGTTTTGAACACAGTCAAGGAACACCTAACAAACTTTTTTGAATACTCACCCACAGAGGTGAATTGAACTCCATTTATGATCAGCTATAGTTGGTGCACTGCTTTAGAAAGCTGCAGCAATTAGATGCTTGTTTTGATGGGCCAAAAATATGATCTTTCCACCGAAAATTAATCTTAATAGACAAATCTAGAACTCCGAGAACTGTGGATTTCGCATTTCTCACAGCACCCATCAGGTACGAATTGGAATAGAGGGAAACTCGTTTGTGGTATAACAGACAGACAGACATTGGGTCCTGTAAGGATTAAAATCGAATATATTCGCTTTACACACTTGAAAATTGTGAATAATCAAAAAATTAAAAATAAGAATACTTTTAAAAAAGCGTTGCCACCTTTTAAGTTAAATTAAGATTACCGACACATTGATCACATTCGAGCTGTTAGCTCCTTAGGAACAAAATATTTTATTAAATCTAATATTTTATGTAAGTTCAAAAGCCTTAGTAGTGCTTCCTCTTTCACTTTTACTTTACTTCCTTCACTTCACTTCAGACTTTTTTCAGCCTAGCAACACCGAAATCTTTTGAAAAATCAAAATAGTTGAATTGTTTCTACAACGTAAAATAGGCGTGGCACACACTTTTAAACTATTTTGAATATATTAACCCATATTTTTTTTATCATATTTATTTGAAGTAAACAAATTCAAAACCAACCTCACCAGACTTCACATTCAGGTCATAAATCAGTCGACCAACTTTACTAAAACTAAAACTCTTACTTGCTGTTGTTGTTGTTGTCAGACATTGACAATTTTTCTGCCGCGGATTATGCTGCACTCACGGCTGATTGCAATTGCAATTCCTTTCGCGTTTCCGTCGCACTACGTTTTAACTCTTCTTTTTTTGTTGTTTTTTGCATTTGCCATCTTTTGTTATAGTTTGGCATGTGGCAAAGCAACCAGCGTCGTTTATTTAGTATTTTTGCCGCACACAAACACGCACCGATAATATTGACAAAAGTATTTACATTTGCATTGGACAGCGGCAGCGGAGTGCGGAGCGCAGGCGAGCTGAAGTGGTGAAGTGAAGTGCTTTTTCGTTGAGTTAAATGGAAATTGCTACAAACTTGCAATACGACGACGACGGCACCGACAGGACGACAGCAACTTTTGTATTGGCGACAAAGTTTTTTGTTTACACGAAATAAGAAAACTTTCATTCCACTCTTTTAGCACATTTGGGCGTGAAAATGTTTGTTTCTTTGCAAAAAAAAACAAATACATATGTATGGGAAATACTAGAAGAAGTAAGGAAATGAAATGAGAATTGTATATTTTTGGTTTTGACATGCTTGATTAATGCATTGCTACCAAATGGGTATTTAAATACCCATGAAATGAACATCTGTTGCAAGTTCCAACTATTTAATGTTCTTCACATGTTTCCCAATCAGATTGTAGTATATTTTTGGGTTATGTAAACAGATATTTTGATGATAGAACGCAGTTAAAAATCGTGCTGTTTGAAGTTAAATTTCCAATTTTTCGTGGCTTTTCCCTACGTGAGACATTCTATGTTCTCAAGATTGTTAAGAAGTACTGTAGACGCTCACAAATTCGAACCACTTTGAGCAACGGTTATGAACTAATTTTTTAAGAAGTTCGAAGTCTTTCTGAGACGTTGAGATTCGAAAGATGATGGTAGTTAATATATTCGGTTGCCTATATTTTGTAATGGATTTCTTGTCATGCATTACGTAACTGATAAGATTATTGGCCTAAGGCCTGCTCCACTGCTCCGCCAACACTTTGTAGTAACCAACGAAGTGAAAAATGAAACAAATTTCCGTAGGAAGATCTCCCATTGAACACGTCCCCAGGTGGCGAATAGAGAAACTTTTAAAACAAACAGGTGGCTCGGAAAGAGGACATGAGACCTTGAAAAGAAGTTGGCCAACACAAGTGAGGGATGGGATGGACACCAAGAGACGATAAGACAGCAGTCCAGTTCTGTCAGGTAGAAAAATGTGCATTCATAAAAGAGAAAGAGTGATGCACCATTAGTTACAGAAATTTTGTATATATAATGCATGATATACATAACTTTAACGAAACTATATCATGCTATATTGATGAGAAGGATTACGACAGACCTCTGAATGATTAGATACAAACTTTATGGGAATCAAAGGTACCCGCTCGGTGGTTCGTTTTGGCAAATCTTAAAACCGACTGTAGTTCTTAGTCTCAGAGTAGTTCTTAGATCACCCAATAATTATCTATGAAGATTTGCTAACTCCTGCATTAAAAACAAATACTTTATTGACCCTTTCGACCCCAAAGTTGCCTGAGAGCAACTTCACCTATTTGTCATCTTATAGTAAAAGCTACGATTGATTTATGGGTTTAATTTAAGTAGGCACCAACAAATTATTATTTTTAGAAGTGAATTCAAACCAAATTACAAAAATTTTACTGTTATCTTGAAAATAATTTCCAATAATTTGCAGCGCTATCAGGGAAAGTTTGTGTTCTAATTGAAGTCTACTAGTTGGGCGCATTTGATCGAAACCCTGTTTCTTCAGTAATGGTTAAATAAAATTGAAAAGTGATAATTTTGTATTTTTCCATAAATATTAAATACTTTTTCTATAATTAGAAAATATTTTTTCAAAATTAACAATATTTAACCCGTTTGAAGCTAAAATTATTCAAAAGTAAACTAGCTCTAGAAATCTAACAAAGAGGCGCGACGACTTCAAATGTCGAAAAAACATTCAAATACCACCAGATTCGATTAATCTAAACCTTAGCGGCAAGTTTGCAATATCTAAAAAATGTGAAATATCGAAAGGCTTCTAAAAGAAAAGCTGATTTTGAAAACATACTAACACACACACAAACTTTAGACGGCTTAAACTTTTAAAAGGAAACTATCATTGGAAAACCCAACTAGACTTTTGTTACTCTACTCTTGTCCCAGTACAGTTGAGGTCTCTAAAAGCTGTTGCACAGTGTAATCTGCAGTTCTTCGCATAACGTAACACGAGTTAAACAACACTACACAGCATACCCAAAGAATGTCTCAATTTTCCATCTTTTATGCCTACAATCTGCTACAAAAGTAGCAAAGCTTTTTTTCTTTTTATATCAAACAAATAAAAAATATCAACGAATGAAACTCGAAGAAATGCACAACTTCAAAATTCACCAATTAAATATTACACGCATCGCCAACGGCAAATGCCGAGCTACCAGTGATGCCAGATGCCTGAAATTAAAATTGCTCCCAAAATTTAAGAAAATTTCATAAATGTTTTTAACAATTTTTTTTTTATTTTTTAATTTAATTTTTTTAATTTTATTTAATAATATAATTTTAATTTTATTATTTAATTTCTGACTTTATTTTTTTTCAATTTTTATAATTTTATTCTCATAAAAAGAAAAAAATATATATAATTTCCCAATTTTTTTTTAACATTTTTGTTCTAATTTTTTAATTTAATTTTTTTAATTTTATTTAATAATATAATTTTAAGTTTATTATTTAATTTCTAACTTTATTTTTTTTTAATTTTTATAATTTTATTCCCATAAAAAGATAAAAATATATTATATAATTTCCCAATTTTTTTGAACATTTTTGTTTTAATTTTTTAATATAATTTTTTTAATTTTATTTAATAATATAATTTTAATTTTATTATTTAATTTCTAATTTCAATTTTTTTTTAATTTTTTAATTTTAGTCTCATAAAAAAATAAAAATATATACCTACATATAATTTTTTTTAATGCTCAGCTTAGCAACAAAAACCTAGCAATAACAAAACATATTACAAATGAGTGAATTTTATTCAATTAAGAATTTCATTGTAACAGAAATAAGTAACAAGAATATAGAACGAGCTTACATTTTGTAAGATTACAAATTTTTAACACAATTGGATGCTTTGACTATTAAAATAGTTGCCAAACTATGTTCTGTTGCCAGTGTTCCCAATAGTTCATATTTCCTTATTCAAAAATCTCCAAAAAATCAAAATCAATAAAATATAAATCTCCTAAACTTTCTTCCGAACAATTCTTCCTCCTGAAAATTCTCCTAAAATGCAAAGAATCTCCCAAAAATCCACTAAGGATCAGAAAAATCTCCTAACATAAAACATAAATCTCCTAAACAATTCTTTCTCCTAAACAATTCTTCCTCTTGAAAATTCTCCCAAAAGGCCAACAATCTCCTAAATCTAGAAAGAAATCTACCGATCTGGCAACACTGCAAGCAACAGCAGAAATCATTGCGGGCTAAATTGGACACGAATCAGTACGCTTGGACGCTGCTGCGTCAAGCCAACAAACCGTCAAAAGTGCGCGGCTTCTCGCGCGAAGAGGTGAAGAAGTCGCGCGGCGCCAAAGCGAGGCACAGACAACCGTGTAAATGGTATAAATTCAATTTAATAAAATTGTTAAATCGCAACACACATACCGTGCGGCAGGTGAGCTGAAAGTTGCGCCGAATAGCTGCGAAGCAACGATGGCGATGGCTGCACCGCCGCTCCCCGCGAGTGAGCGAATGAATGGCACGAAACGGGAAATCTATTCGAGTCGTTAGGCGAGCGGAAATACGCGTTAAAATTGTACATCCGCGTGCGGCAGACGATGCGTCGGCGAAGGCAGTGCGCCGACACGAATTCCTTGCAATTACGGAGCGTGTCGTCGCAAGCGTTGCTTTTCATCGCAGCGAATGCCTTTAATTCGCAATAATAATTTGGCCTGCGCCTTTGTGGCGAGCATTCGCGCCGTTGCCGAAGAGTGTCTCCGGTCGTCTGTCTGTCCGCAGCTGTCTATGTGTCCGACGTGGTGAGGGCGTCTTAGTTATAATCCGCTGCGCGTATTAGAGGCGGCATAATGGCACTCACACACACACACACAGATAGTCATACTCACACACACACACACACACACACACATAGCGAGTCGATATGGTACGGCAACGCTCGACACTGCAGTTGGCAAATAACAATTGTAAATTGGATCCAGCTATGCAGACACTAATTTTAATCAGCTGCACAGCCTTTGAAAAGGGTTTCCGGCTGCCATTCCGGGTGCCCTCATCCGCACCGCCGCTGTCAGCACCTTGTCTAGCATTCGCTATCGTGGCAATTGTCATAAACCCCGTCGCTTGTCTTCGTTTTTGTGCTGAGCTGCTCGAGCTCCACCTTTGCCGGGATCCCTTGGCGGCGCGTTTACACCAACACTGCCGGTAATATTCCGTAATATTGTCAAAATTATCTTGTCAAATTGTTTTCGAAATGGCGCACGTGACGGCACTGTTGAAACTCGTTCGCTACCAACTTGAAGTCCTTGTTGGCTGCTGCTGCCTCTTGTTGGCTTGGCTCATCTGCTGCTCGGCGTTCGCGCTTAATTGTGACTCGAGGAAAGCATCTGCCATCGGGCTGAAAACTTTTGTTGCATTGTGTCGAATAATTCTGGGAGGAAAAAACCATAAAAGCATAAATGGTGGAAAAGTACTTAATGCGAAATTCGATTTTGGCTTGAAGAAATTAAGAGAGAAACAAAATATATTTCGTTTGTATTTTTTAAGATTTAGTTGTTTGTTTTTTAATTGAATTCAATGTATGGACTTGACGGGTAACGTTTAAAATTCAAAAAATATTCAAGAAAATAGTTACTTATGTTATTACTTTTCAAAGGTCCGCAGAGTTATGTATAAGTGGGGCCCTGCGGACTACTCCCACTAATGCTTTGGACGTTGTGCTTCACCTAAACCCATTCGTTATCCTGGGTAGGCTGCCATCAGAATGCGAGCTTCCGCGCAATGGAGAGTTGGGCGTTATGGGCTTTCTTCTATTCTAAATCATTTCAAAGGTATCCTTTGATAAGGACTATCAGGTTGTAATCCCATGCCAGCAGTAATGTTCATATACAAGCATATACGGATGGATCGAAACTGCTTGGTCAGGTGGGCTGTGGTATCTACTCAGAAAGATTAAACCTTAACTTAAAGTTCCGGCTGCAAGATTACTGTAGTGTCTTCCAGGCTGAGGTCACAGCAATCTGCGCAGCATCCAATTAGCTCAGGGTAAACAGGATATCGGCGACTGGTATCCTGATACTATCGCACAACCAATCAGCTCTTAGAGCTCTGGATGCGGTCAAAATAACATCAAAGCCTGTTCTTAGCTGCAGCAAATCTCTCAACGAGACTGCCAAGCAGCTTCAAATTCGCCTATGCTGGGTTCCAGATCATAGGGATATTCCAGGAAAGGTACTACTGAGCAGTTAGGCCAAGAGTTGACCACGCTCAGAGTCCCTCTTTTAACATGTAAGCTTCGTACCCATGCGAGCTCTATACACGATACAAATTTAAGATGTGTTGAAGGCAACACAAGCCTCCTTGCACGCCGACGTTCTAAAGAAGATTGAAATAATATATCACTCAAAGCGCGGTTAGCGTGAAGAGACCAGAAAAAAAAAACCTAACCTAACCTAACCTTAAAAAAAACTTCGTTCGCTCATTCATTCATTTGTTTTTAATTGAACCACAAACTTTTGTGTCTGACTTTTGCTATTCCAAGAATGATGTTGTTGAGATCATCATTGAGGTTGCTGCAGTTTGGCTCATCAATGATTTGGCATCGCTACTCTACAAAATGAGACATTCAGACACAAGATCATGGAGAGAGACTCCCTCAGGAAAGCCATGCCCTTCCATCTGCTATTCAACGTGCAAGTTTTGTAGGACATTTCAGTACCAATTTTGATTAAGTACGAAATAAACACAAACACATTTTCAGTTTTGGCTAAATTCTGGCGTTCAAGTTAAGTTCTCAGCTTTAATAAATTCAGAGACCTTTGGAAGTATTTTATGGCGAATGTTTTCGTGGTGCATTTTGTCCGTAAGGAGTCTTCTTTTATAGAACATTTTTGGCATTTTAGAAAAAAGGGTCAAATTGACCCATACAAATAGGAGCTACAGGGTTAAAATGCTCCATAAAAATGTTCTCCTTAGTATTTTACATCAAATTGCTGAATACATCACATACCTAAAATGTGAGGTTACATGGTTTTCGTATGCCAATTCACCATAAGAATGAGCCAAAAGGGGAAAACTTTGACCCCTCCTAAAAAAAAATTCAGATGTAAACTTTCAAAACGCCGTTGAACGTATATTATTTTTTGGCCCCCTCTACCAGAATCCGTTGTCAGAACCTGGTTATTTAAAAAAAATTTGATTTTGTTGTGCAGTGTAGTTTGTAACCTAAGCCAGTAGTTTGTAACTAAGGCCGTGCGCTTTATATCAAAGCGCACGGTTTTCACAATCCAACAGTTGTCTGCAGATTTCGGGAGTATACCACTGTTTCGCCTTTTTTGGGGACTGTAATCGATGTCAGTTCTTGTTAAATCCATCAATCCATCCAGCCCATATTGAAGCCCGACCTAATGACCGTGATTCTTAGATGGCGGATGTACCAATTTGTTTTCAATGGAGATGTGGAGATTCAAATTGTTATCCACCAAAGCGATCAGGAGTTTTATCGAATCCTCTTTTGCGAGTCTGGAAATCGACCGAGATTTTAGGCACAAAACAGTGACATTTGGTATGATCTGTGCTGTCAGATCATACCAAAAGGGCTTCTTAGCCCTTTGAACCCTTTGATAACTGTTAAATGAAAACAAAATCAAAGGACACATACCCGTTAGTCGTAAGGTTCTTCAATGAACTTGTGGAGATAGCGGATGTACAGATCACTGTTCTACACAACTTCCTCGCAAAAACCAAATGATTCCCAAAAGATCCTGTCTGGATCTATAGGGAACCGAACAGATAGGCAAAGGCACCGGTATATTAAAAAAATAAAGGGAATCACAGTGGGCCCAACAGGGCCTCCGAGTGGAAGTGCAAATGCGCACTCCCCTTCTTTAACCTAACCTAACGTTAGTCAAAACAGCCCTTCTCAAGGAGACTTTTGTTGATGACATTTTGTCTGACATTGTGCTCACATTGTTTTTCGAGACAGTCGAGTCACTAACGCAAATGATTTGCACCCTTAAGTCAGCAGGATTACCCCTAAGGAAGATTACTTCGAATCTTCTGAGGGTCGTGGCAAAGATCTCCTCCTCGGTTCTTCGTGACTTAGACTTTCTCAAGTTGGAAAGTGCCAGCTCTACAAAAACCCTTCGCATGTAATGGAACGCGTTGTCGAATACATTTTCGTATTCGAACGTTCCCATCTCAGAAATGAATTCTGTCACAAAGCGACAAATTATCTCTCCGAAGTATGGGTCTCGCCTATCATAACTAAGCCAAGTTACTTTTTTCAAAAGTTTTGGTTGGAGCGCTGACTGGGACGAGTATATAAAACCTGGTTTTGTCATAAAGTTAAATCAATTCCAAAAGAATTTGTCATCCATCAGCGTGATCGAGATTCCACAATGGGTACAGTTTTGAAATCTCAGAGGGAGCTGGAGCTTGCTGAGGTTTGCTCCAGAGGTCGGTACTTGAATTTGTTTTTAGGTAATTGGGGTGTTAATTAAAAATATGCGTCCATTGATAGAACTGGTTCTCTCAAAAACCTGCACTAGCGAGATCCTGTGGAGTTAAGAAGTTGAGGTGGTTAGTTTTTAGTGCAGCAGTCACATAGCATGATTCCAGCATGAACGCGGGACAGACGTTCAAAAGTGTACGAAAAGAAACTAAGTTGTTCACTTGAGATTCAAACTGGTTTCCCTCTGATTCACGGAGATTGCATACATCACTTGAAATCGATTCCTGTCATGTTTTCTCAGTTGGGTCCTTTCTGCTGTTTGAAATTTACTTATCTATTTTAAACGCCAAATATTATCTACCAAAGCCTAAATGCAGTTCAATTGATTACTTTATTTCGTATTTAGTGAAACTAATGTCCTCAACATAATAAAAAGAAGCTCGACATTATAAATGAAACCATCATTATTAAAGCAATTCATTTTCATTCAGCAATGTGCTCTCAAATCACCTGAACTCCAAGTCAGATTGCATTAGCAAACAAAAATTTATGCTTGGCAAACAGTGGCGCTGAACAATAAAACTTAATTTAAAAAGCGTCTCGATTATTGCTTCAAATGCATGAAATTGGGAAGGATTGTAAATTGCTGTGTAAATTACTTGCAAAAATTGCTAAACTATAAACTGTATACGAATTAAACTTTTGCAACGCACGAGTTCATTACACAGTTACAGTTTTTTTATAAAAAGGTTGAACGGTTGATAGGGCGAGGGGTGAGGGGCGAGGGGGAGACAGAAGCGCAACAAAGGGCGCAAATGAATTTATCACCGCTTCACAATTTGCCATTACAGCATTTCGACTTTCGACTCTGACGAACAAAAACCTCCAAAAAAAACAAAACTCACACAACCAAAAACCATAATAAAAACTAACAGAAATGTAATAAAAGAAACTAAAAACAAAAATTGCTGGAACAAAGAAATGAGTAAAAAAAAACACACACAAACCAATGAAATTCATCAAAGTGTGGTGTAGTAAAAATAAAAGTAGACATAAAAGTTTTGCTGATCAGGCGCGCCCGCACGCCCAAAACACTCACACACACGAACATACAAAACTACCGATTGTATATGTGTGTGTGTGTGTGACTATGACATCCCATGCAGACGCCACAGTTGATTGATTTCGTTTTGTGCGCCATTTACGCTGGAAGGGATGGAGAAACCCAACGGATCGACGTCCAGCGCAGAGCTCGGCTCGCGGTAAAAGGACAAAAATCAGCACAAAATAAAACCCTAATGAAAGGCAGATAAACGGCCGCATAACAATGAACAATGCAAACGTCTAAAGGGCATAAAAAAGCTCGATGTGTGTTTGGGCGAGTGGGTGTGTGTGTGTGTGTGTGTGTATGTGCACTCGTACGGGGGCCAACAGGCAACAATGAAACGGACTAAGAATTGCGCCTAATTGCGGAAGTAATGCTCCGGAGAATTAGTTTTATACAATGCGAATGTTTTTTTTTTTCTTCCCCCCCCCGCCACTGACGCCATCTACCGATTCCTTTAACCGCTGCTGCAACTGACTGACCTCACACTGCACACACACTTTGTTCGTTTGCCAGCGCTGCGTAAAGTTTCCTTCAGTTTCATTGCAAATTCTGTGTAAATGGCGTAGAAACGCAATTAGCGGCCAAGAACAGTCAAGAACGCGCAGCATGGCCAGCAAAATCAGGATTAATGAATTAACATGGCCAAATGAGTTGGAACAATAAATGCGACTGGCCGCCTAACGTGAGTTCAACTCACGCCGACAAAAAAGCAAAACTAAAGCAATAAAATACAAAATAAAAGGGAATTAAAAAATAAAATGAGATCATGGCCTGCGGTCGTTATATAAAATTCTATATTTTTTTCTCTCGTTTAAGGAAGCAGCACAACTTTATTAGCGCAAACAATAAGTGTGAAAAAAATTTTATGTCTGGAGTGGCAAATATTTCTTGTAGCTTTTGCTCAACAAATAAAAAAGTTTATTTTTATTTTTTTTGTCTGCTGTGTTTAACCCTCGCATGGTGAAGTACAACAAAACACGTTTACTATTGTTTACAAGTTTGCACAATTAAATTGTTCGGCGCATCAACAACAACAACAACGAAAAGCAGCCACGCGTTTTACTAGCTGTGACTACATCTAAGTATTTCGAATGGGGTGACCAGATACTGAGGATTTTTTTACTTTTTTTGAAGAGGTTTTGTGCGTTCAAACCCCCCAAATACTAAAAACTACTAACACAAAATATGGTTATAAAGTTGCATGAAACTTCCCCCAAATAAAACTCGGTATGCGCCACAGCTCTCAAGTACTCAACCAACGACATACAGTGCGTTTCAAAAATAAGTGTTGGCCATATCTTTTTAACTGAAGAAGTTTGCCATGGTTTTAATATCAGATCATCTTCTATATTAAAATACCGTTTTCGCGTGTGTTTCTGTTTTCTTAGTTGGGTACAAGTTTTCGCGGAAATATCAAGAATTAAAAATGAGTACTGTATTTAAAAAAATCCAAATGGTCTAAAAATGAATCCTCCACAAGTCGCAAAATACTCAAATAAATCAGTTTCATTTGTGAGGAAGTGGGTCAGTCGATTCAAAGAGTTCGGAAATTGGGACGACGAGCCACGGGGAGGCAGAAAGGGAATCACTCAGAACAAAGCGGATAAGGCAATAGTCCGGATGTTTGATAACACTCCAACTCTTAGCCTCAAGCAAGCGAAGGAAACATTGTCGCAGAAGAGAGTCGAAGTATCAACGGCCACTATCCGACGACCATCCCCTCTTTTTGTGGTAACACAATGAACCGACTCTGGTCAGCCTAATCTAATCTTTTGCTAAACAAAAAATTTCTGAATCCTTTATATCCTTGAAAATGTATTTATTATCAGGTGTACAACTTTGCTTCCGCCGTTTTCCGATAGGTGGCTGTACCGGCTGAGGCTGGTTGAAATACATAGATGGTAATGCCTTTAAAGTGAGTGTGGACAGTGCCTAACGAATTGTCATCGCCGTTTCAGTGACAGTTGTTCTTGTTTTCGTATTATTCACGCTCGAAAATGTCCGTTTATGTGCCCAATTCTCGCCATTTGCGGGAAGTTTTACTTTTCTGTTACAATTCGAAAAAAAAATGCAGCTGAAGCGCATCGAATGCTCTCAGAAACTTACGGTGATGCTGCTCTGAGTGAAAGAACGTGTCGGGAGTGGTTTCAACGTTTTAAAAATGGTGATTTCGATGTCGAAGACGAACATGGTGGTGACCACTTTTGCGGCCTCACGTCGCAAAAGTGGTCAAAAAGTACCTGGAAACGCTGAAATGGGAAGTCTTGCCCCACCCGCCGTATTCCCCAGATGTCGCCCCTTCTGACTTCCACCTATTCCGTTCGATGGCACACGGCCTGGCAGATCAACATTTTCAATCCTTCGAAGAATTGGAAAAATGGATTGCTTCATGGATAGCGTCAAAAGAGGACTCCTTTTTTCGAGCCGGGATCCGAAAATTGCCGGAAAGATGGGAGAAAGTTGTCGCTAGCGACGGACAATACTTTGAATAATACATCTGTAAGCACTTTTTCGCAATAAAGCTTTTAATTTTGGAAAAAAACGGCGGAAGCAAAGTTCGAAAGTTACTATAAAAAAGGCGGAAGCTGAAATTCTAATAAAATACAAAAATTCTAATTTATTTTTGTTTTAAATAATAAAAAGATACAAAATCAATGAAGCGAAAATAATGAAATTTTAACACGTGATCAAGCAAATTTTGGGTTTTAACATACTTAGTTTTGAAAAACAATTTTCAAGGATCTAAACGATTAAAGTTTTCAAAGAACCTTTTTCACATCATTTTTGGAGAAATATATAAAAAATCAATTTGATTTCAATTCGTGAGCTTTTCCTCTTCCATTTGATATACATGTCACCTTATTCTAACGGGGTTAAGTATTTTTCACATTTTTTTAATTTTTCCCCTTCACAATTTTGAAGTCCTTTTAAAAGAACAAAGGATGTAGAAATGAAAAACTGTATTTGGTCTCTAGTTTCACCCCTCATATGGATTTCTTCCGGTGTGAAAAATTGTTTTCATTTTTGTTGCACGGTGTCAACAGTTCTCACTGGCTCGGTCATGTCTGCCGTAGGACGACGAAGCTCCGGCGAAAAAGGTGTTCAATGCGGTAGTTGGAGGTCGACGGCGAAGAGGGAGGCCGTGTTTCCGGTGGAAGGACCAAGTTTAAGAGGCCATGGTATCTGTTGGTGTGACCAACTGGAGAAGGCGGGCGCAAAGCAGAGGCGCCTGGAGAGAAGTTTTGCGGCAGGCCGTAACCCAGTAAGGGATTGTTATGGTTAATTAAGTAAGTAAGTGTAATCAGTTCGCACAACTCATCTGGTTGTTTGCCGATTTGGCAAACTATATAAGACTATGCTTCTGCCTCTGTAATAGTCTCCTTAAAAAGGAATACACGGTGAGAAACTAAGAAGTTTGAAGAAACTGAAGATGCCTCATACCATACACAAGCTTTTACTCCTCCTGCTTCCTTTTGATACCTTGCAATGGCCTAAATGACTTAGTGATGTCAAAAAAAATTGTCAGGGGATTGAATGTCATTTAAATGGTACTGAAACCTTTCCAAAAATGCTATCTCGTTGTTCATTAAGTATAAGAAATTATCTTAAAAATATTTATTCATGTTAGGTGTGCTTTGAAGATGTTCTCCGCTGCTATAAAAGACCTGAGTGTACTTCGAATTTAATCGGAAGTTATGACATCTTTACTGTGGAGCTGGTGTTGCTAAAATTGTTGATCACATTTCTCATTTCACCTTAAAATTGCTGAATTCAATTCATGGCTCTAATCTACAGAAGTGTTCTTCTATCTTCTAGTTTCTTTTTAGCTGCGTTGACCATCTGTCTGGGATTATCTATGTATTGATTGGACCTTAAATTGTCCAATAATTTTATTCAATTTATGGCTCGAATCAACAGAAGTATTCTTCTTTCTTCTTTTAACCTATGTAGATCATCTGCTTTTGGATTATATACTTTCAATTGTTCAGTTACTTTATTCAGTTCATGGCTCGAATTCACAAAAGTGTTCTTCTTTCTTTCTTAGCCACATAGATCATCTGCTTTAGAAGTGTTTCTCGGTATCCTTTTTAGCTAGATAAATCATCCGATTCGGAATTCCTTGGTGTCCATCAGACCTTAGAGCATTGAACTACTTTATCCAGTTTGCGAAAATCATTCCCAACTTCTTCACAACATGTCCCTTAAACCGCATTAATCCCACTAAACATTTGTTACTTGAATCTATAAAAATATTTCACTGGTCAAAGGCTGTTTCGATAAGAATACAAAAAGGCTACTCCAGTAGCTAAGAACTAATTTAAAAAGTTCATCCCGAAACATCCCCCACATGTTTTTGAACGATACAAATATAAAATGTGTCGCCAAGACACCTTTTCTCCACCTATGACAAAAACATTCTTTGTCAAAGTTTAAAGTATTTGATTCCCATTCTTTCTTGCTTTATGCTTTCACACCTTAAACAGGTATTAGGAAAATGCTTGAAAAAAAATTAGTAATTGAAAAAGTTTCGCTACTTTTCTTAGCCACTCGAATTGCTGGCAACAATTGTCGCGATGTGTCTGCTTGCCGCTGGCGCCAGCCGCTTGCGACCGCAAAAGAAGCCTAAAAAATGTCCATAGCCAGGATTCTCTTTCACTTCTTCGCGTCGCAGAATTAAGTCGCTAATTAAAAATTACATTTTCAATTTGTGACGCGTGGCAAATTTACAATTTTAATATTGTAATTAAAGTTTGTGGCAAATACGCCAAGTGGGGAGCGGCGCCTACACACGCGCCAAATGAAGAAAGTTTATACACTTCGAGTTGCCACACTTTGTGCGCCTTGTAAATTAGTTGGCATTGCTTTCTGAAGTTTGCTTTTTATTTTCTTTATTTCCCTTAGTTTATTCGTGTTTTCTTTTACATTTTTGGCTTATTTTGTCTATTTAACCAATATGCCAACAGCGCATCGTACAACCTGCTGGCACTTGGCAGTGCTCCACTGGCTTTTGCTGCCTGCTTTAGCTTTGCTACCAGCGCACTCAAGTGTCTCCTGCCGACTGAAGTTCTGCGGCAGCGCCAGTTGCAAAATCATTTCTTTTAATTAAGCGCAAAGTTTTTGGGCACAAGCGGGGAGTGGCAGATGGGTAGAAGGTGCTGTTAAATATTCGCCGATGTGAAGTGAATAATTTTTATATGCACATCGCGACACAAAGTATCAAAGCGACAATGAGTTGACATCGTTTGATTTAAAAGATAAAACACAGGCGAGCGTTTGGTTATTTGAACATTTAATTAATGACAATTTGTGCTGTTGATTTGGCACAAAAAAGGATATGAAGTAAGTATTTAAAATGTTTCATGATCTTTGTGCAAAATGTACGCAAATGGAAGAAATTCAAGTGTTTTTCTTCTAACTCAAACAAAGGGATACGATTTTTTCGTAGGACACTATTTTACTTTTAGAGGTCTAAAACTTCCTACTGGGAGGTCAAATGCAAACATTTTCTTAATTCTTCTTGTTGACTCAATCTCGCTAACTGCTGACCCCCGGAAACCCAAAGTCAGCGCTGAAAGTTAAAGGACCCAGTTAAGCAAACCCTGCTCCCAATGAATGAAAACAGATAAGGAAATATTACTTCCTATTAAAGAACCAAGCCTAGGAGACTCTGTACTTGATGAAAGCACTAAATCGGGAAGTGCTTGACTTCAATTTAAAAACTAAAATATGAGGGTCCCTTCATCGATGGAAGAACTAGTCGACGAAAATTTGCTTCAGATAGAAAAACATGGTTAAAGAAATCCTGTCTCCAACTTAACTAATTGAGACAAGAAGATACTAATGGCAGTAGAAAAACTATAAGCAGGACACCCTGCGACACAATAGAACGAAAAGATTTGGTTGAGTTCATCAGGCATTACGGAAAGATTATATTTTAGTCAAAAGACTGTCATCAATAATAGAAAAGGGGATACATAATTAATTGGTTCTCATGTTGCTTCAGATAAAAAACCATGGTTAAAGAAACCCTGTCTCCAACTAAACGACTGGAGACAAGGAGATACTAATTCCAATAGAAGGACTATACGGAGGATACTCTACTTTAAACGAAAAGATTTGGTTGAGGCCATCATCAATGATATAAAAGAAGATACTGCTGTAAATTAAAGAACCGAACTGAAGTGCCGCACTTCAAGAACAAAATGAAGAAGGTTTGGACTTCAATAGGCAGAATTAGGTCAAAGAGATCGTAACTTCGTTTTTACCGACTCCAAAGAATTCTACGTTTAATGTAGAATTCGTGGCTAAAAGAACTGCTTTCAGTGTAAAGTTTTTCATCGAAAAAGATACAAGGAAAACCTATTTCCAAAGAAGGAAGGAAGGTCCAAGTTAAAAACCCTATCTTCGATATGAAAGATTAGGACTATAATTCAGTTTGTAGGATCCAGTAGAAATTTGCTTGAAGACTGAAGACTGTAAAGAATATGATGACAACAGCAAGATTGTCATCGAGAAAGACATAAGGAGACAAAGTTTAAGGCCAAAGAACCAAATCGGAAAGCACCCCTAGAAACCACATTGAAGAAGCCTCACCTTCGATGTGAAGGACAAGGTCAAGGAAATGCTAAAGATTCAAGTACCAAATCAAGATACATTCGCCAACATCACAGTACAGCAATAGTGAAATATGAGCGAGAAAGCGTATAAACGAATGTACCTTGACAGCTGTCAAAAGTGGCAAAAAGTCAGGTGCGTTCAGGCGGGAAAAAAATTGACTTAAAAAAAACAAAAATTTGTCGAAATTAACTGAAATTTCTTCAACCGCCCCTGGAGCAGTCTGACAGTTGTTCATGTGTAGAAGTGCTCATGTATGCACGCATAGAAATACATTCACAAAATTTCGTGTTTTCTGTCTCATCGCTTGTCTCCCTTTCATTTCCGAATGAAAACACATTGTGAAGATAGGTTGCTGCCAATAAAGAAGTATTACATATCGCTCCTTCGCTGCAAGAACGTCATAACTCCCAAAATTTTTTTTCAGTTTATGGCAGCCCTGTGTGTATCTGCATATGATCTTTTATCTGTCAAAACCTCTTTGTAAAATATTCAATACTTTGCTCACAAGACGACATAAAAAATTTTTTGATACCTTGAACTGCCTGTAATGGTAAATTTTAAAATTGAATTTTCTCGGAATGATGTAGTTTTGAGTTATGACGTTCTTGCAGCGAAGGAGCGATATATGGCCCGAGTATAAGAAACCATGCCTTCGATGGGAAGGATTAGATCGAGGAGATATTTAAAATTGAAGAACCGACTTAAGAGGCACCCTGAGAGGACCAAGTTAAAAAGGTTCTATCGTCGGTGGAAAAAACTAGGTTGAGGAGATACAAACATCTTTTTAAAGACCTAAAAGAAGTTTGCTTTAAATGTAGAAACGAGGACTAAAAAAACATGGATTTTGTAGGACGATCTTCATTGAGAAAGAGATAAAGAGGCCCTGAAAGATCAAGTTGAAGAAACGCCACCATCGTTGTGAAGGACTAGATTGAAGAAATGTTTAAGATTTTAAAATTTAAGAACCAGGTCGTAAGACACCTTGGAAAAACAAAGCTGACAAGATCCTACCTTCGATTAGCAAAATTAGATCGAAAAGATATTTAAGATTGGAGGATCATATAGAAAAACACCATTTAAAACCCAAGTTTAAAAGACCTATCCTTTAACGAGAAGAACTAGATCGAGGAGATGTTTAAGATTTATGAACCAAGTTGAGAGACAGCCTGAAAACACCAAGCTCCTAGTTTCGGCTGCAAGAAGTAATTCGATGAGATGTTAATTCTGATTTCAGAACCTAGAAGCACACGGCTTCCCATGAAGGAATTTAGACTCAATGGAAATGACAACTTTGAGAAGAAAAATAAATGACCCTGCTTTCAAATAACAATCCAAGTTGAGCGATATCCTGGTTCCACTAGAAGGACCAAGTTGAGAAGACTTTGGTTTCAATGAAAAAACCAAGTAAAGCAGACGCTGCCATCAGTTGAGGTCCTAAGCCGAGGAGATGATGAAATCGATTTTGAGACAAAGATGAGCAAATAGAAAAACCAAGTCATGAAGACCCTGCCTTCTTTTATCAATTGAGGGCCTAAGCGGAGGATGTGTTGAAATTGATTTTGAAACAAAGATGAGATTTTCTTTACAATAGAAAAACCAGGTCAAGGTCTTTGCCTTCTCTTTAACCCTTTCGGGACTACTGGGATAATACGTCCCAGCAGGTTTTTAACGCCCCTCAAAACATTTATTGAAATCTCACGACCCACGCAAAATATTTTTTCCATTTCAATGTTCCCGCATAGAAGAATGATTTCAGATTATGTGAGCATCCAATATAATTTTCTAACCCCAACATTTATAGGATGAGAATAATTCTACGAAGAGTGTTTTGCATTCCAAAAATAAACTCCGTCCCGAAAGGGTTAAAGTTTTTTAGGTTTAGATTGTGGAGAAGTTCGATTTCTTCGAGTGGAAAGATCAAGTCGAGGATGATTTAATAGCGTGGGTTGTGCCTGATCGGAGACGGCAGTTTTGATCTCTCAGCGTCTGAAAAGGTCGAGGCTTAGGTTCGTTGTGAATCATTGGCTGCATACCTGAATAATTATTTGCTACCAACCTACAAATGAACTGGGAATTCAAAAAACATTTTGTTTTTATTGTGCAATGCAAAAGTAATTTTTTTTTTATTTCAATTTCAATTAATTGTTTTTAATTTATAGAAAATTTTATTAAAATAAATTTCATAAATAAACTTCAGTATTTGGAATCTTAAATTTGCCAACTTTTCTTTGTATATTAATTTTTAATTTTAACATGTAAATTCTATGAAAATGTCATCAAACGTAGGTCCGCTTTAAATCAGAAACGAAATTTTAATGAGTTTAATATTCGAAACATTTGCCACACCATTTGCGCCGTCACCACTGCTGCGGCGAACTGAATGTTCTGTCCATTGTTTCGTTGCGGGTATTTCCCCGATGTACTTACAGCCGTCGTTTGCGGTTGTCTTATGTCTAATTTGGCGACATTTTATGTTCTTTTGTTTGGCTGCGGCAGTTGTTGCTGAAATTGTTGCTACCGTTGTTTTTGTTGTTATCATCTAATGTTGGCCACAAAATGGGTTTCCACACACACACTTTTAGACACTCGCACTCTTGCTGCACGCAAGCAACTCGTTCGTACTGAAAGGACACTCGACGCTGAGCGGTTTTCCTTGCACTAACACACACACACACTCACACTCAGTGCGTATACAAATTGTGTGAATTTTGCGGAAACAAATGAAAGCGCACATAATAATTCAACCACATTTTCTTCCACTTGTGGGGACTCTTTGTGTGGCCGGGCTCGGCTCGGTGTCGCATCGCATATCTCGGCGGTTGTTGGCGCTGGCGCTGGCGATGCTTAAAGTTTTTGCATACTATTTACAACGGAGACTCGTCGAGTCGTGCTGCTATTCTCACATTCGTGCAACCATAAACAAGTAGTTTATTAATTTTGCACAACAATTTCCCTGCTTCGTTTTCAATTGGTGGCGAGTGTGGTGCGCCATCAAACAGCGCTCGACTCTGCTTGTGTGGAAATACTGTGTATGTGAGTGTATGTGTGTGGATGTATGCTTTGAAGGTGTTTTTGGGGGGTCGTAGTTGAATACTCTGGCATTTCAGTGCCAGTTGGGAATATGCAAGAATTGGAAGTGATAAGGAAAAATATATATGGAGTGGTTCGAGTCGATTGCTACAGACGACATCTTTCAAAGAAAGTGAAGTTGTCACTAACTCGAAGATCAGAAAAGGTGCTGATGAAATGGGCTCAATGCGTCTTTTTTTAAGCATAGTTGAAGGTGTTTTACATAACAAAGAAATATAACATAAAGAAAATCCTTGTACTAATGGGAGACAAAAGAGGAAGAAAGCAAGGAAAAAGACCACAAGAAGGAGACACCGTGCCCGAAGTAAAAATCAGATCGGGAAGACTCTGGAAGGATTAGACTAAGGAGACTATGGCTCTCTGATGCTTAGATGCTTTTTCTAATAAAATGAAAAGACCGAGAACCTACCCTACGAGAAACCCTATTTTGAATGAAAAGGCTTGGTCGTACAGACTTTATCTCCGATGGAAAAACCAGATCGAGAACACTCTGGAAAGATTCGACTAAAAAAACTATGCCTCTCTGATGAAAGGGCTTAGTCGTTTAGAATCTTCTTCTAATAAAACAAAAAGGTCGATAAACCCTACATTTAATGAAAGGGCTTTGTCGTACAGACTCTATCTCCGATGGAAAAACCAGATCGAGAAGACTCTACCTTAAATGGGAATACCAGGTCGAGGAAAGTCAGCCTTTGATTAAAGGTCCTTGTCCTTGTAAGGTTCTTGGGTTAAGCCCAGAAATTCCTACCTCTCCGACCACGAAAAGGTTGAAAAGCGATTTTATATAAGTTTACTGTACACAACTTTTGACTCTAATAGCATTTAAAACTATAATTTCCACCATTAATTTGTATAAACTTGTCCTTGCGAGCGACTCTTAAGACAAATTATTGATGAAGGATCCTAGTCAAAGAAACCCTGTATCCGATGAAAGAGTTTGGTCGAGTAGATAATATCTCGTCTGAGAAACCAGATGAAGAAAACCTGACCTCCAATAAAGTCGATTAAACAGTATCCGCGTTTAATACTTAAGACTGATTAGGGACAGTTCGTCTACCGAGGATTTGTTGGGCTCAGCTGTAACTAGATTTTGAACAAATTTTTAACATTCTAAATGGTTGTATGATGTCATAGAGGACATCACACAACAAAGGACATCAACTTAAATTTTTAATGATTATGATGAGTCTGCCTAATTAGTGTTAAGTAATTTTCAATCAATTTTCGTTTTCCACTTCTCGATTTCATTGCATTAAATTTTCTTTAATGATTTTTCACTAAGACAATATTTGTAACAACATTTGCACAATCTCTTTTTTAACTCACAGCTTTTGATGTTCATTCTCAAAGTGTCCAAATATAGCACGAATAGAAATTCCAATGCTTCAAACTTACTTTGAAAAACTAAAACTTTGTGTGTGTGTGTGTGTTTTTATTGTAAATTCCATTGCGAAATGCAACAAAAATGAGAACAAAAAATCTTCATTGGGTGATGACATAAAACCCTCAAACAAAAAAAAAGACGCGTCTGTTTGTGTGCTGCAAAAAAGGCTGTCTGTCAGAACACTTTGAACTGTTTAAATTTTTAATGAATCAAAAATGTTTTCACACATGCCACATGCCACGTGTCGTTCGCCAATTTTCTGTGCCGACGACGGAAGCGGCCGCTGTGTGCAAACCTGAATGTGTGCTGCTCTATGCATGAGTGTGTTTGGCTGTGTGTGTGTGTGAATGCGATGAGTCGAAATCGTGGCGAGTGACAACATTCGTGCGACAAATGGGCGATAATGTGGGCGGAGTAGCTGGAGCAGGATTTAAACGTTACGAGTACGTTTTAGGTGGCACGAAGCAGACGTGTTGGCGCCACTGCCACTGCTACCGTTGCATGTTGGCAGAATAATTGAACTTAATTCGATTTGAAGTGAGGCAAGTTTAGCAGCTGGAAAATTTCTCAAAGAACGTTCAACGCAGCAATCATTGCTAAAGCATTGCTAAAGGTGTCGACAATGAACGTTACGTGGCTCGCATCGAAACGTTGAAGGAATGTCGTTCAAATTAATTTGTCACCAAGAATGTTGCACATCTTAAAGATGAGACATTTTTTGTAATTTTCAACTTTTTTCTTTGTCTTTTCAGAAGCAATTGAAGTATAAAAATATAATCACTAAAGGGAAAAAATTGCTTAGGAGGAAATGATTCTAAACGCCATAAAAATCTACTTATTCTTGCACGGGTTCGCCAAATTCTTTCAGTAGAAGATCTTACAACAATACTCATAGGGAAACGAAACTATAATGTTCCAAAATTTAGGAAAAGCGTAGAAGTGATTAGTGGGTTCAAATATCCCCAAAGTTTTGACCATATGTGGCACAAGGCTCTTATATTAAAAATAATCTAAAAATCTTAGTTTGTTGAATCACAGAGTTGAAGTTACATATATGAATTTGAAAGTTACATATTTCTGCTATATTAAACGACAAAGCAGTGGAGCCTCAAAGTTCGGTTCCATCATCATCGGTTATCTATCGTTCGTTAAGGCAGGTTCTCACCTTGTGGATCCGAAAAAGTGCACTTTTTTTAGGAATTTTTTTTTAGAAAACGGTTAAAGATACAACGCTGAAAATTGTTTCTGGATATGAACACACATTTATTTAGAGAATAAAATTTTTCAAATTGAATGAATTAAAAAAAGGGGGGGAGGGGGCGTCCATCAGTGGCGGAATGTCGGCGAGGAGGTGTCCCGCTACCGGAAGTGATTCCGTCAAAACCCGTGATCTGAAATACAAAAATCGAACACATTCTTAATGTGTACCGTATTGTCTATTGAATGAACCAAGATCATGAAAAAAAAATCAAAATTACAAAAGTTATGAGGTTTTGAAAAAAAAATTAAGATTTTCGCATTTTTTTGTTCACTTATTATTTTTTTAAATAAACAATTTTCAATATTTTTGTGACTGATCGTGGTTTGTTTATTAGAAAAAACCCTAAGGAACATTTTAACATTTGGTGACGATTGGTTCATTCCAGCGCCTTCAATCACTTCCGTAAGGTCCGAAAATGTGGTTCTGAGAAAAACGCGTTTAAAGTTTAAAGCGCTCTACACTGCTCTATGTAACGGCCTGTAAATTTTGTAATTTTTCAGATTTTGATCTGAAATTTCTGGAGCACATTTTTGAAACATATACATATCTACACGATAAGGCAAAAACAAAAGTGTTTTTTTTTCCACTGCTGAAGAATTCCATCAAATCGTTTGCCAATGACAGCACCAGTTATCGCTTATATCATTTCACAAGGCTTCAAAAAACTTCGTAGATTTCGCGAGTAATGAATAACACAATCCGTTGAAACCTATTCGTATATGTAGTCTCCAACTGGGATCGAAAGAAAAGGTTTCGCTTTAGTGTTCGAAAACTCTAGTTTTGCTCAACAACAAGTCTCTCAACTATTCAACTCCTTCCTGAGAAAGAGTAAAGTAGATTTAGGAAAGTAGATGTAAATGCAGACGTAGTAGAAGAAGTAGAGATAGAGATAGAGATAGTGATAGAGATAGAGATAGTGATAGTGATAGAGATAGAGATAGAGATAGAGATAGAGATAGAGATAGAGATAGAGATAGAGATAGAGATAGAGATAGAGATAGAGATAGAGATAGAGATAGAAATAGAGATAGAGATAGAGATAGAGATAGAGATAGAGATAGAGATAGAGATAGAGATAGAGATAGAGATAGAGATAGAGATAGAGATAGAGATAGAGATAGAGATAGAGATAGAGATAGAGATAGAGATAGAGATAGAGATAGAGATAGAGATAGAGATAGAGATAGAGATAGAGATAGAGATAGAGATAGAGATAGAGATAGAGATAGAGATAGAGATAGAGATAGAGATAGAGATAGAGATAGAGATAGAGATAGAGATAGAGATAGAGATAGAGATAGAGATAGAGATAGAGATAGAGATAGAGATAGAGATAGAGATAGAGATAGAGATAGAGATAGAGATAGAGATAGAGATAGAGATAGAGATAGAGATAGAGATAGAGATAGAGATAGAGATAGAGATAGAGATAGAGATAGAGATAGAGATAGAGATAGAGATAGAGATAGAGATAGAGATAGAGATAGAGATAGAGATAGAGATAGAGATAGAGATAGAGATAGAGATAGAGATAGAGATAGAGATAGAGATAGAGATAGAGATAGAGATAGAGATAGAGATAGAGATAGAGATAGAGATAGAGATAGAGATAGAGATAGAGATAGAGATAGAGATAGAGATAGAGATAGAGATAGAGATAGAGATAGAGATAGAGATAGAGATAGAGATAGAGATAGAGATAGAGATAGAGATAGAGATAGAGATAGAGATAGAGATAGAGATAGAGATAGAGATAGAGATAGAGATAGAGATAGAGATAGAGATAGAGATAGAGATAGAGATAGAGATAGAGATAGAGATAGAGATAGAGATAGAGATAGAGATAGAGATAGAGATAGAGATAGAGATAGAGATAGAGATAGAGATAGAGATAGAGATAGAGATAGAGATAGAGATAGAGATAGAGATAGAGATAGAGATAGAGATAGAGATAGAGATAGAGATAGAGATAGAGATAGAGATAGAGATAGAGATAGAGATAGAGATAGAGATAGAGATAGAGATAGAGATAGAGATAGAGATAGAGGTCGGGATAAAAGTAGAAGTCAAAGTAGGTATAGAAGTTTTGGAACGTTTCCTAAATTTTTCCAGGCTTTTATGATATGAGTTGGCTTAAAGCTACTGTCAAGAAGCTCTTGGTCCAACATCACAGTACCTAACCTCTCTTCTTTCATACAGTCAATGCGGTGTGTGGTAGTTGGAGATCGACGGCGAAGAGGCAGACCGTGTCTCCGGTGGAAGAACCACGTTGAAGATCCCCTATTATCTCTTGGTACTAGTTGTTATGGCAATTAAGCTTCTCATAGATTCTGTGGTTAGTTTATGTGAAACCCAACTCAAATGGTTCTGTGTTAATACAGTCCAAAAATTCGTATCTGATGTGGCCAAAATTGGACTTCAGTAGTTTAAATTATTTCATCTTTTTTAGAAGAGATTAAACTTCATCAAGGGATTTCTATGCATTACATAGAACATCTTAAAAGCACGTTCAACATTTTTTCCTGTAACTAAAATTTACAAATGGGCAATTTACATTTTCTTAAGGTATTCTAGTATTGAGTCATTCTAGTCTAGAAAACAATATTTGCGCCTTTTTAAACCTTCTACTATATAGGAAAATTTCAAACAATCATCTTTGAACGATCTTCGCTTCATACTTGCACATACAATTCAATATTAACGCATCTTCTTTGCGCCCAAAATCGATTATTCTATGCAATTGAAGTCACTTCATTGCAATTCATTGCGCAATATTTTGCCAAAATTTCTACTTGCCACACTTCAACTTTGTTCATCCACTCAAAATTAAGTAGAAGACATTTTGCTGCTCCAACACACAAACACACACACAGACACCAACACCCATTCACCCTCACATGCAGCAGCATAAAGTGAAAATCTCGGTTTATTTATTCTGCAAACTGCAGCATATATCCAACCCAAAAAGGACATTACAACAACAATAAAAACAACAACAATGCCAAAAGAAGGCAAAACCCAGGCAGCCGGCAGCTGCGCTTGAAAATTTCTGCCTACTTCGCTGCGCTGCCACAAATGAGATCAGAAAATGGAAAAAGACATTTTCGATTTTCAATAAGGAGGACAATATGTGAGGGCAGAGCAGCGGCGACCAAGTCAAAGCGACGAGTGCCTCATGGGTCGAGCGCATCCTTGGCGTTTGCGGCGCTTTCATGGGGCTGCCGCATGAAGGATTTTGCACGTTTTGTGCACTCGTCTCAATCTTTTGCTAATACGTGTGGTTTTTGTTGTTGTTGTTGCTTCCCTCAGCGTTTGCCATTTGTCGAGAAAAAAAAAACAACAACAAAATATGCACACAACCATTGGCAACGCACTGACTTGGGTCGTCCCCAGCTCACAGCGCAACGTTTTTGTTGTTGTTGCTTGTCGTTGTTGTATTGTATGAAGTTTTGCTGCAGCCGCATTTTCGGCTGGTTTGTTGTACGAATGCAACCGAGCATAAATAAGCGCACCTGCGGTACGCCGAAGCCGGCCCCACACGCCGCGCAAAGCCAAATCTTTTGCATGGCGCGTTGGCTGCCTTCTGTCTTATTCGACGAAGGCGGCGCGGTGCGGCAACCATATCAAAGAGTGCATTGAAGCGAGTGACAAAACGATAAACACATTTTGCCGGGAATCATTTTGACATTTATGCAGATAAATGTCAATTTCGAGTGTCATTTCGCACAAAGGCCCAGTGGGCGACGGCGAGCGCGGGCGGCCAAGTGCGCTCGAAAAGTGTCACCGTGAGCAATTCGTCCTTATGATCTGAGCGTAAGATGTGAATTTAGAAGAAAGTTGAAAGCGTTCTGTCAACTGTTTGACTTACTCACTAATACAGCGGAACGAAAGGACATTAGCAGCATTGACAAGGAATAATGAAAGGTTTTTTCTGCGCTTTAATTTTTCTATTTAATGAAATGAACATTTATAATGATCACAATAAATACAATAAATTCTAGACACAAATTATATAGTTGCAATGCACATTTACAAAATAATTCTTGTGCTCTTGCACTGAGAGAAATATTTAGTTGTAAAGTTTAGTTTTTAGGTAATCCAAGTTTTTTAAGTAATCAAACCCAGTGACGAGTTGCCTCAACTCCCATTGGGCGCGTCTGGGAGTCCTGGTAACATACAGAAGGATCTCCTGAGCACAGGATGTTCACATAGATTATGGTCTCTGGGCACAATACGTTGGATACTCTGTTCCATTCAGGAATATCCAAAAGTCACAAAGAGATCTAATGTTGCGTGTGTTTGATCTTAAATTCGGTCACAAAAGTCTCTCGGTGCATTCTAATCTAAAAAATCTAAACCTAAATCTGCTCGATTCTAACAGATTTCTTAACGCAAATGTTTCACAATGGATTTTGATTCAATAAAATCAGCTAATTTGCCACAAAATATTTGTTTATTAAGTCAGTATTTGCAACAAACGCCGTTGGCAGTGAGATGAGATTGAAAGATTCTCAGATTCATTGACACCTATCATTTGTCTATCCATATGAAACTGAATTTTTTTCTGTGCTTTGCTTCTATGACACAATTACGCATTGGAATAATGTGAATATGATATACAGTACTCCCTAGATAACTTTATCTTATTCCCTTTATAATTTTATCGGTATCCCCTAGGCAAGCAACAACAACAAATTCAAATTTTAAACACAAATTTTTGATTTTATAATAAAAATTCTGACATAAAGTAAAATAAATATTTGACTATTCTCATAACACAAAACTGAGTTAAAAAACAAAATTAAATACAAAAAATCATTTTCTTTTTAGAAAAAATAGCAAACTTCAGTTCAGAACGATAACAGTTTCATTTACTCTGAAGTTAAAAAATTGTTAAAAATTTGATTTCAAGTTTTCTGTTAATCCCAGTAGACATTAGACATTAGTAGACATTTTTATCAAAGTTATTAAAACATCTTATTAAATTTTTTCTTTAAATAAAGTTTGTACCTATGTCCGTCAACGGGAGCTGGCATTGGTTTTGATGCAAGAAAACACGTCTATATTATCAGGTGTACAACTTTGCTTCCGCCGTTTTTTTCCAAAATTAAAAGCTTTATTGCGAAAAAAGTGCTTACAGATGTATTATTCAAAGTATTGTCCGTCGCTAGCGACAACTTTCTCCCATCTTTCCGGCAATTTTCGGATCCCGGCTCGAAAAAAGGAGTCCTCTTTTGACGCTATCCATGAAGCAATCCATTTTTCCAATTCTTCGAAGGATTGAAAATGTTGATCTGCCAGGCCGTGTGCCATCGAACGGAATAGGTGGAAGTCAGAAGGGGCGACATCTGGGGAATACGGCGGGTGGGGCAAGACTTCCCATTTCAGCGTTTCCAGGTATTGTCGTGTTGGAGGATGACTTTGTCATGTCGCTCTTCCATTTTTAAACGTTGAAACCCGACACATTCTTTCACTCAGAGCAGCATCACCGTAAGTTTCTGAGAGCATTCGATGCGCTTCAGCTGCATTTTTTTCGAATCGTAACAGAAAAGTAAAACTTCCCGCAAATGGCGAGAATTGGGCACATAAACGGACATTTTCGAGCGTGAATAATACGAAAACAAGAACAACTGTCACTGAAACGGCGATGACAATTCGTTAGGCACTGTCCACACTCACTTTAAAGGCATTACCATCTATGTATTTCAACCAGCCTCAGCCGGTACAGCCACCTATCGGAAAACGGCGGAAGCAAAGTTGTACACCTGATAAATTTTCTGCAACTCACTCATATTTTTAAGTAACTACAGTTAAAACAAGTCCGAAGTTTCACAGTCGCCAGCACTTAACCCTTTTTCTATTTTGTTGCCATATGGCAACATGTTACTTTGTGGACTTCTGAACTCTCTATGATTAAAAGAATAAAATTTTTCCTTAGTCCTTAGAACAGTTTGGAGTTTTGGGAATAACACAAAATTTCTAAACTGAATATTTAAGTTTAAAAAAGAGAAGTATGCATGTTGTTGGAATGGATGTTGTTGTATGGAATGTTGTTGTTCTAACCACACACAAATTTAACTTTCCCCAGTAAAAATTTCCAGCGAAAAGGCTAACTTAAGCTAAACCAACTCACAAAAGAAACTTTGAAAACAGTGTCCACGAGATCGAATCAATGCCAAAACTCTTTTTTTGCTAAGCATTAAAGTTTAAGGCACAATTTTTAGTACTTTTAAGTTTTAAATACATCTATGAAGAGCACATCTCTTAAAGATAAATAAACATTTTTGTCACTTTCGCTGCACTTAGCCAGGAAAAACTGTGCTTTTGTTTGGTTCCTTACACTTTCGCACAATCGTCTAAATCCAAAGTCATCTCATTTTATGTCGGCAAGTGTGCTTAGGATAACGGCCGCAATTGTGTTCTTATTAGATTTTACGTTCGCCGGATTACTTACGCCTCAAGAAATGCCATCAAAGCAAATAAAGTAGAAAACGAATGCGTTTTTCGTGCGGTAATTGTGTTGTCCTGTCCAGTGTTTCTGCGGGCAGCAAATGCATAATTTGCTTGCCGGTTTTTATAAATTGATTTCACAAATTGTTTGTAATATCGATGAAGAGAAAGTTGGACATGAATTTTTGTTTTATTATGGGATGCGTTCAAGATGTTTTTTATGCATCAAATGGAGTACAAAATGAAGTGCTGCTTGCTTATAAGTTTATTCTTTGTTTTACTCAGTTTTGCATAGAAGAAAGTGGTATTAAGAAGGTTCTGCCTTAAATGAAGTTACTTGAAATTATTTAGAACGTTTTTAGTGACAATTTTTGTGCCACAATCTTAAAAAAAACTTAATTTTTAAAGATATTTAAACGGCTTTAATTTACTAAGTTAAGTGGACTTGAAAAGAGCAAATCAAGTAAAGCAAAGAAAGCAAAATATTTTTTAAGTTGATATATAAATTGTCTTATTATTCCACTAACATAAACATAAAATGACCCTTCGTTTCCACTTTGAACCTTTTTTTGGTAAAATTTTGGTACACAAAATTTTAGTTGAGTGGACTTGAATCGCTGGGTTTATTTTACTATTCAATTCAAGTAATATGAACAATCGGCCGCACAGGGTGTGTAAAGAGTTATTAAGATACACGCTAAGTAATGTAAGGTAAAGTCAGTTGGAACTCTGATCAACCCAGAAATCTTATGATTTAATCAGCTGTTAATAATTAATCTTTCATGGATTTCTTCTCTCTAGGAGAAGATGCACATACTTAGATAGGTGAATCGTTTATTTGTACATCGTTTTTTTTTTAATCCTTTATTTTTTATTCAAGGGCCAATCAAATTTAATCGTTTAGTTGTGTTAATCTTTATTATTCAGGAAAAATATTATATAAATATTTAAGGTATTTAATTTATATATATTCAGTATTATTATTTATATTATTTAAAATTGTGGAACAAAGTGGAGTTATTCGTTTTCTGTAGTAAACGGCAATCTATGACAATTAAGTGGATCCAGCCCATAGGACTGCGGACAGTCTTTTTGACTTAACTACGCTAAAAACTCTAATTGCTTCTGCGATTAAGAGGATCTAAAAAATGTTCTATTGAGGTAACACAAGAGGCCAAGAGAAGCAATCATATATTGTTGTTGTTGTTTCCAGTGGCGCAGTCACTATATCATTTCGAAAGCAGGCAGTTCCCTACGCAACTATTAAAACAAAAAACCAATTTAAATATTTGGCACCCAATATTGTTCTAATAAAAATATATTTGGATAGAGTTTGAACCCACAAAATATCGCTTGCGTGAACTACTTGTACTTGTTTAATATTTTCTAAATAAAATAAATAAAATATATATAATATATAGGATTCAGGTAAATTTGGTCTTGTAAACTTGAGTTAATCTCGTTAGATTAGGAAGATTTAATGGATCCACGCGACAAGTACACATCGCTCGTTTTCCTGTGTAGCGTCATAGCTGAAAAAAATTGTGTTTAGTTAAGTGTAAAGAAACAATAAACTTCAAGTCTCAGCTTGATAGTATGGAGTCCAAGGATACCGTGTAGAATGAAAACTGTACACACTTTACTAATGTGCGGTCTAAGTGTCGGGCTCACCTTAAAACATGATTTGGAGTTGAAGTTAAGACATAGTTGCCACATTTTGTTGATAAATATTACATATTTTCTTTACAGGAAACTATGATAAGGAATTTAATGAAAAAATAAAAATCGAACGAAAGGAAAAATTTTTTAATACTGAAAATAAATATTCATAAAAAATATTTATAGTCGAAATTTTCAAAAGTATCTTCTTTTTCAAATCATTTCGTTCTTCAATTTAAGAGTTATTATGGGTGTATTTCAGAAAACATGGCTTTCGGAAAAACCTATACGATTTATTTAAAGTTTTTTTCGTTGGGTTATGTTTTTATGGTGTTGCCATATGGCAGGATTCATATCGCTGCGTCGGTGTTATAGTATTTTCTGAATTTTTCTGGATTAATAGCACTTGTGGAACTTATACAAAAAACCTGCTTCATGCACCTTTCGGGGCTTAATTAAAAAACCGTCTAGTGAAACACTACATACACTACGTACTCGTGTTAATAAAACAAATTATGTATATGTAACTTTTTAAATTAAAAATGAAAATAATTAATTAAAATTAAAATTAATTATACAACTATTATTATAATACATTGATTATTATTTAATTATTATTATTAATCATTACTGGTATACACAACTTTTTTATTTTTATTTATTTTTCTGTATACCAGTACTTTGTATAAATGTAAATTTTTAAAACGGTACTATTTTTTAGCTACTAAATACAAAATTAGCTATTAAAAAATTAAGCTATTAATTACACAGGCCGACAAAATTCGAACAAATTTCAGAACCAGAAACCAGAGTATACTTTTCCGAAGGTTTTTGGTGCGCTGAACAAGTTCTCTCTGAAGTCTCTCTATACCTTGTGTTTACTAAACATGGAGGTGTACAAAACTTGAGAAATTCATGTGTATTCCAAACTTCAATTTTGGATATCTCAAAGACGAAAAATGACTTTTGAGCAAACTAAGGCGCATTTGAAAGGGAAAATAGCTATGTTACATAACCTCAAATATAGGCAATTTTCGCACTTTTAGGTTAGGATATCTCGCAATTCTGAGGCCAGATTCTTGTTCAGCGCACCAAAAACCTTCGGAAAAGTATACTCTGGTTTCTGGTTCTAAAATCTTGTCGGCCTGTGTTATTATTATTTTTTAGCTATTATTAAAATGCATAAATTAATAAGTTAATGAGTGAAGTAATGAACGAATGTTAAAGTAGAATTTACTTTTGCCGCCATTTGCAAAAGTTATAGCATCTACCGATAAGATGATGGCTCTGGCGCCACCATGTATTTATAAAGCTTTGAAAAATATGAACAATTACATTTTCTGTCATGCCATAAAAACAAAAACAATCATCGCAATGCTGCCAATATTATCTTATATATAAAATTCTCGTGTCACAGTGTTTGTTACCGTACTCCTCCGAAACGGCTTGACCGATTTTTATGAAATTTTACATGCATATTCAGTAGGTCTGAGAATCGGCTACTAACTATTTTTTATACCCCTAAGGGGCGTGGCACATTTTTGTGACCCAATTATTCTGCTGAACTACAAGTCACAGAGGAATGAAACTTAGCATGAACCTATCATGTAATCATATCTCTCGACAGACGGAATGAGGCGGGTTTTGGACAACGGGGCGTGGCACCACCCATACAAGCAAAATCTTTAAAATAGAATATCTTCGAAATTTTAAGTAGCACAACACTGAAATTCAGTACCCAGTCGTCCCATAGAGGAGTCATAAGAGTGGTAAGATTTAATGGGCGTTGGACAAGGGGCGTGGCACTTTTTTTGTTACCCAATTATTCCGCTGAACTATAAGTTGCACAGCAATGAAACTAAGTACGAACCTACCATTTATTCATATATTTCGACAGAGGGAATGGGGCAAGTATTGGACGAGAGGGCGTGGCACCACCCATACGAGCCAGATCTTAATAATGGAATATCTTCCAAATTGTAAGTTGTACAACACTGAAATATAGTATCCCGTTGTCTCATAGATGAATAATTCTAATGATAAGATTTGATGGATGTTGGACAAGGGGCGTGGCACATTTTTTGTGACTCAACTATTTTTCTGAACTATAAGTCGCTCAGCAATGGAACTTAGAACGAACCTACGTTTTTGTCTTTCGACAGAGGGCATTGAATAAGGGGCAGGTATTGCATAAGAGGGCATGACACCGCCCATATAATTTAAATCCGGTTCAAGCGCAGTCCATTTCTTTACTGAAACTTAGCAGCAACATTGCTTATTTGTGGGCCTCGATTGCATTAATCAGTAGCTCCCCCTCTTCCTTTACTTGGTTTTCTTCGTCAATTTGCATCGCCATAGATTCGCCATCTCGCGTATTTCATTATAAGAAACAACAAATGTCGTGCGAGACAAAGTTCGCGGGGTCAGCTAGTTTTTTATAAAAATGGCGATTTTAAGCAGGTGGATTTTTTAAGCGGGAAATACATTAACAGGGAATTTTCCCGTAGATTGCTTACGAAGAATTTCCGTGGCGTAATTTGGTTAACTTATGAGTGCAGTAATCTATTAACCGGGAGCTTTTATAATGAAAGTACTGTAGTTACTTAGGCATAAAATTGTCGACATTTTAATAAGCCTGAAATATCTTATAATACAAAATGTATAACATTTAAAATTACAACCAAAAATTCCTGTTACGTTTCTTTTCTTCACTAGTGAAAAGTTTTAAAATTAAGTCTTTAGTTTTGTACTTTAAAATGCTTTGAGGACTACAAACTATTCTAAAGACAAAAAATATGTACACATTTCCGGTACCATAGAGGTTTTCAAAGCAAATAAAGTTGCTTGTTGTTTGGACCGGCTATTCATGTTCAGCAATATCGGACCTCATATTGTTGCCGATTAAGTGGCAGCCAACAGAGCGGAAAATTTGCCAAATTTGGCAAAAACACAGAGAGTTCTCTGCAGCAGCGACGTAATAATACATGAAACAATCACAACTATAATTACTATATCTTTGCGCGACACAATTGTTATTTCATACGGCAATAACAATAAACAAAGCCCTTATGGCGGCAAACAATTACAACAAAAACCACCGCAACAATAACAAAAACAATGGCGAATAAACGTCAAAGTCAACAAGCGTGAAAATACACACACACACACACATACACACGCACACAAATGTACACATAGCGCGGCCATGGGCACAGTGGCAACATAAACAAAATGCACAACAAAAACAACAATAACAATTTTGTTACTAATGCCATTGAACAAGGCGAATGTTTGGGCCATGTTTGCTGTTGTTGTGCGCCCGATAAAACATCGGATTTCACTGTTGCGAATATTACAAGGCGACACAACATTGCGACGGCAGCGGAGAGGCGCAACAGCGAAGCATAAAACACCCGAGCCGAGCCGGAACGACCAACCAAAAACAACGCCAACACTGTGGCGGCGGCGCGTTGCAAGTGTCTGCCCGATAAATTATTAGCATTTGAACAATGGAAATTATTTCGCTGCACTCAAGTACGCCGCGAACGTTGTTGCCTGTCATGCGTTTGTTATGGTTGTTATAGTTGTTGTTGTTGTTGTTGGCATGCCCAACATGCCACACGTTTGAAAAAGTGTCGCCTCCTCGGCTGCGGCCGTTGTCTCTGCTAATGTTTAATGGCGTTTCATTTGCCGCCGCCGAAGCGTTTGTCGCGCCTTTCTTCGCACAGCCGCCTCGAGGCGAGGCGGCGGCTTTCTCAGCCGCACGACGGCGCACAATATGTCAGCACAAAAGTTAATAAAGTGCGCATTATTATCATTGCTTGTTCGTTTAATGATTTCGCTATGCATTGTTCGGCTGAACGGCAGAACGGCAACAATTCTTAATGCTTTTCCCAGTTGGGTGCAAATTGTTGCGTTACTTGATAGAATAATTAATTCCCGAAAGTGACACCGTTCACATTAAAGTTGGAAAACTGTCACAGATTATAAAGGGTGATTCGCTTCACGTTGAATCAATTTGAAAGGATAATGTTTTGGACGGAGGCATAATGTTTTCGACTTTTTCTTGAGAACATTATAGCCCATTGAGAAAACCAGAAACATGTACATGAAACCAAAATGTTGTGCCTAAGATTTTATAAACCAACCTAAGGAACCGGCCAACCATCTTCAAAGAAAGTAAACCCAAAGAAAGTAACCAAAAATCGCTTTGGCAATATTCATAAGTAAAGCACCAGTCGAGTGCAGCTTCAGTAATTCACTCACTCACCTAACCAAATAATCAAAACTTGTCCTGTGTCTGTGTGTGTGTGTGCATCACTTTTATAACAGCTGAACGACCAGCTCGGCACTGCATTGCGCCACATGTTCGTCTTTAGAAGCCAATGAGAATACAAACGAGCAAGAAACATGTGCCACAAGCAGCGCCATTGATGCAGAGGATTTAATGCTCCAAAAAAAAAATTTAAATTTGCTAGTCTAATTTTGAAAAAATCGTCTTCCCTTTTCGAGGACACCACGGTCCAATGTAAATGTGTAAGTGTGTGTTTGTAAATATGCATGTGTGAGTGAGTGAGTGCACTAGCAAACACGCGAAAGCTCGCCGCCAGAAAGTCTGCACTCGTATCATGGAAGTTTTCATCTTTCGACAGTGAATGCAGCCATTCATGTATGAAATTAACAACGGTTTGGAAATATCGACAAAGTCTAAAATATGGGCACCATGGCTCTATGAAGACATATGCCGGCACTGCGTTCATGCAGTGTGTAAGATAGTTTCAAGAGATTCACGTGAGTCGTCTATGGAAAATTTTGCATAAAATGAAACAAAAGAAGGAAATAGCAAAGAGTGTCCAGGTTGGTCTTTGACGACTTAGACGCTGCACTACAATCAGACCATAATTTCATAATTTTCTTTGAGTACATTTAGCAACATGTACCTAATTGTCTGCGACATCCACTGTTAAAAATTTTAATGAAGTGTATATTTAGTCCATCAAAATGGTAAAACTAAACAAATGTTTAATGAGGACAATTAAACCAAAAATGCTACTTTTTCAATATCAATGGTTGAAAAGTTAATATTGTTATTTTTTTCTATTATTTCATAATATAAGTTAAAAAAAAATTAAAATTGAAATATACAATAAAACAAAGTTGTTCATGAAAAACAATTGAGGTTTGCATATGGCAAATTTTTTCCCCTCTTATTTTTGCATTTTAATATATTTTTTTATAAATTTTTTTTATACATTAGTAATATATTTTTTAACATTTTAATATTTTTCTTAAATAATTTTAAAATGAATTTTAAATAAATCGTCAAATCTTGGGGGTAGGTTAAGGGGGTTTCGACAGTACATTTAGAGGTTTACTTTGTAGAAACCCAAAAGTTGACAACGTCACAAATCCGCTCGTATGGGGGACGCCCTCTGGCGGTGAATTTCTGATTTTTAATTAATTTTGTATTTTTTATACTCAAGAATGTTGGCGATCGCTGCATAAATCATTGAAATCGGTTTAGTAGTTTTCGAGATACAATGTTTTCTTGCTTACTTCACTAATACATTTGCAAGTGGGAAGCCACTGGCATAGAAAATTACCAGTTTTGTATGGCAGCCCTCTTAAGACTTGGAGTTAGCGGGTAGGTATGTTTGGAAGAAACATTCGGAACAGAAAATAAATGGATGTCGGTCATACATTTGATACATCTGGGAGCAACCTGGGAGCAATGGGAGCCCATTTTATAAAAACAACCATTTTGTATGGGAGCCCCATTAAGGGTTGGAAATAGGGGGTGAGTATGTTTGAAAGATATGTTCAGTAAGAAAAACCAAATGGGTCGGTAATAGATTTTAACTCTCTAAGAGCAACTTCTGACCAGCTGTGGAGCAATTTGTCGAATTTCCCAGCTTTTTTGTGAACTTTGACCTCGATGCGACGCCATTTAGCCCCCCCCTAGCCCCAAAATTTTCTGGCGCATGCATAAAATAAAAGGTTTCGGAGCATCGAAATCGAAAAATCGTGCACTAAATCCAGTCTAGTGAACATACCCAAAGTGCCAGTGTAGGGTATACAATTTGTGTATGAACGGTGCTGAGGATATTTAAATAAAATTATGTGCACTTGAGGGAAGTGTATTCAAAACTTGTTACCATGGCTTATTGTTGCGTCAATGAAATGGAATTTCTTGAAGACAGCAAGTACAGTGTCATAGAATGCTTGAAAGTCGAATGAAAATTTTAAATAGAGCAGCAGATTTCGAAGCATACTTATTGTGATATCGCATTGTTGGAAGGTTGTTCACTATCTGAATAAAAAATTCAGAAATGATGCTTTTCTAAAGGAGTGATGTGCAAATATTGCGAAGACTGCAAATATTTCGCTAATTACTGTAATGCAATAAAAAATAAATATATATTTATTTGTAATATTTAAGTTTTCCATTTTTCTAAAGAAATAAAGAAAAAAAGTTTTATTATTTTATTACTGTTCAGTGGCGCACACAGGATTTCATTTGAGGGGAGTTTGTACACAACTTTTTAGTCCAATACACTTTGTAATCGTATTAGTTGCCCACACATTTTTTTAACAAACTCATACTTGGGGAATTTTAATCTGAAAAACGTCCCGTTTGGTCGCCACTGTTATACTGTAATATTTTATGGAGTTATATACATATATAAAATCACTTGTTTCATATAGAAAAAATTTCAAAAGTTCGACACATCGCTGTTGAAGTGATGCAGTTCGTTAAGTGATCATTAAAATAGCATTGACTTTGCGGGACTTAAACTTTTGCGTTATGAACAAATCACTTCTCTATGTAGCTTGGTTGGTTGGTGATTTCGATTACGGTTTCGGCCCAAAAAATATTTTATCTTGTATTGCCACCATGTCTACTTGGAATCCAGTTTCTAAATCTTTCATAACCAATGAAAAATCTATAATTTTTACCACTACTAGTGAAAGAGTGAATCATTATTGCCTTCAACTAATGAAGTGTGCCTGGTTTGTCGGCACATCAAAGCCATTAATTACACAGTACAACAATTTCAAACATTTTCTGTGCAACAACGTAACGAGTGCATCATTCTGAAAGAGGACATCGTACAACAACAGAATAAACAGTATTCTGTGGTACAACTCATTTCTGCCAAACAAAGTAATAGTTGCAGCACGTCTGAGTTTTTTGTAATTTGCACATAAATGTTGTGGTGGTGGGGGGGGGGTCCCTATAGATCTTTACACAGAAAGTATGAAAACTTGAAGAACTTTGTTGTTTGCATTTAAAATTTGAATAATTTTTGTATGAACCCTCCTCCCCATTTCTTTACTAGAATTTTTTTCATAAAAAGCTTGTTTTGAGTAAAAATTGCACAAAATACTGTATTCTCTTTTTTGGAAAATATTCCTCATTAAAAATTAAGGGAGTTTTTTGAATATAAAATTTTCTAAAAACTTGGCCAAAAAAAAAATAAAAAGCCTTTAACTCCAAACCTGCATTTAGTACGTTTTTCATAAATAAGGGAAAAAAATTGTATTATTTATTTTTGTTTATTTAATTTATAGTTTATTAATGAATTAATAATAATTTATTATGATTAATAATTTATTATTACTAATAATTTTTATTTTTATTATAATACAAAGTGTACGATGTCCTATTTCAGAATTATACGATCGTTACACTGTTGCAGAAATGCTGCTGTACAGTGTTATTAGTTTCACAACAGTGTTCCATATATTCGATGTGCACATTGATGAAGCCATTCGAAACTCAGGGAGTAATATTTCACTTTTATATATACATACGTACTAATATACACAGTGCGACAATTATGTATTAAGACTGCCTCTAGAAAACACAATTAAAACACTATATGCTAATTTTTCGGTACATTTAGTCGAAATTTTCTCGTCCTGATTCAATACACTTGTTACATCGATTTAATAGTGATTCAAACGCGTGTTCCAGCTCATTTTTCGGAATTTCCTCCAGAGCCCTCGTCGAAGCCCGTTGTATGGTCTGAATGTCATCACAAAAGCATCCTATCAACTTCAATTTCAGTTTCGGGAACAAAGAAAAGTCGCCCAAAGGTGCCAAATCAGGTGAATACGACAGATGATTCAACACACAGACCTAATTCCGAGCCAAAAATTGACGAACAATGAGTGCTGTGTGACTCGGTGCATTATCGTGCAACAGAGACCAACTTTTTGGATCGCGGTAATCTGGTCGAATACGACGGATTCTGGCCATCAAACGCTTCAAAACTTCAAGGTAATATGCGTCAGTAACTGTTTGACCAGCTGGAACAAATTCTTTGTGGATAATTTCTTGGCTATCGAAGAATGTGATGAGCATTGTTTTGATTTTTTATGTAACTTTTCGTGTTTTTTTGGCTTGTGGTGAGTTTTTTGATTTCCATTCCGCACTTTGACGCTTGGTTTCTGGATCGTATTGGAAACACCATGTTTCATTACCCGCAACAATTGTTTTCAGGAAGTTTGGATCATTTTCTGCGGCTGCAACGATGTCTCTAGAATGACTGACTCTCATTAATTGTTGCTCCTCGTTCAATGTGTGTGGAAAAAATTTGGCGCAGACCTTTGTTTTGCACAAATGCTTATGAAAAATGAGTCGGAGAGTTTCTCTGTTGATGTTTAAGGCCTCTTCCATCATTTTCAGTAAAGCATTGCGGTCTTCTGCAATAAAATCACAAATTTTCTGGATCATTTCCGGTGTCCGAACTGAAATTGGCCTTCCTTCTTTTATTTCATCTTCCAGCGACTCTCTGCCATCCACAAAACGTTTATGCCATAAAAAAATATTTGATCTTGATAAACAAGCTTCGCCATACTCTTGCTGCATCATTCGGAATGTTTCTGATGCACTTTTACCAATTTTTGCGTGGAATTTAATGACCGCTCTCTGCTCCATGTTAAAATTTCAACATCAAACAAAAACGTGCTTTGCAAACTGAATTTTAATAAATATTAAATGTCAACCAAATATTAAATGTCATGAAATTTTCACAGTTAGTAGAGAAAGATTGAAGCTTTCAAACACATGTGCTCGTACACAGATGGCGCGCTTGGTTGCTGAGATATGGTTCGAGTCTTAATACATAATTGGCACACTGTATAAATGCAAAAAACATTTACAAACTAACATACAAGTGGTTCCAACGAGAGATTTCTCGCTTATCGCTTTTGCAACTGATTAATTTTTTTTAACGACTGTGCCGAGTTTTGTTGCTTAACCCATTGCTGCCGGGTACCAGTTCCGCCCATACGATTTTGATAAAATTTCATACACGACCTGGAAGTGACCCAAAATGATCAGAAACAATTTCAGGTTTCTATCTCTGCACGTTGCTGAGATATTCATTGGGTATTTTTTACCCATAAGGCAGCAATTGTAGCTTTTTTTCCATACTTTTTAAAGTGATCAGCTAAACACGTGAACGAAAGATATATTGTTTACAGGTGAGTTAGGGGGCAGATTTTTGTTAAGTTCTTAGGCCACTACGTTTCGCCAGATTTTTCACCTTCGGAAAATTCACATTTTTTGGAGTCTGGTAACTCTCTGGTGACCTCCACTAGACTAAGGTAGTTCCATCTTTACCCCAACCATCTCTATCAATGATTTTGACATATCTCTACCACGAACTTTTCTGTGATTTTTTCAAAAGTCAATTTTCATAGGTAAATTTTTACCCATAAGGCAGCAGTGGGTTAATTTTCATGCCAAAATTCTATATATAAAGTGTGGGGCATTGATTAGAAAGCCTAATCGTGTTAGCCAAACAGTCTGAACAGTCTGAAGTATTCGACTGCTGGAGCTTTGTCAACACAATATGGACGGAATATGGAAGTTGTGTGTACTACTGCTGCTGTCTGTGATCTGTGCAACTGGGGTAAATATGAAAAATCGCCTAAGAGTGCTTGCGCCCTGTGTGACTTTTCCAATATTTCTACGATATAGGCGGCCGATCCTTTGAGCATAGCTGTCGATCGGGCCCGAGAAGTGCTTAGGGGCTTGAGGACTGATTTGAAAAAATTGTATTCTGATAATAAAGAATATTCTAGTGAGCACAAGGAATGGTGTCGTACAGTTCGTGATCTGTTGGAAAGACGTGTTGAAACCGATGAGCAGAAATCAGAGTACCTGCGTGATGTGTATATCGAAACAAAAAAGATTAGACAAGCAGTGAACAAACATATAAAGTTAAATCTCCAATTACGCGAAATGATAGATAATTGTAAGCGAATTTTGCGCAAAAACCTCAATCAATCTCAGACACGTATTGTAGAAGGAGTTCTAGAGAATTTAAAAAGAGCACGACATCAAGGAAACATTGCTTCGAAGGAAAACGCCTTAAATGACGCACGAGCTTCTTTAGCTGATGGATTACCTGAATAATGTCAGGGACCATCAAACGCAATTTCCAAATATAATTTCCATGATAATAATGGATTTGTGAATGCTGCTTAACAAAAATAACAACAACAACAACTACATTAACGCATTCCAAACATCGCTAAGGTGTAGGCAATATTTTATATAGTATTTCCATTATTCAATTTAGTTTGAACACATTTGCTACTTGAGAATGAGAACAATAAAACAGCGCCAGGTTTGCTACACCTACATTTATATATTTCATTGCTGCTTTGATTATTTGACCGAAAGTGAGCTGGTCGGTTGTTTGTTATTGTCGTAAGTTGAAAGCGATAAGCGATCTGGGTAAAACTATACACAATTAAAGCACACAGTGGGGTCTGCGTTCATAAATTTAAAGCAAAATGCACTGTGCATAAATTTGCTGAGTGCATTAAAGTCATATTCAGCTTTTACTTTTTGCGGACCGCTGTATGAAAATATTGAATGCAGTATGAGGAAAAATGTAATTCGAATGAATATTTTTATTTAAATTCTCCACACTTATAAAGTTCACACAACACTATGCCAATTGCTCGTATTATGTCACTGCCATAACGACTCTTCACTGTAAAGTCTGCGCCTTGCAGTGAGACTTTGCTTTAGTCTACTTAAAAAATAATCCATAAGGACTCTCTACTGCAAAGTTTACATTCTTTAGAGATTATTTACTTCAACAAGTTTCAAAGAGAACGACTCTTTATAATAGCATCTTTTCAACATTAACAATTGTAGGTAGGTAGGTAGTTGCGACTGTGTGCTCTCTGAGCACACACAAGTAGCACTATGTGCCGTTTTGATGTCGCCTCCTCGACTGGGTCGTTCCTGCGTGGGAGAAGATACTACTGCCAACCTGCTTTGTCCAAATAGGACTTGGTGCATTTCAGTCTTGTCTCAGACAGATCAGCTAGAGAGCTAATCAGACTGTTCCCCAATGAATTTAGTCTTTTAAAAGCTAAGGCAGGGCAGCCGCAGAGGAAGTGTTCGAGTGTTTCCATCTCGCTTCTGCAAAAAGGGTTGTGGGAGATTCCCAATCTCGCCGCATGTAGACCAATTGACCAGTGATCCGTGATCACGGCCGTTAGCCTAGAAACATTATTACGAGAATTTAGCCGCAGGTCATTGATTCTGTGGGAGTCGTAGCGTTGCCAGATCTGCCGAGCCACTCTGCCGCTGGAAAGATTGCTCCACCTACTATCCGCTTTCCTCAGGAAATAATCCTTGAACTGTCTAAGCCTTGCACTTTCGGGTTGTGAGTCCATGGTAGATCCCACCTTGGCCAGCTCCGCAGCTGTCTCGTTTCCGCTGATACCCGCGTGACCGTGTATCCAACAGATGGTAAGATCCACCCGGCCGCTCACCAACCCTAGCAACTCTTTACAGTCTCTGACTAGTTTAGATTTGACTATGGGCTTGGTGAATGCATTAACCCATTGCTGCCTAATGGGTAAAATTTTACCCATGAAAATAGATTTTTTTGTTTAAATCACAAAAAAGTCAATATTTGATATCTCTCAAAACCATTGATAGGGATAGTTAGGGTAAAGGTGGAACCACCTTAACCTAGTGAAGGTCATCCTTAAATTTCGCCATCTAGCTTGAGTTACCAGACTCCAAAATATAGTGGCCTTAGAACTTAACAAAAATCTGTCCCTTAACTCACCTGTAAAAATACAACTTTCGTTCACGTGTTTAGCTGATCACTTCACAAAGTATGAAAAAAAGCTTCCATTGCTGCCCATTGTTTCTGATCATTTCGGGTCACTTCTAGGTCGTGTATGAAATTTTATCAAAATCGTATGGGCGGAACTGGTACCCGTCAGCAATGGGTTAATGGGTGATTGGCTGTCTGAAAAGATGTAAACATCCTTACTTTGGATTTCTTGCTGTAGGAGAAGCCTCCAGGCTTCTCTTATTGCAAAGACTTCCGCTTGAAAGACACTGCATATATCTGGTAGGTTAAAAGCTTTTCCACTTCCAAATCCCTGAAGTAAATACCTGCCCCAACACTACAGTCCATCTTTGAACCGTCTGTGTATAGGGAGGTTTCTACATTTGTAAAAGAGGATGCGTAACGCTCTCATTTCCTTCTGGAAGGAAAGAGCGTGAAACACCTAACATCAAAGTCGGCATATTTTTTGGTGTAGTCCGTATTCCCGCTTAGGTCCATCGCAACTTTCGTTAGGATGTTACTGAGTCCGTAAGGTCTTTCCGTCCATTGGGATGATTCTCTCAGTCTCAATGCGCTTGAAGCGGCCGTCCGTCTTATAAAAGATTCAATCGGCAGCAGATGAAGAAGCTTATTTAAAGTGTCAGAAGGGCAGGACCTCAAGGCCCCCGTAATCCCGACACACGCCGCCCTCTGCACTGCACTAAGTCTATTTATGTTGTGGTTCTTCTCTAGCGCTGGCCACCACACCAGTGCAGCGTACGTAAGAATTGGGCGAACTATCGCTGTATAGGTTCAACGAACCATCCTCGGTTGTAGGCCCCTTAACAATTGTAGTATCTTCAATGTGAACTATGTATAATAATAATTCTCTTACAACGCCATTTCTCTGCTATGAAAATTTTCTTCAGAAACAACATTGCCATAACAATTGAAACTTTTTAACAATGATTGTCTTTTTAAACGAATCTCCTTTGCACACCTTCTCAACTAAGGTTATAGGTTAGTTGTTAGGTTAGGTTGTCTGACCCCAGGGTGGTCTCACATAGACCAAATGAGTGGTTCATTATGTTGCCAAATCGTGGAGTGGCGGAGATCTAGCAACTGTTTTTAATACATTTTTTTTGGCGAAGCTGAGTAGGTTGCTACTTCACATTTCATGAAGAGAAACCAAGCGGATTCAAGACAGCTGACCCGTGATCTATAGAGAGTAGGGCGGTCACACAACAAGTGATCCAGCGTAAAAAAGTGGTTTCGGTCGGACACTCGTTTTTATGATATCGTCACAACAAGAAGAAATATGCACAGTTGACTATTTCACCCGGTGACTCAAAGGAATCCAAACGATTCTTCGAGTTGCATGTTTGACAACAATGTTCCAGTTTTAGGAAAAGTTGTTTACTTACTTCACTGGTTTTTTGTTCAATTTTTACCAAAATCCAATGAAAAGAATTATTTTTTGTTTATTCAGTAAAGAATTGGTTTATAATGAAATTCTAATAAAAAACTATACATGAGCCCGTAGATTACAAAATAAAAAAAATTATTAAAATATGTCTAGTCTCCTGATTCCAATTCAAAGTCAGGTCGATGTGTTCTTGGAAACCAGTGAATGATTGATTTTGCTGCTAGAGATCTACTAGAAATTATTACTAAATGGTGTTTCTAGCATTTTGTGTTTCTTCTGGCTAAGACCGCATCTTGTACAGAGAAAGAGTTGCATGGGTTTTCCTCTGATTGCAATCAGTAAACCTATGACAGCTGGTGTTGTGTGCTAACCATATTGCCACCAGTTGAAGCATGATAAGTCTGATCATTACAAATTCTGTTTATCATTTTCACTAACTCGTTGTTGTCACATGTAACTAAGATTGATCTTCTAATCAATTTACTATAACACTGCACAACAAAATCAGATTTTTTTTTAATAACAAGGTTTTGACAATGGATTCTGGTAGAGGGGGCCAACAAAAAATATATGTGTATCGGCGTTTTGAAAGTTTACGTCTGAATTTTTTTTTAGGGGAAAACCATGTAACCTCACATTTTAGGTATATGATGTGTTCAGCCATTTGATGTAAAATACTACGAAGAAAATTTTTGTGCAGCATTTTAACCCTGTAGCTCCTATTTGTATGGGTCAATTTGACCCTTTTTTCTAAAATGCCAAAAATGTCCTGTAAAACAGGACTTTTTAAGAACAAAATGTACCACGAAAATATTCGCCATACAATTCTACTATAGGTCTCTGAATACATCAAAGCTCAGAAATTAACTTGAATGCCAGAATTAAGCCAAAACTGAAAATGTGTTTAAGTGTTTATTTCGTAATTGATACTAAAATGATTGATCTACTGATCTCTTTCATGTATTTAGCCTCTGTCAACTGGCCAGTATGTCCTTAGAGAATTTTATTGTTTGAAGATTTGTAGATATGCTCGCCGGGAGCGACAATTTGTTGGCCAGCTTAACTTCTCACTTGTTACCCCCAATGTTCTTGTGCTCTGATACACAAATAAGGATAACAGAGACATATCGGTGAACCAGTTCCAGAATGAATTCACTGCATTCCCAGACAAGTATGAAGTAAGCAATCGGCCACTCCAGCCAGCTCCATAGGACATATCAATGCTGAGATTCCCAGAACAGTTTGAGGTAAACAATCAATAAGTCGAGCTAATTCTAGTACAAATAGCAAAGCTATCATCAACTCGAAAGCTTATGCTGTTGCTGTTGTATGCTTTAAACCAAAGAAAACACAACTAACGCAACTAAAAAGTTGTTTATTCCACTTCAAACCTAAGCACTGATCGCCTATAAAAATTGGCTTTGCAGGATTTTTGTAAACTAGCTAACAGCACTAAGTACTCCACTGTGAATTGGAAACTCTACACACACACACACACACACACAGATACATAAATTGAACACCAAAAGCGCAGCAGGGCACAGCCGACATCGAAAAGCTGCTCCGCCTTGGCCGAAATAAAATCAAATTTCAATATGCGCAACATAACAAAACTTGTTAACTTGCCATAACCGTTACAGCGGTTTTTTGCTGATTTCTTTCACTGCTGCACTCGGGACACAAAGCGCATGAAACACAACAACAGTGAGTGTGGAGAAAGCAAATAAGGAAAGCCAAAAAAAAAATAAATAATAATATTGGATTTGAAGTACTCGATGTCGATGTCGACGCTGGGCGCTGATGCGTTTACGCCGCACCGGCGACTCAAGTGTTTCGTACAAAAGTGCATAATACGAGGTCAATACAAGTGGACGCAGCAAAAATTGACTTGCACCGAAAAACTGAGCGCACATGTGTGCCGCATGCCGCATGCCACACGCTGCCATTGCGCCATTTCTACACGAATGCAGCAGACGAAAAATGGATTTTGAACGCGCGAAGTGGCAGGTGGGAAAGGGGCTGCACATAAGCAGCAAATCCAATACGATTTCAAGTGATTGCAATTTGTACTTTGGCTCGCTGCTGCACTCATGTAGTCGCTGTGTCTGAGTGTGTGTGTGTGTGTGTGTGTGTGTGAAGGCAACACCCAGCCGGCTGCATTCAGTTGTTCTGTTCGGCTCTGCTGTTATGGGCGCTTGTACAGATTTTAATTTCCAATTTTTATATTAAATTTGTAATTCGTTTTTTTGCCTTTGGTCTGTGCCCATGCAGCTTCGTGTTAGGATTTGTGTAACATTCAACAATGAAATTGCCGGCATCTGCTGGCGCATAGTCTCGACATGCGCTTGCAGCTGTTTGAACAACGCCAAGTTGGGATTCATAATAATAATGAGTACAATAATTTAGCTACAAGTATTTACAGGTGGTGCAAGAAGTTTGTCGGTTTTTTTTAAGCTTTATATGAAAAATGTATTAAAAAATACTAAAACATTAAATTATTCAAATGAGGTGCAACACACATGGATCCTTATTGGGTCCTTAGCAAAAGCAGAAGGAGATCTGTTAATGAGTTTTAGTAGTGATCTATTAGAAGATGAGTGCTCAACCATTTGAACTCAAACCAAATATTCAAACCAATCTTACAACTTTTGGGGTCGCAACTTCTAAAAAGTTTTTTATTAAAAAATTTGAAAATTGCAACAATTAATATTCAACAAAAAAAAAGGTTTGTTTGTTTCGCCGGGAATGGCCAAAATCAGTAATGACTATTTTTATTTTGCAAAAGAAGAGAAAATTGGCTATTTCCGCTATGCTAGCTGTCCCTGTAGGAAATCGGAATTGGTCCAAGTGTAGTTTTTCAACTGGTCGCTTGGCAGTCATATATGACCTCAGAACCGACTCGTTTTTAACATGGCGGTGTCCTAGGCGATGGTCAATTGTCCCCTTCTGCATCCATTTGCAAATAGTCCAAGGTTAGTCCGAAGTAAACCAGTTGCAAGGCGACTAGTTTGAAAACTAGTTTATTCTGGATTAGTTTTCTAACCACTCAATTTTTATGGAGAAAATACAACAATGCATTTTTTTAATAATTATTTTATTTTAAAAATATTTGAAAATAAAAACCAAAAATCATCATGAATAAAAAAAATTTGTTGCTGCGTTTAAAGATAAACCAAGATGAACTTGACTTGTTGACACACTTCTGCCGGAACTGTTTGGGGACTTCGCCTGCAATTAATAAATAAATAAATAAATAAATTGAAGAATAATTTTATAAATAAAAAAATAAATATATTAACCCATTAAGCCCTGAGCGTTGCGTTGGCGCAACGTTTGGGAATTTCGCTACATTAAGTAATTCATAAAGATATAAGACTTGAAAATGGGTAGAATTGGATTCGAATTGATCGTTTTAGATTCTGTCATACTCAAATTTCAAAATTTTTTACATATTCATATCTTTTTTCGATCCAAAGTCAAAGGTTTTTTTTGGGGAATTTTTGAAATTCAATTAAAAATACTTATTCTTCAAACCTATCAAAATCCCTTTGTGGGCTGCATTTTGTAATGCTATACTATTTAAAAACAAGTTTTAAAAAATTTTTTTTTTTTTAATTTTATGTTTTGTATGTGACTAAGGCCCAAATTGCGTTTTCGCAACGTACCCTCCAGCTTCAGGGGGTGGGGGTGTGAATTATTTGCTTGATTTTTTTTCTTGATTAGGTCAATTACTAAGATTGTGTAAAATTTTATGGAAATCGCACAAGCCCATCTGGGGTCAGGTTTTAATGGGTTAATACCGCTGCAATTCGTTGCTTTACGCAACCAAGCAAAATTCTAACTGAAATCTATCAAAACAAAACGTGCAAATCGAGCAAACTTCGTGTCATAGAAACAGAAAGTTCGGAAAATGCAAACAATCGCAAGATCAGCCTTAACAGTATTTTGTTGCTTCTCTCACCTCTGTTTCGTTTTTTTCATTTTCATATCTCTTCTCGCCTATGAACGCGCACGCAGATCGTGAACGATTAGACGCGAACTGACTGACTTCTGGGAACCAGTTGTCTCACGTCTTTGTGTGTGTCAGTATTTTAAATATTTTACAAAAGTGTGTATGTGAAAGAGAGCTCCGTTTTTAACCCACCGTGGTGTAGTTAGTGCTTTTATGGTTTTTTTTAAATATCCTCCAGAAGCCAATTTTTTTGCAGCGTTCAGTATTGCACAGCACTTATTTCAAGTAGAAAATCCAATTTTATAGTTGTGGAATGTTGTTTCCTATTTTGATCACAGTACTCAGCTCTAATACCACAAATAAACGCCAATACACCGCAAGTAAGCTGAAGGGTAAGATACGACGAACGACGACTAAACCAGGACAACGGACCACGACGAATAAAAAGTGGACAAACAAACGCTAATAGAGTTCGAGCTATATGCTCAATCCCGCCTCCTGACGTGTGCTGTCCAACAATATTTGGAAAAACCGGTGACAGACATTGATTTTGTACCGTCCTGATTTGTTTTTACTAGATGTCTATCACGGAAAGTCTTCCTAGCTAGAAAAGTCATCCTTTCTAGAAGTAAGTCTTTCTATTGAAGAACGTGCAGCCAAAATAGTTAGTTGTTGTAATCCATACATTCAACACTTCCTTTGTACAATATCCGGGTCTTGCAGGAAGTATAATAGAAACACTAGAAAACATCATGCTTCGAAGTTATTGAAGAGTTCTCTGGCAGCAGTATTCATGATCTAGTGGAACATATATCTGCCAAGTACCCATTCTGGATGCTGCAAGCAGTCATTCTTTTGAGAAATTTTATATAAGATTTTAATCTGTCATATTATATTTAAATAGCTACTGAAGCTTTGACGTGTACCAACTTTTTATATTGCATCATTTCGGCGGCCGATTGACTACTTACTTCAGGAAATCAAACGTCTAGGACAATTTTCACGAGCTATGTGCCAGGTGGCGCCGTCCTACAGTGATTCGTTCCATTGCAATGGCAAAATTAAAAAAATTTATAGTCACAGAATTTATTGATGTTGATGTCATTTGAAAGGTAAAACTCCAACTCCACAAAAAAATTTATTAGTGTATGTGCAAAAGTGGCACAAGGTGGGAACTTTTTTTCAAAAAAATTTAAATAGGCGTTTTATGTTTTTAAATCTATTGAGTAAAAAAATCGTCAAAATACATACTTCGTTAGCGAAAAGTTTCTAAATCTTGCAATATAGATTAAGAATTGATGTGGACATTTTCGCTTTTAACGTTTTCTTAAAATTTGCAAAGCTGAGGCTTCTACTTCACTTTTAACTAAAAAAATTTTTAAAAAATAAAAACAAGAAAATTGGCAACATTTAGAGGAATGAGGAATGGAGGTAAATGACGAAATTTCAAATTTGAGATTTTTATACTTGCTTTTTTTTGTTTTTGTATATTTACTTACACGTTTTCACCCCACCAAAACTATACTTTGTCAGATAAGAACAGAAAGAACCGAAAGGCCGAAATTTAAAGTCAGTAAAACTGCTTAACCATGCATGGATATGTACTTTATGACACCACAAACTGTTTAACCCTTTCGACCCCAATGTTGCCTGAGAGACAGTTCACCTATTTGTCATTTTATAGCAAAAGCTACGATTGATGTATGTGTTTAATTTAAGTGGGCACCAACAAATTTATATTTTGGAAGTGACTTCAAAACAAATTACAAAAATGTTACTGTTATCTTCAAAATAATATCTACAGCGATGTCAGGGAAGGTTTTTGTTCTAATTGAAGTCTACGAATTTGCGCGGTTGATCAAAAGTTTGTTTCTTTAATAATGGCTAAATAAAATCAAAAAGTGATAATTTTGTATTTTTCTATAAATATTAAACAATTTCTCTGTGATTAAAACGTATTGATATAAAATTTATTTAACCCGTTTTAAGCTAAAATTGTTCAAAAGCTCTAGAACTCTAACAAAGAGGCGTGGAGATTTAAGGTCCTGAAAATGAGCTCATTGAGTCAATTTTTTCAACACTTGTTCAAAGCCTCAGTGACCTTCGTGGCTTGAAACCAAGAGTAACTCTACCGAGTAAGATTAGGTTAGATAAGCTGGCAAGCCAACGCATGGGCCCTGTTGGGTCCCTAGTGGCATCAGTTACAGCTTCTTACTTTAGACTTTTAGGGTCTCTAGACTTGAATAAGCCCGATGATACTTTGAAAAACTCTAAATTATGTAAAAGCCAAGAGTGTAGGAAAAGGCCAAGTGTCTACTTGCCTTCATGTATGGCACTGCTGTCGGCTCGCACAAAGGTCGAAGGACGAGCAACGGAGTGAACTGCAACGCTTCCACAAATGTGAGGCATCTAATGATGCCTTAAATTGAATTTAATCATCATTAACAATTATGCAAGTGTGCGTGCGCGAGTGCGTGCGGGCAGAATTCCTGTGGCGCTCCTAAAATGCCTTCGGCCTTCACTTCTGCCCGCAACGTCATATGCAAATAATTAAGCGCATTGACTGCATAAACGCACTGCATGCCCGCCTATCTGTCTGTCTGTCTCTCTGGCTGGCCGCCTGACTGGTTGTCTCTGCTGCATTGCTGTGCCCACGAGTGCGTCTGTGTGTGTGTGAATGTGCAGTGCTGAAATATTTCCCCAAAGTCCCATCACGCATTTGTCGCCAATTTCATGCTCTTTGTAATCTAAGTGAAAATTGCCCGCACAAGCGACACACCGACGCATGCGACGTGCGCACGTATGCAAATCGCTGCGCCACACTCGTCCGGCCGGCACGTGTGGACAGTGTGCGGCCGATAATGCATGCACTCAGTTCAGAGGTGGCTAATAAATTTGAATATTAATTGTCGCTGGAGTGTGGAGAGATTGCAGTGTTTTTTATGAACCGTCCGGGCATGGGAGCGCCAGTGATTTTACGCGCAGTCGGTGTCCATTACACACACACACACACATAATCACCTGCAACCTCAAAGCATTTTGTCGACTTGTAAGTGGCAGCGAAATAAAGTCGCTTTTGCTGTGTTCGCGTTCCTGACCAAAAGGCATCACTTGAGCCAATTAAATTTCCATCTTCTTCGATGCGCACAGCGCGACCACTGCCGTAGCCATAATGCACCGACAGCGTTGCGGCATTAACTCGCCTTTCAAGGATTTATCTGTCGCATGCGTGTCGCCGCTCTGGCCAAGGCCAGCCAGTCCTTCCATACATTTGCTCGCAATATCGGCGGTAATAGCCGAATAATTTGCCAATTTAATGCATTCGCTTGAGCACTGCTGCGGTTCGGTTGCGTTGTGCGCTGCGCTGACTGCTGACTGGGAGATGGCTGCTGATGGCTGCGCTTCGTTGCAGTAATTTTATTTGTTGTCCTGCTGAATTAATTGGAAATTGCCAACGCATTGGCGTCAATGTTGTCTTAAACGCTTATCGAATTGTATGCATTATGCAGTTGTACTATATATTTATTTATATAGCGTTTACCGTTATTTGATTGGGTAGGCAAATGTCAATTACAGTTGCGGCCAAAATAATGGCAGTGCCATTGGGGCACTCAATATTTGAAGTCAACGATTTTCGGTTGTGATTATCAGAACTGGAAGAATTGAAGCTGTAATCAGTATGACTTATAAATAAGTCGGTCCAAAATGCATAAAGTGAATTTTTTACAAAATTGTAGAATTACTTTTAAACACCTTTTAAGTCTCAGAAGTTTCTGTCAATTCAAGCGCAGCTTACAACTGTTCAAAGCAGATGTCTTACAATATTTTCTTGTAGAATCAATTTCAATTAATAATGATTAACTCTTGTTTTGGTTTATTGCTTAGAACAGTGAAGACAATTTTTCAAATAGCTTCGGCTTCAGTGTAAGGCTTGTCCACGAAATAACTTTTACATTTTCTATTATTAATAGCTACTAAATAAAATATTGAACTAATGTTTGTGTGAGTATTTATTATCTCTTATAACTCAAAGTTTGTGATAATGTACAAATATTTTAAAGTTCAATTGGATTTCCTTCAAATCTACGTATTTTTGCTTTCAATCTCCTCATCAAATGTTGCACACCAGATTTTCCAATTTTTTTGGCCATACTGTTCCACTTTTTTATAAAATCAATCTTTCCCTTAGCACGTTTTTTTATATTTCAGTAAGTTTCGTTTCATTATTGCCCAAAATCGTTCGACTGGCCGAAGCTGTGGGCAATTTGGGGGATTGTGATTTTTCTCAACAACACGGATCTTATTCCTTTGGTACCACTCTTTGACAATTTCTGCATAGTGGACTGTTGCTAAGTCTGGCCAAAATAAAGGTGGAACAGCGTGCTCTCTGTACAATGGCAAAAGTCGTTTGTTGAGACATTCCTTCAAGTAAATTTTACTGTTAAGACTGCCAGTTGTAACAAAAGGACGAGTGTATTTGCCACAGCTGCATATGGCCTGCCAAACCATATACTTTTTACCATATTTGTCCATCCGTTTATACTTGAACCTTTTCATAACGCCACCCTTCAGGTATGCTGTGTAATATCCTCGACCTGGAAGCTGTTTGAAATCTTCTTTGACATACGTTTCGTCATCCATTAACACGCAGCCTTTAAAACGACACAGATCATTCGATAAAAGTTTTCGGGCTCGATTTCTGGCACGATTTTCCACTTCGGAGTTACGATTTGGCACTTTTTGAACAACGAAAGATTTGAGCTCGTAGTGTCTTTTAATTTTCGCAATGTATGATTTCGAAACTTCGAATTTTCGTGCCAAATCTCGTAAAGATTGGTTTGGATTTTGTTCCAGAGAAACTTTCACCTTACGAGCTATATCTTTATAGACGAAACCTTTTTTTCGTCCGGCTCCGACGATACGGGATGTGGACAGGTCCTTCTTGTATTTAATTACCACATTTCTAGCTGTTGCCCTGGAAACTTTGGCTAGTCTTCCCAACAATGCGTACGAAGCCGTTGGATTTTCGAAAAAGTGGGCAATTATTTTTTGTCGAATTTTCTCTTCTTTAGATGCCATTTTGATTGAATCACTTTGAATTTCAAAATACAATTGACCACTTATAGCTGAAATTTGACAGATTTTGAAAAGCGAATTTTTTTTTTTAGAAATATCGGTGCTTACTATACTTTTTTTCGTTTTACATTGTAAAAGTTATTTCGTGGACAAGCCTTAGTTTCAGATTTCAAGCAACTAGTTTCAATCGGTATCACTTATAAGAAAATTGGTACAAAACGCATAAATTTAATTTGTTTACAAAATTGTAGAATTACTTTTAAACACCTTTTAAGTCTCAGAAGTTTCTGTCAATTCAATCGAAGCTTAAAACTATTCAAAGCAGATGATTTGCAGTAATTTCTTGTAGAATAAATTCCATTAATAACACTGTGCGTGAAATTTACCCTCAAAAATTCAGACATGGGGGCGACCTACAGTGCGACTTTTCATAGGTATACTGAGTTGAGATCCACCAGCCGTTTGGCTGGATTGGCTCTAGTTTAAGAGAAATCCGACTTTAGTTTAAGAGAAATCCGAAGTTTGCTAGTTGATCCTAAATCGTTCCGAATATAGCTTTACTGTCTGTGGTAAGTTTGTAGATATTTTAACGACCAACAAATTTGCTTAAGACACCAATCCAAAAAAAAACATTCAAACTGTGTAATTGCGATATGTGAATTTTTTTGCGCAGCACAATGTAGCGTATGAGTGTCATTTAATTAAGTTTATATTAGAATTAAATGACACTCATACGCCACGTTGCGCTGCGCACAAAAATTCACATATCGCAATTACACAGTTTGAATGTATTCTTTTTGGATTGGTGTCTTAAGAAAACTTGTTGGTCGTTAAAATATCTACAAACTTGCCGAAGACAGTAAAGCGATATTCGGAACGATTTAGGACCTATGAGCATTTTAAAAAGAGCAAACTTCAAAGTCGGATTTCTCTTAAACTAGAGCCAATCCAGCCAAACGGCTGGTGGATCTCAACTCAGTATACCTATGAAAACTCGCTCTGTAAGTTGCCCCCATGTCTGAATTTTCGACTTGCACAGTGTAATTAGTCAAATCACAATTGTTTGCAGTCAGGAAATATATGACTTCAGGTTTTTGGGTTTACAAGGAAGGCTAAGGTCGACAAAGAAGGTTATGACATCATAATTTGGGTCCAGAAATCAGTGATGAATTATTCGGGGTTTTGGATTCGAAAGTCGGCAAGGCTTTGACATCAATTTTAAAGTCCCGAAATCAATCATAGGTTTATGATATCAGGTTTTTGAGTTCATAATTGTACGAATTGATGATGACTGGTGATTATGACGCCAGTTTGTGTGTGCAGAAATCGGTCGTGAAGTTTATGACACCAAGCTTTTGGATTTGAGTTTTGATATGACTTTTTTTGGATTTTTTGGTCCAGAAATGTGTTCAAAATTTTACAAAGAAGGCATCAAATTTTGGGTCCAGAAATCAGTCATGAAATTTTCGACATCGGGTTTTTGGATTTAAAAGTCGGCAAGGCTTTGACATCAATTTTAAGGTCCCGCAATCAATCAAAAATTTTATGAGATCAAGTTTTTGGATTAAAAATTCCAAGTTCCAGTTTTTGTGTCCAGAAATTGAGCGTGTAGTTCATTAAATCAGGTTTTTGACTTTAAAAGTTGACAAAGACGGCTTTGACATCAGTTTTTTAGATTCAGAAATGCATCATGAAGTTTATGACATTTTGAACATTTTGCAAAGAAGATTATGACATCGGTTTCTCGACATTGGGTTCAGAAAATGGTTCAGAAGTTTAGAAAAAATTTGAGAGATCAATAATTTGGCTCCAGAAATCAACCAAGTCGGTTCTAGTGTCAGTTTTTGAATCCAAGAATCACTCTTAAAATTGATGGCACCAGGTTTTTGGTTACCAAATAGTGCGAATAAGATTGTGGCATCGATTTTTGGTTCAAAAAATTACCAAAAAATATGATATGTGGGTTTAGTTTTGAAATCGAGACAGAATGTTATGACAGTTTTTTGCAAATACAAAATAATTACATATTTATGTTTTATATTTGTTATTATATTTTGATTTTTTAACTACATTTGTGTTTATATTTTTTAATTTTGTTGAACAAAAAATTAATTTTTAGATTTTTATTTTTATAATTCCTTCATATTGCGGAAAGAAATAAATTTAAAATAAATCGAAATGCTACAATTTATTGTGAATTACTTGGTCGAAATATTTGTAAGAAAGGCGTTAGGTAGGTCAGGTAGATTATAGGGTTGTCCCGAACACAATCACTTCACTTATATACAACTGTCCAGACAATTGGCGAAAATCAATGAACTTAAATTGGAATTGCTTAAATAATCCACCTATTCCCCAAATCCAGCTTCCTCTGACTTCTGACTGTACCCACGCTTCAAGAAGTTTCTTTATGGAAAACGATTTTCAGCAAACGAGAAAGTGATCGCATTGGTAGAGAACATTTGCAGACCTACAGCAACAACCACTAGGAGAATGGAATCTCTAACTTAATGAATCGATACACAAATACGTTCAGCCTCATAAATTTTGTTCTAAAAACTCAACGAACATCCTTTCGCCTACTAAAGTCTCATAAAACGTTTGCAACATTTCTGTTCCAAAACCTAAAATTACCACATCAAGTAAGTCACTTCGAGTCTCTTGGCGATATGAAACAAAATTTGTGCACCCAAACGCCGCACTGCATGGCAACAAAGTTTTGCATGCAGGACAATTAGGCGCCTAACGGCTTCAGATGACAATGTTGCATGTTGTGCGGTTTACGAACATTTCAGGGTCAATTTACCACGACACCAACATTTCGGCTTACTTAATGGAACGTGGCAGGTAAGCAAGCGAATGTTGTTGCACAGCAGGACATTTAATTGGCCGAGCGATGTGGACAACCCGCATGTCTGTATGTGTGTGTAAAATGTACTGCAAGAAAATCGAGTTTCTCAAATTTGAAGAGCTGCAATTGAAGAATATTGCAAGCAGCATTTAAATGCCGCCATTAAAAAAAAAACAATTATTCAGTGCGAAAAAATTCGCTTTTATACAAATTGACGTCGCACCGTTCACGCGTCGACCGCAAGCTGGACGTTTGCAAATTTCAAGCCGCATTGAGCTTAATTATTATTTGGCTTTGTAATGCAATTATAAAATCAAAAGCTTGCATTGTGTGTGCCTATGTGTGTGTGTGTGTGTATGTGTGTGCGTTATTAATGCTGCACGCTCGAAACGGTGCTGCGTCTGCATATTTCACTGCAACGAAGCGTCCTTCGTGGCGCTGGCAATCAACCAATCACCCTGGACGGCTCGATGACCGGTTCGTTGGCTGCATGACTGAATGGTTGACTGGCTGTTGGCCGTTGTTGAGCGGAATTGTTTACGTGCATTTGTCAAAATTGTCGAAAGGAAAACATTGTTGCTTAAAAAATTGTGATTCTATGTACATATAATCTTGATTGATTGTCTTGATTGTCTGACTGACTGATTGACTGAATGATTGACTGATTGATTGACTGAATGATTGATTGACTGATTGACTGTATGACTGATTCATCTTCGCCCAGCTCCAACCGCTAAAGCTACAATGAAATTTGAACTGTCGGTACATTTTGAAAAATTAACCTCCACTAAGATGAGATTTTTTTGAAATTCGGGGTCTAAAGGGGCAAAACATGGGTTAAGGTGTTGTATGAAGAAATGCGATTTAATTGGTCTATTGATTTCAAATTTGGTGAAAATACTGCAAATCAAAAATACTTTGACAATTTTTCGAAAATCAAAATTCAATGGGATGTACCAAGGGTTAAGGTTAGTATACGGGAAGACTACTAAATCCCCCCCCCCCCCGCACTTGAAATAAAAAAATTTAACACGTGTTTCTCATTTTTTGAAAATCATAACTTAAAAGGGTGAACCAAGGGTTAAAAATTTGTATGAAAAAATATGATTTTTTACGCCTTTTAACTTCAAACTTTATGAAAGTTCTCGTTGTGAGAAAAAATTCGTTACGTGTTTTTTGTTTTTTCAAAAATAAAAAAGGGTCAGCGACGGGTTAAAAGTTTATATGGAGAAACTGTGAAAACAGGAACTAATGGGCCGATTGACTTCAAATTTAGTGGAAGTACTCTTAGTAAGAAATAGTTTGACATGTGTTTTAAATTTTTTCGAAGATTAAAATCTAACAGTGTCAACGATGGGTTGAGAGAACAAGAGAGAGAAACAAGCTTTTATGGGTCTTTTGACTTCAATCTCAATGAAAGTTAAATAATTCGATAGGTTTTTTCTTAATTTTTTCGATAATAAAAATCTGAGGTCAACAACGGGTTAAGAGTTTGTATGGAGAAACTGTGAGAACATATGAATTAATGGGCCTATTGACTTCAAACTTGTTGAAAGTTCTCTTAGTGGGAAATAATTTGACATGTGTTTTAAATTTTTTCGAAAATCTAACAGGGTAAATCAAGGGTTAAAAGTTTGTATGGATGGATTGTATGCTTTTATGAGTATTTTGACTTCAATCTTAGTAAAAGTACTTCAAATGTTAAGTAATTCTATAGGCTTTTGTTATTTTTTTCGAAAATATAACTTTGACGGGGTCAACAACGGGTTAAGAGTTTTTATGGAGAAACTGTAAAAACATGCATTTTTTGGGTATTTCGAAAAATTTCTGAAAAGACTTAAAAACAAATATAATTAGACACATGCTTTTCATTGATTTTTAACAAGATCCATGATGGGTTAAGGGGCCCGAACACTGTAAACTGCGATTTTTCATATGTTTTTTATTTTATTTATTAAAAAAAAACGGACGTTCCGATTTACATGAAATTTTACACATATGTTAATAAATGTTTAGATTACCTTTTTTACTACCTTTTTTAATTCGATTTGCCCCTTTCAAAACTTAAAACGCGATTATCTCGAAACCATGTTTTTTGACCGCGTTGACAGCATAACTGAAAAAGTTTTTATCCGATCGACCTGATTCAAATTGCATTCTATTCGGGAATAGTGTCGCTTCTGCTCGACGTAGCCGTTTTTCGATATATGCCAAACTTTTTTTTTTATAAATAATTTAGTGCAAAATTTTACGCGAAAAAAAAAACTTTTTCTTCAAACAGCCGCCATTTTTTTTCTAATCAATATTTTTAAAATCCCCTACGTCAAACAGTAGCCAGTAATGTATATTTCAAGAATCTTTTTTGTTTTTTGCTCTAGGAGGCTCCGTTATGCTGATTTGCTGTCAACGCGACAAGGGTCATTTTAAAAAGACGACATTTTGAATCAGCTACAGAATACAAACATGGCCGCCAAAAAAAAAAAAAAAATTGTTTTCGATAATCTAAACATTTATTAACATATGTGTAAAGTTTCATGTAAATCGGAATGTCCGTTTTTTTTTAATAAATAAAATAAAAAACATATGAAAAATCGCAGTTTACAGTGTTCGGGCCCCTTAAGAGTTTGTATGAGAAAACATGATTTAATGCCCCAATTGACTTCAAATATGATCAAAGCACTTAAAATCAAAAATAATGAGACACATGCTTTTCATTTTTTTTTAAATTGATTTTTAACAAGATCCATGATGGGTTAAGAGTTTGTATGAGAAAACATGATTTAATGCCCCAATTGACTACAAATATGATCAAAGCACTCCAAATGAGATATAACTGGATACGTATTGTTTTCATAAATATTTAACAGGATCAATAAAGGGTTAAGAAGCTCCTGACTTGTGTCCATTGACCTAAAAGCGAATAGTTATTTCCATTGAATTTGCTACTTAACCCCAAAAAATTGCCCGCATATTACACATTGTCTACATGGGAATGTCAACAATACACAATTCATTTATTCAATCAATCGGCAGCATCTGTGTGTGCACAGTCGTTGGGGGTTAGCCGGGGTGGCGTGACCAACGGCAGCGGTAGACGCGGCCGTGAAGCCGGCAAAAGGTGCCGCGACAGCACAAGCGCCGCAATGTTCGTAATTTAGCTATTAAAACTGCAATGTATGCAAACTCACACCATCCGTCCGCCACTCACATACACCGCACTATCGTTGCCCATTGCAACACCCCCCGTACACTCGCCCCCTTCTCGTACACAACCGTAGACGCTGGCCAGGACGCGGCAATGTCGTTCATGGGCGGCGCAAGCAGGATACGAGTTTTGCCACTTGCGGTGTGGCGTATTTTGCCTCTTGCGGCGCACGTCGCAGCCATGCAACGAACGGAAGCGGATGCTGTTGTATGGTCAACGCATTAAATTGCCACAACATGCAGCACGCACCGTCACACCGCATCCCGTCGCAGCAGCACGTATGCTGGCCGGATGCTTTGCATATGGCCAGTGTTGCCATTGCTCTGTCGTTGTTCCTATTGCTGCTTAACACACTGAAGCGTAAAATTAATCGTGACGGCCGTTCGTTCGCTCGTCGCTTCAACTGATGTACAACGAAAGCAACACAAGCAAAAACTACGGAGAGGGGGAAGGGCTTAAAAACGATCTGGGTACTTTGTGCAATTTCTCGAGGCTTCAATTTTGTGGCTCAATATTTTTTTACTTTCAGATTTCACTACAATTTACTTTGTGTTTAAAGTCAATTCTAATATTTTATGTAACTGTACTAATGTGCAATAACGAATATTTTTATTTTTAATATTTGAAAGTTTTTGATTTCAGCATGCAACAAAAATTAAAAAAGTTTTCACACCGGAAAAATTCCATATGGGCGTTAAACTAGAGACCAAACATAGTAATTCTGCGTATTCAGTTTTTCATTTCTACATCCCTTGTCCTTTAAAAAGGACTTCCAAATTTTGAAGGGCATACAAAATAAAAAAAATATAATAAATACTTAACTTCGTTAGAATATGGCGACATGTATATCAAATGAAAGAGAAAAGGCTCAAGAATTTAAATAAAATTGATTTTTTATCTATTTGTAAAAAGAGGATATGAAAAAGGTCCTTTGAAAATTTTAATCCTTTATATCCTTGAAAACTTACATCGAAATTTTTTTAAAAGTAACTATGTTAAAACCCAAAATCTTCTTGATCACGTATCAAAATTGCATTACTCTAACTTTGTTAGTTCGAAAGTTATTAAAAAAAGGCGGAAGCTAAAATTTTGTTATTTGTTAATAGTTTTTGATTCATTTTTTATAATAAATAAGTATCTTAAATGACCTTTCGAAAGATTTTGTGTTTTTGAATTAAACTTAAGACTAAAAACATTAGTTTCAAAATACAATAAGCCAACCAGTGACGCACACATGATTTCATTTTGGTGGGTTTTGCATGCAACTTCTGAGCCGAATTCCATTCAAAACCATGCTTTGTACAAAAAATATTTATATTTCAGAAGGTTCGAATCCCCCAAAACCCCTCTTGTGTGCACCACTGAAGCCAACGTGTTCGTTTTATCGAAGTTCTATAAACGAAGAATGAAGTTCAATAAAAAATAAACTTAAGCAAATAAAGGAAAGGCACATCGTTCTATTCTGAAATATCAATAACAATGTTTTTTCTAAACTACGATACTCTTTAACCTGAAAACTCGTATTTTATGTTCCAAAAAATCTTTAAATGGCATTAGAAAAATTCTTATAAATTTTCAGATTTTACATTCTAAAAACTCTTTTTTGTATTAGAAAAATTTGTATAAATTTGCAATGCACTAACTAATTGTTGAATATTCATAAATTCCACAATTTGCCCCAATCAGAGCGTCGCTTCCTTCCATCGCCATTCAGCATCCAGCAGTGGAAGTGCGCCAAACCGCAACTCACCCACAGCACACCGACACGCACACACACACACATACACACAACATTTAACACGGCATTTTAAACACCAGCAGTTACAATTAAAAATTAAATAAATCATTTTCGTGCGACAAAATGACGTGCAATTAGTTATATGTATTACAACAACAACAAAAAAATGAACACAGAAAAACGTTGGCCGCCAGCAGGCGGACATACCAAAAATCACATGGACACATGTTCGGCACACGACGAGGAACAAAACGCAAATTTATTGCCAGCACTTGGCGCCCGGCCCGGCCGTCGAGCATTGCAGCCGTTGCCGGCGCGCGGCAGGGGCCGGCTGTGTACTTGTTTCATTGCGCACGTGATGAATTTATTGCACTTTAGAAATATGCAATATGCCATGTGTGCAATGCTGCAACACATTTTTAGGCCATTTTTCTCACACAATTTTTCCGAAAGCGCCCGATAAGGGGACGGCCGCTCATGGGACGTTTTATCTTCATTTGCGCGTCAGTGCAAGTTTTTGTTTTTCGTTCATTTCGTGCTCGTCTTCGTGAGCGTCGAGTGTCAAAATGTTTTTATAGTTTCTGAAAAGTATATTTATTGGTGTAGATATAAATTTGCACACATACAACGATGTACGAGTATAGACAGACGCAAAAACATGTAATGCGACATGAATTTATTGAGGTTTTGTGTTGCTGTTAAAATTGGCTGCACCAGAGAGAACAATTTAGGAGATTGGAAAATTTGAGCACAAAATCGAATGTTGGACAATAAGAAAAAGATCTACAATTCAAAAGTGAAGTTTAATTGACTACTTTTTATATGTTGTGGCTTAGATCAGTGGAAAGTAAACATATATGCAAACAGAAGCGATTTAGAAAAAAATTGTTTATTCTAACTTTCAATAGCTAACAATTTTCTGAAAGTTACTAATAAAATTCTGATCCTGTAGAAAAATACAGCAAAAAGCTCAACTAAATAGGGAATATTTTGAAACCTTTTGGTGAAGAGATTTGAATAAAATAGAAGATTTAAATAGTGTCAGAGTAGTTGAAGGATTAGCCCATATTTTACCAGCACTTACTCCTAAAGAGATAATTAATATGACCAACTAGCAATAATTTTGGCACCCAAACATTGTTTTTGAACAGGATATTCGACCGATCTTTAAAATAGATTCCTTACAAAATAGTGTTGTCATGAAATCTACTCTCCATTGCTTTTAGGAAGCCCGTAGACAGATCAAATGTGAGACCGACCTCTATTTATTTTCTATTTGAAACATTTCCTCCAAATTTACTTGACTTTTATTTTCAACCCTTTCGACCCCAAAGTTGCCTGAGAGCAATTCCATCTATTTGTGTTAGGTTAGGTTGCGGTGGCTGCCTCTATGAGAGACACACTCGGAGGCCTGAAAGGCCCATTGTGATACCACATATTTCAGCCGTTTTTGAACTGTGTATGCAACACTGTTTTGCCAACATATGTTACAGCACACATTTCAAGCGGATGGGGAAAGGGGCGAGGGGACCTACAGTTTAACGCCGAATCCGAACGGCGATTGGCAGTTTTTCGTTCACACTTGGAGGTTTTGCCATTGCCTGCCAAGAGCGCACTTGTGCGATTCTTGTAATTCTCATTCCCTTCATGTGGATAGCGATAGAAGTAGACGAGTTGTTCACCAGACCGAGCCAGGAATCGAACCTGGAGCCTTTGGTATGAGAAGCCAGCGCGCTACCCGCTTGACTATCAAGGCCGGCATCTATTTGTGTTAATTTAAGTTAATTCAAGTTAATTTAAGTTAATTTATGAGCTTTGATGTATTCAGAGACCTATAGTAGAATTTTATGGCGAATAATTTTGTGGTACTTTTTGTCCTTAAAAAGTCCTGTTTTACAGGACATTTTTGGCATTTTAGAAAATAAGGGTCAATTTGACCCAAACTTATAGGAGCTACAGGATTAAAATGCTCCACAAAAATATTCCTCGTAGTATTTTACATCAAATTGCTGAACACATCATATAACTAAAATGTAAGGTTACATGGTTTTCGTATGCCGATTCACCATAAGAATGTGCAAAATGGGAAACATTTTACCCCCCCTAAAAAAAAATTCAGATGTTAACTTTCAAAACGCCGATATACATATATTTTTTTTGGTCCCCTCTACCAGAATCCGTTGTCAGAACCTTGTTGTTTTTTTTTGTGTTGTGCAGTGTTAATCGAACATTGAGCCGACATGGGTTTATTTGTAATAAAAGGAAATATTTCAAAATCTACTCAACCAATTGCTTGGATTCTTTTACTATTGAACAATCCTTTTCAATACAACAACATTCAAATAGTGGCAAAAATTACTTCCCAAAACTCTCTGAAAAAGTGCATCTCTCATAAAATCAAATTGCAAGACCAATTTGGCGCTTTCTAGGACCCCTCCTTCTAGCTATTTCCATTGGAATTCAATAATTTATTCAAAACTAAATTACAAAACCCACATTTTATGTCAAACTGTTTCCTTACAACTACTTCGATTCTACTTTCACCAATTTGCGTAACAATTATTTCCTATTTTCGCATTCAAAAAAAAATTATCCTTAACGCGTGCACTACTTAAGCCATTACGCTTGTATCCTCAGTCCTCTTCTTCTTCTTAATCATCACCATGCACCAGCGAATTTAATAAAATTTAGTGCAAAGTAGCCAATTTGGCCAGCATCCATCTTAAGCAAGGCTCAACAGCTGCAATTACGCACATCCTTTGGCTTTTGTATTTTGTTTTTGCATTGGTCGCCGTCTTGTGCCGCACTCTAAGTGGCATTTACACTTTAATTTAATGCTTTTGATGCAGCTTTCGGTTTCAAATTGGCAACGCCGGCCCCGAACAGGACACGACGGCCAAAAGTGGCCGCGCAGCAGAGCGGAAGCACGAAATGAAAATCTACTAAAACGCGCCAACAGTCAACCGCACACAACACTGTCGAGCGTGTCATTAAGTAGAAATACAACAACAATTACAACAACAACAACAGCATACCAGACAGGCGACAGTAGTGGTCGCAGCCACACTGGCAATGAAAGGAGTTGCACGGCAGCCAAAGTTTTCGCTGTGCAGTCAACGGCAGACGCGGCCGTTGTCGTTGTCGTTGCCGTTGCATGCGTCAGAAGTCAAAGGCAGCAACGGAAGTGCGAGTTCGTCTTAAATGCTGCGCCGCAGCAAGCAGTCGGAGTTTAGTGGGCCGGCAAGTTGTAGCGGTTGTCACTGCCGCCGCTGTTCGCACCGGCTGCTGTCGTCGGCGGCTCTATTCAAGTGGTTTTTGATGAGAAAATGAAAGGTAATTTCAGGGATTTGCCGCCATCGTGCGGACTCTCGCCCAGCCACACATATTGTCATATTAATTTATGGCAATAATCACCGCCATTTGCGGTGGTTTTGTCGCGCCGAAATTGCGCGCCATTCATTGTGTTTCGCACTGGATGATTTCTTCTTATTTACTCTATTTTTTCCTTTACTTTTCCTATTCATTTTAGTTAGGTTTTTTTGTTGAGGAGTTTTGACGACATTGCACTTTGGTATTTAATATAATTAATGGTAAAAACGTTTATGAAGACATGAAATGAAAACGACTCACACTTTTCGTTGCCGTAGAAAATTTAATTTAGCTGAGTAAAGCAGATAAAGTAAACACAATTGGATGAATGGAATAAAGTAAACTTGTTCATATCTTGAAGTTGGAAAGGTGTCTATTTACTTATGAAAAAATCAGCAAAATAATCCTTCATGTTTTTTCAGTGCAGGAGTGAGGACGTCATCATATGCACTGGTATTTATCAGCCTACCTGATTCTAACTTAGCCATAACAACTCATTACCGAATTATGGGCGGGCACTGGGTTTTTACCGACCGAAACCCACCGTCATTCCGGAGATTTCCTCAAGCGGACGACATATTTAATCTTTTTTGGGTCACATGAAGTTCATGACTAGTCTTCCGTAGGTCTGTCGTAATCATTGATTTCTCTCCTAATCACTAGGAATATCACGCATTATCTCTAGTAGATTTATGTGACTGTGACCATAACTTATTCTCTTTTTGTTCTCATCATTCATTGATGATGATACTGAAATAAATTAGAATTTTTGTATTTCATTAGAATTGCAGCTTCCGCTTTTTTTTTAATAACTTTCGAACCAATGAAGTCAGAGTAATGAAATTTTGACACGTGATCAAGGGGATTTTGGGCTTAAACATAGTTTATTTTCAAGAAAATTCTATATAAATTTTCAAACATATAAAGGATTAAAATTTTCAAAGGACATTTTTCATATTCGTTTTTTTTTACAAATAGATAAAACATCAATTTTATTTAAATTTTTTAGCCTTTTCTCTTTCATTTGGTATACAAATCGCCATTTAGAATAACATGGTTAAGTATTTTTTATATTTGTTTTATTTCTTATCCCCTTAAAAATTTTTAAGTCTTTTTAAAAGAACAAAGCAAACTGAGTACGCGGTATATCTATATTTGGTCTTTAGTTTCACGCACATATTGATTCTTACCGGTGTGAAAAATGCTGTCGCACGGTGTAACAGCACTGTCGAACTCATAGTTACTTGTATTAAAAAACTGCGGATAGCAAACCTAGTAAACTGCAAGAAATGACTTGAATAGGCATATGTGCCCTACCATGACCTTAGAGGTAATAATGGGCGTACATCCTCTGAGTATTATCGTAAAAAATAAAGCTTGTACTCAGGCTCTGAGGTAAGTAAAAAATTACGAATTTAAGAACGGAGATCTAAAGTGGAAGATGGAAGAGTATGAGCTGAAGTATATGGCCCTAAATTTCACAAATCCTTCCTCATGGGGAAGTTAGCTACCAGCTTCCAGACCAAAGACTGCCTACGCAGGAAAACATTATTACGAATATAGTTAAGTTCTGCAGGCTTATTCGTCTCTCTGGATTGTGCACAAAAAAATAACACACATTATGGTTCTCTAATGCAGTTAACAACCAGCAATCACTTTATTTACAATCCAACAATTTTACTGTCTTTACACTTATTACTCATTGCACTACTCCGTGCTGCACCTTTGCTGGCCAAAACCAAACTCTTCTTTCTGCGCTGTACCCGGCTACCTTTGATAGTTGTTTTCTTGTAGCGTAGATCATTCTCACACGTTCTAATTGCGATCAAAATTCGCAGTATCATCGCGAGTTATCTCTGCGAATACTCTAGCGAAATTATCATTGTCCTAAAAGTATGGCAATGCAAGTCGGTGGTATTCTACAACTATGTCCCTCAAAGCATGCCAAGTAAAAGCATTCCAGTCACAATTTGATACAGTCACCCGGTCCTAAAGACTTAGGAGGCCTACGCGCCTCAAAAGGATTGCCGTGATCTTCTAAATGAACTGGCAGGCCGTAACTCTATACAGCTACTCTTGATCCTAAGATATGAAGGTCACGAAGGCAACCGCCTTTCCAATGCGCCCATTCTAGGGCCATAAACCATTCTGTAGACTACCCAGGGGATACATACGAGAATAACTTATGAAATGGGTAGACCGAAATGTTTCCGAACCAACAGACGAAACAGCCGCCGTGCTCAGCTGGCTAGTGCGTTGGGCCGCGAGTCAAATGCTACGCTCGAACCCATGTTCAATACTCCGTTGCGCTAGCACCGAAAAAAGAAAAACCAACAATTTTTCTTTCGGCGGCTGTCCTCTGACCAGGATATGGCAAACCGCTGAGAGTAAAATTTCCTATGAAAAAGCCCCCAACTCGCTGTTCGGAATCGGCATAAATCAGTAGGTCCCTTCCAACCATGTAGAAATTAACCTTAGTCTCTTAATCGGGCTGTCGTGCCAGTCAATAAGAAGAAGAAGAACAGACGAAACGATTCGTAATCCCAAACAGAGGAGTGTCCAAGAAACTCCTTATGCTACAGAAAGAGGACCTCTTCATCCCCACTGGATACCTGACTTGTCACTGCACACTAGGGAAGATCTGGAACCTAGAATCCCAAAGAGTGATTAACCTTCACTCTGTGCTTGGGGTATACAGTTCCCCACGACGACATAAAACATGAATTTGTAAAGGTTTTTAATTCTAAACGATATATTTATACTTATATCATTGGAAAGGTACTGATGAGAAGAATCTAAAAACATAAACAAATATTTTAATTCAAGTATGATTAGGCAGATATAGCCAAAAATAGCACACAAACTGTTTGTTGTGCTTTGGGGAATAAATGACCTCGTTTCTTTTACCAATACATTTTGTATGCAAAACTTATCAAAGTTCTACCAGTCAAGTTCAAAATCACGAGCAGACTCACCGGTGGAATAACAGATTCAAAGACGGTGTGCAAATAAATAACATAAAAATACTAATACAAAACAACAAACAACAACAACATTAATAATATGTCATACTATAATGATAATATAATTATTTCCCAAAAAACTATTATTTTACTCATTCCCATACAAACTATATTGGTTCAAAAATGGGGAACTCAGTTCCCCATTGCACGGGATTAGGGTGTAAAAACCATTCACAGAATGAAGGTTAAAGTAACAAACATTTTTCAACTTAGGGGACTAAATTAAGTTTTGCACAAAATATCAATTCTGGTCGCAGTACTTGATAGCTTCAAACAATATAATACTACTACGCCTAGAAGTAGGCTTTGAAAGGAGTAATATTTACAACCAATCAACCATATTTACAATTCCGTTTAAACATCTGCACCAGTAGCGCACACAGGATTTCATTTTGGGTCAGATTTTGCGTACAACTTTTGAGCCGAATACCATTCGAAACCATATTTTCTATCTTTTTTTTAACTCGAACAAACGCGCAGGGGATGATCACTATTATTGCGAGGCATTGCATTGGTTCAGGAAGGATATTAAGGTTAGGAGATAGGGTTTTGAGTGAAGTAGTTATGGACTCCTCCAAATCCCTTGTGCGTCACTGATCTGGACCCACAAGATCTGGACCTTCGTCGATTTCTGAATAAAAGCAATTATCGTAAAAATTATTGAAAAATTCAATATTTATTAAAAACGTAAAATGGCCACACAATGAAAATCAACATTTTGAGATCGAAATATTTCTTTTGTGTGAGTTGTGAGACCAAAAAAATCTCATCTACTATAAATTTCTTTAAGCTACGAACACATCTTCCTTCTGCTTTTGGCCGCAGCGAGTACTTACCCGTTCCACTGTGCAACGGTGCAGCGTTTATCTAAATGATTTTAATCTGTGATCTAAGAGGAAAACAAATCACATCTGACTTTTGCTTTTAATACTTCAAAGTGCAACCACCGCTAAAATCGTATTTATTAGAAATCTGAAATATCAAACGTTGGCCACAAAATCAATTCATTTAAAATCTCACACTGTTGCCAACTCTGCGCCTCTCCTGCTTCTGGTATTCACACCACTGTCGAGTTGAAATGAACGTCCTTTAATGATGATTTTAAATTTTCCGTCAATTTAACCGCAACGTAACGGTTGCTGCTCCAACTCACCGAAGGCCAAAGGGAGCAAAAATTATCGGTGTTGCTGCCGATGTGGCCAATCGTTGCCTTTAACTGTTGGGCTGTTTGCCTTTCTAACCAGCTGTGCGTTCGTTCATCTGTATGGGCTGTCGGTCCGCACATCTGTCTGAAACGCTTTGTGCGCTTCGCCCTCGGCCCTCGACTCTCGACCACCTCAAATCCCGCGCATTAATCAGCAGCGGGAAAGCGCAACAAAACAAAGCACATTGCACAAAATACATAAATATATGTGAGTCAAATATATATGAACAAAATATATATATTTGTATGTGTGTGTGTGTGTGTTTTGCGAAATGTTGCTGAATGATTGCAGTCAAGCGCACGCGGCGTTGCAAATCTTTATAAGCGCGAATATTTGGTTTCCTCATTTAATGTGAGTGGGCTTCGCTTTTGCTCCTTTGCTGTCTTTCCTCTTTTTTTTGTTTTGTTTTGTCCTTCTTTTATGCGCTCTCCCATCGCATAATTCTCGAGTGAGCCACACAGCACTAACGTTGTCTTGCAGGATAACAGCGGCAAAAACCATTCCAACAACAACAACAAAGAGCGGCAGGAACAGCCGTAGTCATAATATTGCTGCAATGAAAACTAAGAGTGTAACATTCAGTAGCAGCAACAACAACAACAACACAAATATCAATACAGCAAAAGCAACAACAAAAATGGTAACACCAATAGCAACGGTGGCAGCATTACAACAGCAACAATAAGAACCGCAGTGGCAGCAAAAGCAATTGCAACAAAAACAACAACAACACAAATAGAGCAGCAGCAGCATCAGCATCCGTCGAAGGCACAGCGAGAAATTGTTGGAAAAATTAATTGCGTTTTCATTATGTTGGCTCCGGTCTCGGCCTCAGTACCAGCCGCGATCCGCCCACCACCACCCGGACCGCTGCGTCTGTTGTCTGCACGCCGAATTGAACGACAGCGGTGTGTGGCAGCCGCTCTGTGTTGTTCGATGCGCCTGGGGTCGCTTTGATGCCGCAACTTGTTCGCATCTGCCTCGCTGTCTGTCTTTCTTTCTGTCTATCTGGCTGGCTCTCTGCCCGTCCGTTTGTCTGCCTATACGCTCATCTGTTCGTCAATGCAGCCATACGTCGCGTTGCCCATCCGGCTGTCTGTTCGTTCGTTCGTTTGTCGTCTATCTGCTGCTGGCCTGATTGTTGCTGTTGTTGGTGGCGTTTTTACGTTTTTACGCCAACGGCAGCCTGTATCGTAATGACGTTGGAAAAAAATGCATGTGGTTTGTTGTTGTGTATGATTTTTAAATTTTTTTCTTTTAGATTTTTTTTTGCTTTTTGTGATATTTCATATATATCTATTTATATATATATTTACGTATGTATGTATTGCTGACAACATACAGATCTATATACTTTTGTAGTTAAACGAAAAACAATATATACATATATAACATATATATGTAAAAACAGTATATACGTATGTATGAAAAGTTGTGTTATGCAGCGGTGACGTAATGAATGAATGTGAATGACTTTTTGAATGAACGAAATACAGGGTGTGCAGTATTTTAATTGTGCAGTAACAGTATGGATCTGGCTGACTATATCCAAAGTAAAAATGCTGCAATCATGTCGATATTTTTTATATCGAAACAGCCCAGCAAGTGCAGCACTCAGACTTGGTATATATCCTTTGTACTCCGCCCTCTGACGAAATCTCATAGTAGATTCTGTGCGGTCGAAGAGCCAAGATGGTCGCTTCTCAACACATCAGGGCCAAATGTCTCAAATCTGATTCGGACGTACGCGAAGCGGACATAGAGAAAGAGGTCCCCAGTCTAATTACACCGACCAAAATCAAAAAATTCAAAACACACGAAAAAATTTATATACTCGCGAAACTAGGGGCCAAATGTAGCAAAACTGCGTTTTTAGTTTTTCTCTCTGACGTCAGGATTTTTTTTTTAAGGGCTTTGAAATTTCAAGGACATGTTTATTTCAAGGAATTATTTCAAAAATTGAGCGCATTGTAGAATAACAATATATCAAATGTAGAAAATGTAATGTTTTGGTGCAAAAGGACGAAGAGATATTGAAAATGTCCTTTTAAAACTGTATACTTGAATATCCTTGCAAATTTCCAATGGTTTTTTTTGAAAAAAATATATCTTAAGGACTAATATGTATACTACCACATCCTTGAATTTCGTCCTTCTAACTTTAATGCAGCAGTCCGCCCTACTTCCAGGTTATACAGTCCTTCCTGTGAAAGAGAAAATGCCAGTCTGAGAAGATGGGAAGGATTAGTAAATTCCAACTGCTATGCTCTCTCGTAGATTGGAGAGACCCATTTGTCCACAGTGGCTTTCATGGCCGCAGACGAGAATGCCAAAACCTTCTCAGACTTGATAACTGCAGCCTGAAGGCCCATTCCTGCTAAACAGTTTGAAGTCTCTAGTCTTGTTACCCACAACTCCTACGTGTCCTGGGACCCAAGTAAGTCTCAGGTTATTATATCTGTTGACATAATTTAGCCTGGATTTGCAGAACTCGACTATCGTGGTGTTGGTTGGAAGGCTGCTCAAGGATATGAGCACAACTTGACTTTCGCTACAGACACAGCTGAATGTGCCACTCCATCTGCTTTCCACAATAAAGTTCATTGCCTCAAGCAGCACATAGACCTCTGTCTGAAATACTGAGACATGCGATCCTGGAACAAATAACATTCCAGTCCCAATTGATGCCATGTAGATATCAGAGCCGAAAAGGTGTTCTCTCCTGAAGCTGTTTGTTCTCAGGATTTCGCCAAAAATGAGTCTCGGACAGCAATACATTATACAGCTTTTCTAGTACGACACTTGAAGACTTAAGCATTTCGGGACTACTGGGATAATTATTCAGATCTTGTGACTCACATAAAATATTTATTCGAATTATATGTGCCCGAGTAAAGATGATTGCAGAATTTGTGAGTATGCAACATAATCTTCTAGCCTTAAGGGGGTCCTATCATATAAACGCCGTTTTTCGAGGCTTTTTTTGGGATCTTGCAGAAGGAAAAGTATTCAATATTTTCCAATGCGGTTTTTTTTTAATTTTTATTGGTCCTTTTAGTAAAAAAAAATCGAAGTTTAGGAAATAAGTGTTATGCTGTAGCCACAGGACCCCTGCGAAATAAGGCCAAAAGTATGTGGGTTGATGGTACACACGATTTTGCAAAAACTGTTCTTCTGAAACACAAAAGGAAAGGTTTTTTACAATCTGCAGATTGTAATTATCTTTACAATTGTCAAAATGGCGGATCATGAAAAAAACCGGATTTTAAGCAGATAAAAATAATTTTTGTTATTATCATCTTGTACCGAACGATAGCGACAACATTTACACACATTTAAAAACAGAAATTGTCAAAATCCGTCCACTGGCTCCTTAGAAATGCGGGGTACCAGTTCGAAAAATGTGGTTCTGAGAAAAACGCGTTTAAAGTTTGACGCGTTGCGAGAACTCAGTGGAAAACGTGATAAAACTTGCCGTAAAACCTGCTTTCCCTTCGGAATTCAGCAAATTCCTTTTTGTATCTTATTTTTAGATACATTACCTTTAGAAAAATGCGACAACAAAAAAAATGCAGAAGTGTTACATGGTAGGACCCCCTTAACTTTCACAGCATGGAAACATTTCTACCAAAAGTATTTTGGTTTTCAGAATTAAACCTCATCCCGAAAGTGTTAAGCATGGACTTACTGAAGGTATACTTCATATTTTATTAATATTTCCTTTTTAAATTTTTACATTATCTCTGTCTATGACCACTGGAAACCATTCTCCACTGTCAGCAGGATTATCAATATTATAAAAAAGGCATTACAGGACTTTTAGGATAAGGTCTTCTCTGGTGGAAAGTTACGTCTTTTTCCGATTCCACTCAAAACTTCATTATATTTAGTTCACTGTTAGCGCAATTATTGTGTCTGAAGTGATAGTATCTCTGTCACATCGCACAGTGACTTGTTCCATAGACAAAATTCCAAAAATTTATATTCTAAGTTTAATGATGTTGATGTCATTAGAAATGTAAAACTCCAACTAAGAAACCGCCAACAAATCTGTGCAAAAAATTAATTAGTGTGTGTGCAACAACTAATAATAATAATAATTGATTGGCACGACAGCCCGCTTACGCGAGACTAAGGCCTAGCTTCCCGCAACCACCCGTGTTGTGCGTGTGAATTTTGTACGCGGGTGGAAGGGACCTACAGTTTTATGCCGGTTCCGAACGGCAGGTTGGGAGCTTTTTCATAGGCAATTTTTACTCTCAGAGGTTTGCCATTTCCAGCTGAGAGGACAGCCACCAAAAGAGAAAACGAGTTTCCCGTTATTTTTTTTAGGTGTTACTACATGCAGAATTCGAACTAGCGTCGCTCTGCATGCGACTCGCTTGGACCGCGCACTAACCAACTGAGCCACGGCGGCTGTGTGCAACAACTACCCAAAGTAAAAACGTTCGTCACAACAATTTTCAAACACATTTTTTCTATTTTTAGGTCTATTAAGTAAAAACAATCGTCAAAATACATAGTTAGCAAGAAATGGCTTAAACTTTCAAAATAAATTAGGAGTTGATTTGGGCATTTTCGATTTTAATATTTTCTTAAGATTTGCAAAGCTGAGGCTTTTACTTCACATTTAAATTTCTTAAATTAAGTATTTTTCATATTTAAAAATCTGGAACTTGGCAAAACTTAGAGGAAAATATCTAAAAAGTATGTGAAAGTATGTGCCTGGATTTTTTTGTATATTAAGAAGCATTTTGAATTTGTCGAATAATGTAATTACATCCTCCTATGTCTTAAGGTGTCAGAAAATAATTCAATTTGAAAAGTGGTCTAAGCACCTATTTTTCGAAAAAATTTTATTATTATTATTTTTCTTTTATTTTATAATTATTATTTTATTCATCTCTGAAAAATTAATTCAATTAAATTAACTAATTCATTAAAAATAAAAAAACTGCACAAACATCCTTTATTATAATTTCATCCATTATTATAATTTTTATTAAAACCAAAAAGTCTTCATACAATGTCTGTTACTCTTTGCAATCATCAATATTCACGTAACTAATTAAATGTAATATCTGAAAAATCTAACAAACGCATTTGGTACTTTAACTTACGAAAAGTTACGAATCTTACAAAATTTAGTCTCAGGCATTTCCGTATTAAAAAAGTTTTAGAACAACAAAATGGAGATTTAAATTCAGCAGACCATGTATTACTATGTATTACTATAAGTTTTGTTTTTAAGTTGGTAAAACTATTACCGAAATATTTCAATTGATGAATTGAATGAATGAATGAGTGAATGAATGAATTTATGAAAGTTTAAAAGATGAAAGATGATTGTTTATTCCAATTTAAAAATGATCGTAAGTACCCAAATGATGACACAAAATTGCCCAACTAAAATTTGTGATCACTGCAGATCCCAACAAAAATGTGCATGTATTCATCAAAAATTAGTCCAAATTAACATTGAAATTCTTGAAAGCATCTCAATTGCATTAAATTGTTGCATTTTAACTGAACATTTGACTGTCGAAAAGTGTGTACCCGATATGGTGCACACAATTTGGCTGATGTTCACTCATCGACAAACACTTGTAATCGGTTTTTTTTATAGAAGAAATTGCATATTTAGTACCAACCACTGTTCGCATGCACTTGAAATGTTTTAGAGTCACATTGCTAGCAACTAATTGAGTGCTTTTTCATAGATAAATATTTTATGAAAAAGGATTATCATTTTATCAAAAACATAAATATTTGTTGCATATTTGCTGCCAACTCCGAAGCTTATACTCGCAGTCCAATGTCTCACTAACCACTGAACCACTGCGAACGCCGCAAACTATGCAACGGTATGGCAAATCATTCTCTTCGTTGCACGCTGTATTGCAACGACGCGACGCTGCTATTGGCACTTCCGGTTAGTGGAGCACTTTGGCACTGGTAGTGGTGGTGGCGGTGGTAATGGCAACACTGGCACTGTCAGAGCAGCGGCAAAAAATCAGATAAAAGAAATAACAAATCCAATTGCAATTTCGTAAAACTGACAAATGATTCTGCCACTCGGGCTGGCGGTGCGAGGCGACTGCGCATTCACCTTGCCGCAGCGTCACTGGCGCACGTGCGGCGACGAGGGTTGCACGAAATGCGTACAAAAAGTCGTCGGCTGTGTACAATTGTGCTCGCGGGCGCAAACGGCGAGTGTGAATGGTGTCATTAAGCGATTTTTCATTGCAATGTGCTGCAGCCTGCAGGTGGATTGTTTGCCGCTTTCGTTTTGTTGCCCACCTTCGGCTCGCACACATTTGACGGTGCAGTCGATTTAACTTTGGCGAGCGCCGAACAAAAGACGAAAGCGTTTACGAGAACCAACGCTACGATGACTTTAATTTGTTTCATTTGATTTAAACTTTTTCCATAAACTGTGGTTAGGTTGAAATGAGTTTTTATGATTTTCTAATATGCCAACGCAGCACAACGGAAATCGAAAATTTCACAAACAATCGAAGCGGAAATTATGATTTCGTTGTTGAAAAATCTGCTCGCTACAAAAGCAAAGAAATTCGATGTGTGAAAGGCGACTGGAAGATTGGAAGTGTTGGAGTTTGCACGCCGTTGACGGCACGCACGGCCAGCTAGCAATCGACGGTGTGTACGCCTACCCGCATATAATTGTGTTAGGGTTGCCATCTGCCACGGTTTTACGATTAGTTAATTGATATTGCAAAGCTTGTCAAGTTCTGAAATTATAAAAAAGACCAAGTTTATTTGAGAAACATTTTTTAATAAATGCCTAATATATTTTGTGTTGAAGTCATAGAAAGACTTTCAGTATCATTCATAAATATTAACTCTGGGAGCAGTTTGAGAAGCGATGTGATTGATTTCTTGTTCCGGAAAAAGATCACGAAGCACTATAAAACTTTGATGAAGTAAATTATAATATTTTATTTCCATGTTAAAGAAGACCCGCATAATTTTTTACTTCAAATTGTTTTACTTTTTTTTTAATCTTGTTGAAAAGAAATTAAATTACTATGTGACAGTAAAAATAGTAAAATAAAGTAAATAAAATAAAATAAAATAAAATAAAATAAAATAAAATAAAATAAAATAAAATAAAATAAAATAAAATAAAATAAAACGAAAGAAAATAAAATAAAATAAAATAAAATAAAATAAAATAAAATAAAATAAAATAAAATAAAATAAAATATAAGAAAATAAAATAAAATAAAAGAAAAAGATCTAAAATGATACATATTAAGATATTAATATATTAAGCAGATAAGATATTAAGCAAAAGAAATATATGATCCGGAACACAGAAACACTCAGGACAAGAGAAATTCCTTCAGAAAACGTAGATAGAAAGATAGGAGTTGCTGCTCCAAGGTGAAGCCCACTTAGGCCATTGGGGTCCATTGTAATGCCACAATCAATCGAGCTCAATTCTGTTAACTCACTGAACCAATTTAAAGCCCTTAAACGCCTTGTAATCAGTAGGGATCAGTTCTTGATCCCTTAAACTTAAGGTAGGAGTGGCTGCTCCAAGTCGAGACCCTCTTAGGCCATAAAGGTCCACATTCAATTGAACATAAGTCCGTTTTCTCATTGAACCAGTTTTAGCTCCTAAGATGCTTAGAAGACTGTGAATTGTTTTATCGGCTATATATCCCCTAAATTGCCAAAGAAGAAGTTGCCCACATGTTTCTTCCTTTCTGGATAATGTGGGACACAGCATAAGAAGATTAAAGACGTTCAATTTATCTTTCTTGTCCGTAAAGCTTCAAAATAAATCATTAGAATGCAAGCCAAACCTTCTTGGGCGTCAATTACACAGTGAACCATTAGAACAACTATCATGGTTCATATCTGTTTCCTTATAGTGAGAGAACTTCTCTAGAACATCGGAAGCTTAGTTGCCTTCAAACAAAGCATTAAAAACAATACTCACAACTCAAATAACCCAAAAACTCCGAACCCGGATAAAACATTTTCGAAACATACTCTTCGTAGTTCTTGAATGTGCTTCCTTATTTCAGACATCCATTCGTTCATTCATTTGTCGTTCATAAGTCAGTCCGTCTACGTCCGTCCGTAGCACAATAACTCATGAACTGATATAGATATCGTATTAAATTTTTTTATAATTATTGCTGATGTGTCAGCTTGAAACTAGAACAGATATGGGCTTGATGCCCATATCTGTGAAGGAGAGTTGCCATGTAAGCGTTTTATTTAAAATAAGAAAAATCGAATATTAACCAAATTAATCTGCAAGTTTATGAATGCTTGCCACTAGAAATAAGTATTGCGCATTTCCTTAACCCATTATGGAGTTGGAAAGAAGAACTTTAAACAAAATTAAAATAGAAAAAAATAGAAAAATTGAAAATGTTGCTCTATAACCATTTTCAATTTTTGCTCTACAATCATTTTCAATTTTTCTCTACAACCATTATAAATTTTTTTAGTGGACATGGTTCCGTAACATAAGTTTCTTAAAAATGCATAAACTTTTTCAGAAATTTCTGAGGAAATTTCTATTGCAGTTTTTCCTTTGTCCAATATGTGTGTCTTTCGATAATGCAGTTATATGGCAGCTCTACACTATAGATATGGTTATGTGTCTACGTTTCTATGGTGTGCACTCTATACCTCAATGGTGAAAATTATATGTGCAACAACAACACATGAGAATAGCAAAAATGCATCACAATGCCAACCAGCGAAGAACAGCACAGCAACAGCTTCGAACAAACGAAAACCGTCTCAGTCTCCTCAGCCTCCCTCCCACTCCATTATCCATCACAATCGCTTATCACATCTTTACTTGCCTCTGCCCCTCCCCATCCCCTCATCCACCCCCTAAACGCCCATCCAGTTGTCACTTTACCCATCTCCACTGGCCAATTGGCATTTGGCTGCCTCAAGTGATTATAAAATCAAAACACGTCGTTTAATCAACGCTACGTGCTGTGCTCTCCTCTGCTCAGCTACACACACACTCCGCTCCCCCTCATTCCGTTTGTCATGCGCCCCCTCAGAGTGCGCACGTAAACGTTGAGGTTGATCTGGCATTTGGCATTTCTGCTGCTGCAATTTTCTGTGATTTGTTGGCAGTGACCAACAGCCGCCGCCGTTGCCACACCCACACAGCCCGACACACTGTGGGTGCAAATTAATTAATTCCTTGCATACGCTCTCGAGACTGACCGACGTTCCGCCTCGCTTGCAGCGCAAAAACCCCAATTGGCATTGTGGCAAAATGATAATTCCAAATCGAACTGACACAATCGGAAACGTTGGCAGCGTAATTGACAGATTTGCGCATAGCGACTGGGCGGTTGCACTCTTCTGCGTCACTTTGACGTCCGCTTCGGGAACTTGACGAGCTGTCTTTGTTTAAGTGAAATTCTATAACGCTTTCATTCTTGAGACTGAGATTATTGTGCGATTTTTCGATTTGGAAATAGAGTGACGGGTTTGATAGAAAAATATATATTTAAGTTTAAATATAGTTTGTTAGAATTGGTTGCAAATTGTAAAATTAAAATTAGAATTAAACTTAAGATTAAAATTAAAATTAAAAATTAAAATTCAAAAATTAATATTTTCCAAATATTTGACATTTTTTTGTAAAGGAAACCGCAATTTATTTTCGTAACAATTATTTCTTTTAATTTATTTATACTGTATTTATTTATACTGTACAGAGTAAGACTTGGTGTTTCTGATTTACATTAATCTGCATTATTATTACAAATAAATCCAAAAAACTTAAATCTAAAAATGTAACAAAGTAAACTTTAAGATTAACATTAACAAGAATAAAAAAGAACAAAGAAGAAAATAGTTTAAAAATAACAGGAAAATAGTAAGGAAATAAAGACAAAAGAAAATTTGAATAGAGTTTTTTGAAATATTATCTTTTATATTTCAAAAAACTCAATTCAAATTTCTCAAAATAAAGTACACTTTGAGCCACCAGAAGAGGTTGCTCACTTTTTCCCCTGCAAAAAACTAAGTAATATTTCCGTATAATATTAAAAACAAAAACAATTTTTTGCACAAATTTGAAGGCTTTGTTTGGTATAGTTAGAATCATCCGATTTATATCAAATATGCATCGTTTTTTTCCATAACTTGTTGGCATTTTGGTGACTAATTTCATTACGGCTCTCTCAAAGAAACCCTTGTCCCTAAGAACTGGGCCCTGGAAACTAGGATCTACTGGGACAGTAGATTTTTACAAGCTTCTATTAAGACAAGTTTTTCAATAGGAAATGGGACAGAAACATTTGCAGCTACTTGGCCGTAAGCCTTAAGAATCTTCAAACGAAACTTTCGCAGCTTCTGACGAGTCACCATGGATGTATGTGACCTGACGTTGTCCTGATGGAATACAATTCCTTTCCTATTAGCTGGTGTCCGCCCGATCTCGAAGCAGAATATTCGGCATACCTAAAATGTTAGGCCAAAGACCGAAAGCCGAAACCGAATACTAATCAAAATTCTTTTAAGGAAAAAAAGAATAAAAAAGAAAGAACGCCTATCCTTTCTCTATTCATTTCATTGTTTCACTTAAGAATTAATAAAAATAAAAAAACAAAACAGTATCACAGTTCCGTTTCTAATAAAACAAAATTTATTTAATTTTTATTAATCGCAATCTTGAGTCTTAAATATCGATAAAACCCGATATTTGATAAAATTCTTTGAAACAGAGCAAATTGACTTGCAGTGCAGAACAAAAAACTTCGACTAAAGAATTTGGCTATTTTGGGCGAAGCCGTAGATTCAAAATTGGCCGAATAAGCCGCATACCGGAGCCGAAGATGAATATTCGGTCGGACACTACTATTAGCCAAAGCTGGACACTTTTGGACGATTGCCTCCGTCAGACAGTTCCATTGTTTGACAGTACAGTTTCGAATTAAGAATTTTGCCATAGGGGAGCAGCTCATAGTACATTATTCGCTGATAACACTGTGCAAGTCGAAAATTCAGACATGGGGGGAACTTACAGAGCAAGTTTTTATAGGTATACTGAGTTGAGATCCACCAGCCGTTTGGCTGGCTTGGCTCTAGTTTAAGAGAAAACCGACTTTGAAGTTTGCTCATTTTCAAATGCTCATAGGTCCTAAATCGTTCCGAATATTGCTTCACTGTCTTCGGCAAGTTTGTAGATATTTTAACGACCAACAAGTTTTCTTAAGACACCAATCCAAAAAAATACATTCAAACGGTGTAATTGTGATATGTGAATTTTTTTGCGCAGCGCAACGTGGCGTATGAGTGTCATTTAATTCTAATATAAACATAATTAAATGACACTCATACGCCACGTTGCGCTGCGCAAAAAATTCACATATAGCAATTACACAGTTTGAATGTATTTTTTTTGGATTGGTGTCTTAAGCAAATCTGTTGGTCGTTAAAATATCTACAAACTTACCACAGACAGTAAAGCTATATTCGGAACGATTTAGGATCTATTAGCATTTAAACGTTCGAAGACTTAAGCGACGAACTTGACTTAAATGAGCAAACTTCAAAGTCGGATTTCTCTTAAACTAGAGCCAATCCAGCCAAACGGCTGGTGGATCTCAACTCAGTATACCTATGAAAAGTCGCACTGTAGGTCCCCCCATGTCTGAATTTTTGAGGGTAAATTTCACGCACAGTGTAATTATTCGCTTACAATCCATTAAACACACAAAAAAATCTGACCATCCAGGCCGTCAATCCTGGCTTCGCTACCCTTTGCGCCAACTCACCGCTATTTGCATGACCGTTTTCGCTTGACGTTGTCATAAGTGACCCACTTTTCATCTTCAGCTATCAGCCGCTTTAGAAATGCGTCGATTTTGTTGCAATTCAGCGTTGATTTCCAAAATTCGTGTGGCACCCATAGATATTTAGATAAATTGAATCTATTTTGCTCCCCACTACTAACAGTTAGAAGGCATCTTCTTGGCTTACTGACTGTGATGTTTTCTTCTACAAGTCAATGCTGGTCCTGTAATGCCTGCTGGTGCATCACAGTGTGACACGATGTGTTCTGAAGTCTGAGGAGGAGTCTCACATAGTCTTCAGACGCTTAGGTTAGGTTAGGTAAGACAGGCGGCTTGCTGGTTCTCAGCAAGTACACTCGGAGGCCCCAAAGGCCCATTGTGATGCCCTTCAGATGCTTACCTGAACCAGTTGTACGGATGTGTTTCCTCTGTCTTCAGTGCCAAGTTAGAAGCCCAGTGGGTCATCCATACGAGTTTCTTTTTGTATCCAGCCCTATTCAATTTATTCCAAAGGATTTCCTAACAAATGTTTAGCTTCTGGACAATTGAAACAGTGCTGACTTGAAGGCCGGACTCAATAATTTTAATGATTTGATTAACATCTTCGAAGGTTGGCCTTCCAGAACGTGGTGCATTTTTAACATCAAAATTACCAGAATGGAATTGATGAAACCAATTTGAGCTTGTTTGGCTGTTATAATCTCAGGACCCTAAGCAAAATTCATCTTTTCCAGTTTTCGCGTTCAACAGAGAAAAACTGTAAAATGTTGCGTTCTCTTTTTGCTGGTGTCCATCTTTGACGCGCGTTCAAACAAAACTGAGTGAAGCCATTGCAGAACTATGTGACTTTTCTTAACACAAAAACTAATCTTTTTAATATTTCTAATCATAGTCCGATTTTACTCACACAACACAAGATACAGTTTACGAAAGCAATACAAATATATTAAAAAAAATTCAGGCCAGTGCAGAAGCATCAGTTTTACAAGTTTTGGAAAAACACTAAAAACGAAAAAGCCCACATTAATTCCTAAGCTACATTGAAAGCTTCAGCAACTATTTGCTAACCATGTATTTTTATGAAATTTTTCTAAATTTTTTTTATCACTTCAAAAACAATATGTATTTAAATTTTGTTTCGAAAAAAGTTCCGACTGTGAGCAACTCTTGCACTAATTACTTTTTTGCACAGATCTTTTTTGGGTTAACTTAGTTGGAGTTTTACCTTTCAAATGACATCAAAACTGTTGAATTCTGAGACCACAAATTTGTTGAATTTTGTCTACGAAACGAATCACTGTGCAGTGCAGAGAAGTAAGTAGTTTACTCCTTTGAATTTAATATCTCTTAATTGTATATTAATAAATTTTACTTTAAATTTAATTTAAAAATTAAATTTTTTATTTTTAATTTTAAATTAAATTTAAAATTTAAATTTTAAATTTAGTTTTTCGAATACAAAAGTACTCTTTTGTCTGCTGTAACAAAGACCATCGGTGCATTGAAATCTAACCCGGCCCAGAGAATTCGTTCGCTTTTCAAATTAGTCAATTAAATTGTAATTACATAAACAATTTACTGCTCAATAAATTTCAACGGTTATATATGTGCATACATATGTATAGTATGTAATACATACAAACATAAAAAGCATATTTGTGTACATTTTCCATACGACTTCATTAGGAAAAGTATGCACTCGGTATGGGATCTCGGCAGTGAGCATTATAAGCTCTACAAAAACACCAGAGCACACTCAATGAAGTGTGTGAAATGGCACTTTAAATTCCATTATCCACTACACTGAACACTGCACCGATGCTGCCAGTGTAGTGGACAATGCAGCGTAACGGACACGAACAGTGCAGGACACGTTAATGCTGCGTGGCGCGTCGAAGGCAACAATTGGGGCCCGAAACACGAACAGATTATTTGGCAAATTATTTCGAATTCACTACGCTTGTCATTTGACTGTTTACATGCTCATTTAGTGTGCCGACATTTTTGGGTTAATTTCAAATACAACAACAATAACAAGTAGAGAAAAAAAACAATTACGACATTCATTCGTAATCATTTAAGCATTGAGAAATGTTGCAATAAAAATCAACAGACATTTGAATTTGTGGTGATTTTAAGAAAACTGTTTGCACATCTGCACGCAATACAATCACACACACACACACACATACATATGTAAATTCTTATGCGTCTTTCGAATTTATTAAAATTCGTTAGCTGCAAATTATTGCCGAACATTGCTTGGCATTTCGCAGGCCAAACGGCAAATTGCATCTGTCATCTGCCGCATAAATAATGAGTTAATGCCCGTAGCCAAGGACTGTCAATAGTGGTCAATTCGGGCTGCGCCCCTAGCGCTCAGCGCCGGGCAGCAAGCAGCAGCAAGCATTATCTGTCAACAAGCGGCATGATGGCTTCGGTTTCGGCTCCGCAGCCATAGTCGGGTTCATCCATGCACGCGCCGCCCCTTAGCCGATCTGCCGCTGTTTCCTGCATTGCCGTCGTTAATCTGCATAAAGGTGTGAGTCACCGGCTAACGCCGCACAACGTGTCAGCCTCGTCAGCTCACTAGCAGGCTGTGCATTTGCATAGCTTCGTGCATATGAATGTGTGTGTGTGTGTGTATGTATGTCTGGTACATTGCACATTTGTGTCAATTTGCATATTTAATCAAAATTTACATGGCCGATAAAATCAATTACACATGGCAACACCGACATAAGCATTGGCCGCAATGCAGCCAGCAAACAAGACGTTATTCCGATACGTTACGATGCGCCACGATACGCTGCGATACGAGTGCCGTGTTCTGTTTTCACTTCGATTGCTTTAATCCCCAATTTGGTGAAATGCGTTTGCCATAAAAGCGCTGCCGGTGTCAATGTTGCTCCAATATCTGATTACACAATAGACGGCAGACGCGTATTTGTCAAGTTGGCGCTTCTGCCATGGTACACAGTGCAAATGTTTGCTTTGCATTTGGATTTTTGCTAACAAACGGATAGGTGGGGCGTATACGTAATTTTTATTGCGTCACCAAGTCCAGTTCGACTAAAGGTACCAATAGTTATCCGAAAGAAAATAAATGGGCCTCTTGGGTGATTCAAATGTATTATTCACCTTTTAAGTTAAATTGTAATTGTTTACTTACTAGGTTTTTCCATCTGAATTATGCAATTTTTGGTGTTTCGAATTTTTGGTAAGGGGGCGTATACGTCGTATTTATTGCGTGTTTTTTAACGGGACGTATACGTAATATTTGCCCGCCCAAGGCAAGTCTGACTGGGTTGGTATCAATTGGTATCCTAAAGAAGGACATGTCTTTGGTTGTCATTAAACTTTTCTTGTTTGATACAAATGTCCTGATTTTTAACTTTTTTTATCAATTTTAACTCTGAACTTTAACTTCAAACTTTCTTTACTAACAGCAGCAAGCTTTGAAAAAAACTGTTTTAAATAAACAAACTTTATTCTCCCCACTGTGTAAAATTACAACTCTTTCAAGTCCTTTGATTTTATTCTTTATGTGGCGAATTAATAACGCTGCAGGTACAAGTTTTATTATGTTTTTTTAATACATACAACTTTAGTCAAAAGTAGTCAAAATTATCAAATCAAAGCCACAGTCATTAAATCTTCCTTGACACTTGAATTTTCATTGATCTCATTTGTATTCCTCACAACTTCTGCTGTTCATTTTATTGGTGGGCACGGAATTTATTGTGTTTTAGTTGTAAGTTAGTCGACAAGTTGTAAAATTCTTCCATTTGAAACAAGTTAATTTGAATGTGCCGCAAATCCATTAGATGCATGTTGCCAGTCGAATTTAACTACAGAACGCTGCCATTGATTGTGTTGGAGAGCCTTGCAGCGGCTTCAGATGCCAATTGGCATAAATATTACACACAATTATACAATTGTTGTTGGGCAAATATGCAGGAATTTTTGCATGTGTGGGTGGGTATGTGAGTGGAAGTGCAAACCACAGGAATTTTGTGTAATTTCGGTTGAATTGGTTTTAAATATATGGTTCGAGCTTAGGCCAAATGGTTTGCAGTTAGTTTGTTGCACAGATTTTACAATTGCCTGCTGATTTCATTGAATTGTTGCTGATAGTGAAGGCGTAACATTGTGGAAAAAGGCAGATAAGCGCTGATAAATTCAAATGAAACGTGCCATAGGGGATTGAAAACCATAGAAGGGCACACAGTAACCAATGGTGAATTGAGGAAAATGAAAGTATGGACTCATCTACAGTGAAAGAGGTAGGTAGGAGTGGCTGTGACAAGAAGGCCCATTGTCTCATTCTTTGAACCAGTTTGAGCTCCTAGTGGTGAATAGTTCTATGGGCTACATTCCTTAGATTGCCGAAAAAAAAGTTGCCCAGGCACTTCGTCTTCTGGATAATACAGGACAAGTGCATAGAAGGTGAAGTGCATTATCTTCTTCTTTCTCGTGAAACTCTATGGACGAGCTGTGAGGATGTTTTAACACCCAGAAGACAGAAGAGTAGTCAACAGACTAGTAGGATTCCTAGGAAAATATCATCACTGCACCCGTCTTTCTATTAGTTGAATGACTATTTTAGAGCTGGTTTACTTGTGAACAATTTTAAAACGGGTTAAATAAATTTTGTATCAATATTTTTTAATAACAGAAAAATTATTTAATATTAATGGAAAAATACAAAATTATTACTTTTTGATTTTATTTAAGAAACAGTGTCAGAAACAGATCAAACGCGCCCAATTCGTGGACTTCAATTAGAACTTTTTCTGGCTTCGCTGCAAATTATTGGAAATTATTTCGGGGATAAGAGTAACTCAGAGCAACTTTGGGTTCGAAAGGGATAAAAAGGCTTAAATTAATTTAAAGTTATAAATTATTATTTAATAATTTGTTTAATAGACTCGAACTCATTTTGGAGTTTTAGGAACACAATCCACTCATCAAATTTCTATCCATAACCACCCAAACCTAACCCTTTCCACACTTAAGCCCCAATTACCACCATTAAATTCCAATAAAATATTTCGCCAATTAAATCGCAACACCCACATTTCATACCCCAATCGCTGTAAAATCTGCAAATGAATATCAAGCAATGGTCGAGAGCTTTGGGCGCCGGTGTCCTTTTATGCTGTGGCAGTAGTCTCTATGCGCGAATTTGCTGAGCGTGAGAAAATTAATTAAAATATGCCATGCTCTGCCATAAACGCGAAGTAGAGAAGCATAACTGAATTTTAATTGAACACAATCAATTTTGCGTTTTTATTGCAAAGAAATGGCAGCAATTGAAGTCGAACAATGGCAGACGATGGCCCGACGAATCCGAACGCGGCAAAGTCGCTTGCAGACACGTGAAATAAAATGTCTATGAATTCGTTCACCTTTAATTGGCGAAATGGTGAAAATAACCAATGACAGGTAAACGTGAACGTAAATGTGAATGTGAAGGCAGAGCGTAATGAAATGCAGGAATTATGCGCGCAGACGATGGCCGCGAAATTATACAGAATCCAATAAAATCTGACAGTGCACACTAACGAAATGAAGTGAAGAACAACTGCTTCGATGGTGGGCATGGTTACAGCAGCTGATTGGAATTGTCACTGAACAATTTAGATGCATTAAACACTCGATTGTAGTTTAAAGTGTTTTTAACTCTCTGCAAGTGTCTGAAAACAAAACAAAAACATTAATAAAATAAAATGATGAAGTTATGCGCACAACCACAAATACTTGAATTCTCCTAAGTCACCTCTGAGCTGCACTCCGAACGATGCAGGACCGCTGCAACCTCAACAATTTCAACATATCGCATTTCCAAACAACAACTGCAACTCGTAAATTTCGAGCTAAACACAACAGACCCAAAATAAACAAACAAACAGCCACAACGACCTTCAATGCAGATAATGTGCAGAGCGACTTTGGCTGCTCGAAATTTCAGCCAGCAATTCAATTGGCAAACACTTTGACGCGTCTCCGCTTCGTCCCTTTGCGTGAAAATTGCACACAGTGCAAAATACACACACACACACACACGCACGCGCGTCCAGACACAAAGGCGCAAATCACACAACGTATCCTTTTCAAACCGTCTTAAGTGAGATAGTAAAATAGCAACAACAACAACAATAACAATAACATCGACACAGCATCAACAGCAGCCAAGTGTGATTTTCGAAAATGGCAAAAGTGTGTTTAAAACTGACTTTCGTCAATGCCGTCAGCCACAGCACTGAAGCTGTCAGCTTCGCCAATTTTCACTCCACCGCCCACAGTCCACCCGCCCGCCCGCCCGCTCGCTCGTTTGTTGCGCCAGCAACTGCAATCTGAGCATTTCCTCCTCTGGTTTAGTTCGTCATCCGGCTGCTGGATGAGCGTTAACGTTGCATTGGCAGCGGTTAAGACGTTCAATTCTGAAGCATTTTGATTGAGTCGGGATTTCGGGATTTCATCCAAACAATTTTACGATTTTTTGCAGCAACTCTTTTCGCTATAAAATCGAATTTTGAAAAAATCATCTAAAATGCTTTTCAACGCAAAATTGTCTGAGCTTTTGAAATTTGCAATTTAAATTACAAAAAAAATCAAAAAAGAAAGTTACAAAGTTAGAAGAAGTTATTTAACAAAAAAAACATAATTTTGTTACTGAAACATTTTTTAAACGAGTGGAATTTGTGAGGTAACAATTAGTCATAACTATGGACCTAAGAAGGACTCATACAGAGGCAGACACCCTAATCCAACCTATGTCCGAGTTAACCCTCACAGAAAAGTGATAAAAAGTGTTACAATTCCCAGATCCGAGAGATCCCGAAATTTCGAAATTCAAGGTTCCTAAAGTACAATTGCTAGTAATGTCAAAGCAGAATTTCGGTGGCTCAGCTCAAAACAAAATTTCGGATTTTCGTTGTCATTCAATTTAGAGATCCCGAATTTTCGAGACTCAGAATGCCCAAAATAAATGCCCCAGTAGTGTTAAAACAGAATTCTGATGGCTCAAACCTCAGTCATTGTCGACAAGCGGAAACTTTGAGTTTTCATGATAGTGAAATCGAAAGATCCCGATTTTTTTAGATTCGGGATTCCCAAAGTAAATACATAAGTAGTGCTAAAGCAGAATTCTGATAGCTCAAACCTCAATCAATATCGTCAAATCGAATTTTGAGCCGAAATTTTGGGCTTTTGACATCATGAAATTTCAAGATCCCGAATTTTCGAGATTCGTAAATACCTCAGTAGTGTTAAAACAGAATTCTGATGGCTTAAACCGCAATCAATGTCAACAAATCGAATTTTAAACTGAAATTTCGGGCTTTCATGATAATAAAATCTCAAGATCCCGAATTTTCGATAATCGGGATAACCAAAGTAAATACCCCTGAAATGTTAAAGCAGAATTCTGTTGGCTCAAACCTCAAACAATGTCAACAAATCAAATATTGAGCCGAAATTTCGGCTGAAATTTCAAGATCCCGAGTTTTCGAGTTTCGGGATTCCCAAAGTAAATGCCCCAATAATATCAAAACAAAATGTTGATGGAAAAAACCTCAGTCATTGTCGACATGCCGCAACTTTAGACCGAAATTTCGGATTTCCATGATGTTAAGATTTCAAGATCCCGTATTTTCGAGATTCGGGACTTCCAAAGTAAATGCTCCAGTAGTGTTTAAGCAAATTTTTGATGGCTCAAACCTCAATCAATGTCGACCAATTGAATGTTGAGCCGAAATTTCGGGTTTTCGTGATCATGAAAATTTGAGATCCCGAATTTTCGAGATTCAGGAATCCTAAAGTAAATACCCCAGTAGTGTTAAAGCAGGATACTGATGGTTCAAATCTCAATAAATGTCGACAAAACAAATATTGCGTGGAAATTTCGGGTTTTCGTAATCATGTAATTTCAAGATCCCGAATTTTTGAGATACCTGATTCCCAAAGTTAATACGTATACCCCAGTAGTTTTGAAGCAAAATTCTGTTGGCTCAAACCTCAATCAATGTCGATAAATTGAATTTTTAGTCGATTTTTGGGGTTTTCATGATCATGAAATTTTCAGATTCCGAATATTTGAAATTCAGGATTCCCTATGTGAATGCCCCAGTAATGTCAAAACAGAATTTTAATGGTTCAAACCTTTATCATTGTCAAAAAATGGAATTCGGAGTAGATATTTTGGGTTTTCATGATCATAAAATTCCGAGATCTCGAATTTTCAATATTCAGGATTCCCAAAGTAAATGACCCAATAGTGTCAAAGCGGAATTTCAATGGCTCAAACCTCAGTCATCGTTGACAAATGTACGCGCGGCGTTCTTCTTCTTCTTCTGCTTCTTCCGGCAGGCTGACAACCGACTGCTGACAACCGACTGCTGTCAATATTTGTTTTTCAAATTATTTGCCAAGGTTTCCAGTGATGATGTCGCTAGCAAAGCTGGTGTTGATGATGTTGTGTCGCCTGATGACGCCAACAACGACGACGTTGATGCCAAGCGATAATGACGTCGCTGTGTCTCAGATCGAATGCATAGTGGCAAAGCTTAAGGAGCCTTTTGTTTATTCAAAACTTTGGTTACTGCATTGCAATTTGTAAAATTTGCCTCGCATCTTAACTCTGTGTGTGTGTGTCTGTGTGTGTGTGTGGTGGGTGGAAGTTCAACTGGCGCTTGCGTCTCAGCGCTGCAGGCAAATTGTGACGCTACCATAAAAATTTGCCAATGTTTACTGTTGCACAATGTTTTCCAATGGTATTCCAAGACTGCCAAACTGTGAATAAACACTAAACAACACAAAGTTGACGTCCTTCATGAACGCTGTGCGTGTAATGGCAAAACTATTGCTCACTATTGTCGACGAGGCGGAAGGAACAACTTGCGAAGCGAAGTAATGAATGGTAAACCGACATGTCTTTGCGCTCGTTTACTCAGCGCTTTGCACTTAAGTTATCTGCTTTACTAACATGGATTGGATTGAGAATGCTGTGCGCAATGTTGGTTGCACTTTCAAGCCAAAAGTAATTCTCGACTATTGTGAGTTCTATCACAAGGAAGTCATTGCTTCGGTGTGTAGGTTCAAGCAACTTCAATTTGTTGATGAAGCTGAGTAGATGCGCTATTTTCCATATGAAAATTTGATTGCATTTTTCTTGATGCTTTATTTACTTATTCTCAGATTGAGAAATATCTTTAATATCGTTCTTGGAGTTTCGAAAGCTCCTTTTAGAAGCTCCTTGTTAATTTCAACTCTTACAGCATAAAATAGAGCATGAAAAGTTCGACCTAAAACAAAGATGGGTTCAGGTTTTATGATTAATTGGTTGTAGAACTGAGACCTGATAAAGCCTAAAAGGAGCAGAGTTTCAAATTTCCGTAAATTGTGAGCTTCTTTCAGAAAAATGTGCAACATTTCAATCGCGTTAGAGATAACTAGAAGTGTCAAAGACATTGAATCGAATAATGTCAAACTGCCAACATCGAAACTAGTCAGAAATACTTTCCCCACCTTAAGTAACCCTTTCAATCGCAAATAACACAAATAACGTTTAATTGCTTAACTGTGCATTCCAAACTAAAATTATTTCTTGTAACGCAGAAATATTCCCTGTTACCCTGAAGGCTTTCTGTCCCCCTTAATTGATGGCTACACCTTCATCAAACGCCGAGACAGTTTAAAGCCAATTAAACGCCATTAAACACTCAACCAAACAACTCACATTTGGCCAAAGCAAACGAAATGCCGACTGACGCAGCACTTTGCCAACTATTGCCAACTATTTTGAGGGCTTATTTGCCAATACTCGGCGACAAGTCTGTACAATTACTTGGAGCTACGACTGTGTTTGTGGATTGAGTGAAATACTCAGTGTCGAAGATAAAGTTGTTGTCAACCGTTGAGCAAAGCTTCACATATGGATTGCAGTTTGTTGACAGCCCAAAACAACTCATTAGCGAAAACTGAGAATGTCTCACGTTCAAGTGAGCGGAAGCTAAATCAAATCAAGAAACTTAAACTTTGAAATGCAAACCATATAAATAAAGTCAAATGAGAACAGTGTACAAGGAGTCATTAATTGTGCAATTTTTTCTGAATAATTTAAATGAAACAAATTAAACAATTGCTTTCCAACTTGAAGATTTGACCAAAGAATTACTAACTACTAGAATATTTTTATATTTATTTCAAATTAAATTTAGTTGATTCTACATTTTTTTTTATAAAAATTTAACTCCTTTAATCTTGACTTAAATATTAATATTTTTAAATTTAATTTATTTAAATATTAATATTTTAAATTAATAATAATACAAAAAATCAATTATAAAAATAACAATTTTAATTAAAATATTTTACTTTATTTAACAAAATTAAATTTTTTCACAAAGAAACTATGAACTGAGTTTTTAACATTTTATTTAGTTTTTCACTTTTTATTTTGCCATTTTCTGCACCAAAAGTATTCCACGTTACATTCATTTCCAACTGTTTTCATTTGTTTAATTGCCTAAAAGTATGCTCTTTACTTTTTTATATCATTACACAAGTAGATAACTGTAAGGCCAAAGTTTTCACAACACATAAAGAAATCGCATCAAAGCAAAAGTCTCAACAGAAAATTATTTTTGTGGCCCAAAAAAAATTTCATAGTCTATTGAAATGTTACCACAACTGTTACATAGACCGCAACACATAAGCCTTAGCGATAAAATAGACCAACTGAATCAAAAGCAAAAAAATAAAAGTGCAATGACGCTTGAGTGGAAATGGCGCTACGTTTAAGTAATGCGGGTTTATTAAAAAATCAAAATGTCTTCAAATGTTGGATAAAAAAAAATTGTGTGCAGCACATTTGATTGTAGGCCAAAAAGATCCATTGTGAAAATCTTTTTAATTGTTGTGTAGAAACACAGAAGTCTCGTCCTGAAAGAAGTAAAATATAAACGCAGTCTCCACTTCTGCTGCAATTGTCAGGTCCCTAGAGCGTCATAATTCCATAATATTGTGACCATCATGCAGCTCGCTCTGCGTAACTGCGGGACCCCTGGCATAGGCAACACAAATGACGCTGAAAGAGCTTTGGTCAGCAGCAGCAGAGTTGCATACTTTAAGGGAGCATTATACATTTTAGGGAATTTTCGCTGAGACGATTCAAGACAATGCTGGATAGTTTGAGTACGTGTTGCGATCCGGGATACAAATATAAAAGACAGCTGGGTATAACGAAGTGAGTCAGTTTTGACAGGCATGGAACCAGAAAAGTTAACTTAGTGAAGTGACTAGTGAATCAGTGAAGTAAAAGTGAAGACTTGGAAAATTTTCAATAAAGTGACTGCAAGGTTTAACTGCTTTAAAGAATTCTGGTAATATTTAATTCTGTGTTATTATGGTCTCAAAGAAAATCTTGCATCCTTTAATTTATTTTTTAATCTTTTTATCTTCACAGCTGCTGCAAACCCCTTTGAAAGAGAATCGCCATGTTATAAGTTTCATCTCAACTGTGCAGTACCCGTCCATGATCCCAGTGAGTTCAGTATAGAGATTCGAGTCAGGATGAAATGACGTAAAACATGTTTCTTCATAGACAGAGTTGGCTGTTAAAACCTTCTGTTCTTAGTTTTACTTCTTACTGTTTGAATTATTATTTTCTACCTCAAGCAGTACAGCTCCATTTCGTGTGCTGGTTCATTTTTCGCCACTCCAGGGTGACCAGCACCAGATCACTAAGTACTAAATAGATCTAAGTACATTTTGAAAGATTATTGTTGAAACTTCTGACGCTTAACTTGCAGAGAGGTTCCAAAGTTCCTCTTTAGACTTCAATGCAACAATTGTTTGCATTGGATAAAGTCATCTGGTCATTAGAGAGTTGAGTAGAAGACTGGTTGAGATACAACAACATGACTTTATTAAAAGTTCGAACAGGCCTTCAGTTGTCATAGATTTTTTTACATTTTGAAAATAATCCCCGACTGTTCCAGATCTAAATTAAGTATAACTTTTATTTAAACGCATGGAGCTATAATATTGAAACGATGAGGCACTCTGTGCTGTATAATGCTATAATGTATAATTGCTATAAGATGGCGAGGATGGTTCGCGAAAGCTGATGAGCTGTGCTAGAACAATCGAGATAGAAAATACATCTAGAATGTGCAAGAAACATCGAAACGATAAGAAAACAGGTATAAAAGGCAGCAGTGTGCAGCGCAGAGGGTCGAGTCTGTGTTGAATAAGCAAAGTAGTAACAAGTGTAAATACAAGCAAAGTGTAAATCTGTAAATAAAGCGATTGTTGGTTTTTGACTGCGTTTGCGCTGAGTAATTGAAGTTGTTTTATTTTCAAACACAATCCAGATTCGAACTTAAAAAGGTCATTTTCGTAACAATATGTAAGTTAGTTTAGTGTAAGTTAGCCCGTCTCGATAGTCCAGCCGATAGCACGCTGGCTTCTCATACCAGAGGCCCTATGTTCGATTCCCAGCTCGGCGAAAAACACGTCTACTCTTGTCACTATGAACATGAAGCAGATGAGAATTACAAGAATCGCACAAGCGCCATTTTGACAGGCACTGAAAAACTCTCCAAGTATGAAAGTAAAAATCCGTTCGGATTCGGCGTAGACTGTAGGTCCCTTCCCTCTTTCCTCCATCCGTTTGAAATGTGATTTATAACATATGTAACATTTCAAACGGGTAGAATTTGTGGCATCGCGATGGGCCCATATAGAGGCCTCAGCCTCATACAGAGCAGCCACTAAAACCCACCTACCTACCTACCTCGCCCGGTGTGGTTGTTCAGCTCACATCGCAGCTCACTTTGGTCTCAGTGAAAGTTGTTGACTTCCATGCTAATTGTGATTCTTTGGATTCCAACTGCATTGATTAGTTGCAGCGAATTTACATAAATTTCAGACTTCGTTGAAAATATTTGTCCCACAATTTTAGCTGAGAATATTGTTTCGCTGGCAACAAATGCATTGAACTATCGTAACGAGACATCAACAACTGAGATGACATTCCATATAATAAAGTATTCGATTCCTAACTATTGGCATCCTATTGCAGGCCAGACTCGACAGAGGATACACCTAAAAGAAGAAAAAACAGTATAATGCTAACAAGAGAAGAAGAGATTGAAGGAAAGGATTTCGAATATTGCAAGAAAAAAGATCATGAAAGTTTTCTCCTACTTAATTCATATAGAAATATATAAAAAGCGAAGCCGATTGGTAGTAGAAACCACCTCTTCTTAGCACCATTGACATTCCAGAACTCTAGAATATAATAAAAAATATTCAGACATGGAGGTCATGCACTAAAATCCACTACCACTACCAACACGAGGTCTGCTACTACCACTAAATAAATTTAGTAATAGCTGAATTGTTTCTATTAATCACTGATCTTTATTTGGTGGTAGTGCAATATTCTTCCACTAATTTTTTAGTGTAACTTTTTGACCCTTTAACTAAATAAAGTTTGCGATTAGTGGAAATAATTCTGCTATCACTAAATGTATTTAATGGTAGTGAAAAGCATGTCTTCATTTTAATAAGTTGCAAGTTTGCTGTCGTAAAGTCTTAAGTGGGAAGATGGTTCGGAAAACATCCAGCAGACAAGGTTGAGTGAAACCCCCATGTCTGACAACATTTGACTGTTTACTAGAATAGCAAATTCTAGGTGTCTTCTGAAGGCAACCGCGTAGGTGAAGTATATATTCAAGGGTTTGTTCTTCCTTCTGTGATATTAGGTTTAGTTACAGAAGCTGGTTGACGTACAGAAGAAACTTACGGTCATTTGTTGGGCTTTTATGAATAAAAAATCATTCCATACTTTACTCTCTGAGCGTTCTTTGGGGCTGTGACTGCTTCCAAACTACCTAACTACCTTCTTTCTGTAGAGCCAATTCCTCAAGCATTCAGGCTGAATAGCCTCTTAGCACTCTTTTCTCATCATACCCACTCAACTTATTTTCCATTACTTGACACATTTTACAAACCTTATCAACACTTTTCATAACATCTACAAAATATCTTCCCAACAAACCTCAATAAATTTTTGTTGAGTAAATTCAAAAATACTCCAACTTTGTATTCGTCATTTGGTTTGCCAACAATGCCATCAATTGCCACTGTAGCTCTCGCACGAAAAATATCTCCGAGTTGGTCTAATGAAACAGACAACTTTTTGAAAATCAAAAAAAATAACATTGAAGTAGAAATGGGTACGAGTGCTTTCTCTCAAGACGTTTCTTTGACATTCTGTCGCCGCGCCCTGCCAGGCGTTCGCTCGCTATTCAATTGCCCAGTGGCCAATGACCAAAGACAGCCGCGTGCAATTTCAACTCCAACTACAACTCCTCCCACGCCGCACCAGCTCCAACTCGACTGCAACTTGGACCATCCGCTGCAACGTTGTCCGGCCTCGCATTAGCAACACACAATGACACATATCCTGATATATGGCAGGACATGCATGAAAATCCTCGAACGTGCTGCTGTCCAGTCTCTCACACACACACATACATGGACAGACCGCCTGCACTTTTGTCGCACACATTTTCCGTAGCGCCTTTGCTTTTTCCGCACCGCTGTGTGTTGTTTGCGACTTTCTGCTGCTGCTGCTGCGTTCTGTGTGCACTTTTTTGCGTTGTAAGTCGCCAGTTGAGAGACAGCCAGCGCTGACCAGCGCGTCGGAAGTGAGTTTTTATCTGACCGCCTGCACTGTGTGCGCTGATTGTGTAAGCGTCTTTTGGCACAAAGCCGCAATACTTAAGAAGTCGTCTGTTTTGCTGGTGTGTTTTTAGGCGCAACTCGCAAAGTTTCCAACAAATGAATTGCTGAAAAGTGAATTTAACATTGCCAGACATGTTCACAAATTGCACTCACTACGCGTTGTTATACTCGCATGTGGGTGATTCACCGGTGAGTGTTGCAGAAAATTTAATGTTACTTAAATTTATGAAAATTGATTGGATTTTCCAAGAAACAATTAAAATCTGAAGAGTTGGGCATACGCACTCAAAAAAACTAATAATAACCAATTTATTGCGTCTTATTATGTAAGTCGACCTGAACTTTGTTGGCTCTCCAGTCTGTAGTTTGCTGCACGAAAATTAGAACCAGGCAACATTCAAATTCGTTTGAAGTATTTGCAATTTTTCAACGCTCGTCGCCGTAGACCACAACCGCTGTAATTTAATAACAACCTGAAACGCCAACCGCCAAGTTGGTGCTTGACGCCACGTTATAATTAAATCACCCTAAAAGTATGCTTTATTCGCCGAGCTTAACCGGTGTAGATGGGTGCGGAAACCAATGAAGGAGGAAATTAGTGGAGTGAAGAATTAAAAGTGAGACTACTCAACGAGATGTGATGCCATGGCGATCGTTAAAATTTGAGAACTGGGCAAGAGGAGACAGTAAAACTTGTTATCTTATTTCAAGTACACAAATTACACAGTGCAACACTGAAAAAAGGTACAAAATCAAACCCAAATCATTCGATAGAGAACCTCAGTAGATGAAAAAGTGCCAAGGGATTTTTCCCGGAATGTTCGAGTTTTTTTTTAAATGCAGTTCAAAGATGGCGGCTTAATGCCCCTTCCCGAAACTTTTAGAACATCATATTTTTTGACTCAAATGTCATAAAGGAATAATTTTTACGTAAAATGAAAGCTAATGATATGAAGTCGATGACACAATATCTTTTTGGAAACATTTTATGAAAGAGGATATGAAGGACCTCAGTTAAATGTTTATCTTTGAATATCCTGGAAACCGTGAGAGCTAAATTTATATAAGTGACTTCTGGTGAAAAAGCATTCAAACATCTATTGCAGTTATGTATGTTTGTGTACTAAGTCCTAATGTATCAAAACAGTCAAAACTAAAGTCTCCAATCGTCAACGGCTGAGGGGCTGCCTCCTCTACCTATCTACCTGCCTATGTCCTCGGAAGCCTCCAAGGCCCATTTTGATGCCTGAAGATTGACTTTGAGTGTGTGTACTCATAGTATTAAACAAATTACATAAATAAAAAAACTTCGACACTCTAGCAGTCGCAATATTTTTAGAATTGAGCCTCAGGCAGATAACATCAAGAAAGTGTTCTTGGTTTTTGGTAAAGTGACAACCAATACAGAATAAAATCTCTCTCGTGCTGTTCTCAATAAACAAATTCATTCACAATTGAGGAAACCAAAACGAAATTGAGAAACTGCCAGCAGTGAAAGACGTTTGTCAACATTTGTTTGCTTTGAAATTTAGTTTACAAATGTTATGCATCAGTAGGAATGTAGAACAAATATTTCTTAATGTTCAGTACATGTTTTTAAGAACCTTTCTTTTGCCAAAGCAAAACCGTACTCGATAACAGCTAAATTTAGGTGTGTGAACAGCAAAAGTGATAAACTCGATTAATAACCTAATTTCCTCATTTTGTATGGCTGTTTGATTTTTTTTACTTTTTACTTCAATTCGATACGTTTTTTTGTTATTATTTTAGCTTAAGTAAATCAAGAAATATTCCATTTTTAATTATTTATTTTTTATTATTTTAATTTTTTATTATTTTATTTATTGTTTTATTTATTTATATACTTAGTTTACGAATTTATAAATATTCTCCAATCAGAAACGAACCAACTGTGTCATAGCGTGTTAAAACCGTTCAAAAAAATTAGCCAGTTATTGCAAATTGTTTGGCTAATCCTTAAAATACGAGCATCTGCCGTGGAAAAAGTAAAAACTAACTAATTTTTCTATTTTTATGCATGAAAAAAACTTTAGAATGTTGATGAACTGAAAAACTTTTCGAGCAATGCAACTGAAAGTAAATTAACAAACCTGCAGTTGCCAGCAGTGATGATGGAAATGGCAACAGGCAAACGTATGCGGCGACCATTTGTGCCCATGTACTACAATTATGGAGTGAAGGCTTTAAGGCGATTTTGACTTTGCAATTAATTGCATTTTTTGGCTGTGAATCCGTGGATCCGCGGTTCGAATCCCTTTCAACCAACAACAAACAGCGAGTAAACTGAACTGAACTGCGTTTGTTGTAGAAAGTAATGCAGATTAATTGAAGTCTTCAATGAAAAATATGTAAAGACTGACGTGAAGACAAACATTTTGATTGGGCCTTGCTAGGTAAGCGCGACTTCAGACCTTCGACCGAGTTGCGTTATTTTCATCTTTTCTTATTATCATCAATGCCACATTTCACGTTTTGTTATCAGACAAGTTGAGTAGTGAGTCAAATTAGGTACATGCTCTCTAAATAGGTTAGTAAAGTGAAAGTACTGGCATGTTTCACACTTGTTGTCCTACTTAAGCCCACACCTACAGAAGGATTCGAGGTGAATTAATCCAGTTAAGCTGCATCTCTCCCAATAGACTCAGTGGCTGTGCTTGATCACAGTCGTTGTACTGGCCACATCCTTACAATTATTTAGCATTGATGGAGAATAGATTTATTATTCGTCTATCGAATCATGACTAAAGAACCCAAACAAATTTTGTTAATGAAAATAACAATTTAGCTCTCAGTATAGAACTAATCTTAATCAGGTCATTCGCTATCAAAATTGTACTTTTTAAATTTCTTCTCACACAAAAAATGTCATATCAATTGTAACGTCGATTCAATTGATGAAACTATGTTATATAAAAATCTCTAAAAAATGAATTCAAGATCCAAAAAATGCACCAACAGAGAACTAAAATCCCCTAACTTTCCCTCAAAGCAATTTTTTTTTTTAAATTCAGATCAAGTCTTTCGCTCTTACACACAAAAAATACATATCAATTGCAATGTCAGTTCAATTGATGTATGGTAACATACAAAAATCTCTGAAAAAATGAATTAAAGACCCGAAAAAATGCTCCCACAGAGAATAAAAATCTTCTAAACTTTCTCCAAAACAATTCTTCCTTTCAAGAGACCTTTTAGCAAATCTAGAAGAAAATCTCTTAATCCAACAGCATTGGTCTCTGGGATCATTGAAAATGCTTCTCTGATTGGTTCGTCTGTAGTTTCGTTATTGGGATTCCAATGTGGCTAAATATCTACGTGATGATGATTTCCACTTGACTGCTCAATGAAATAGATTTGGTCCTAATACAATGTCGCCTGTTACCTAAAGTAACTTTCTCCAAAATCTAAAAAAAATACTGAAACTTCCTCCCAAAAGTTAAACAATTTTGGTAACATTTTCTTTATAATTTAAATGAAGACTTTACACTTCATTTTTTTTTTAATTTTTAATTTTCTTTATTTATCTTCAGCTTAACAACAAAAATTTAATAAAGGAAAACATATAACAAATGATTTAAAGTGCCATTTTTTGCTGAATTTCATTGTGACAATAAGTGAGAACGAGATAGAACGAGCTTACATTTTGTTAAATTAAAATAGTTGCCAAAATATGTTTTGTTGCCAGTGTTCGTTATCCAAAAATCTTCCAAAGATCCACTAAGGATCCGAAAATTCCTCTAACAATAAACATAAATCTCCTAAATTTTCTCCTAAACAATTCGTCCTCCTAAAAATTCTCCTAAAAGGTCAAGAATCTCCTAAATCTAGGATGAAATCTCCTGATCTGGCAACATTTTCCTAATAATGGGATCTGGTGCTGCTCCAACTACCGTCAGAATGGCAGATAAAATATACCATCCAAAATCTAAAACCATCTTGTCTAAAGTTGTCCGTCCTGTTTTAAATCCTTTACTCTGAATCTTATAGAGAAATTCACTACAACGATTTCTAAGTAGAAAGACTCTTTTGCTGTCAGACCTCTTGAGTATTTTTCCTGTACGGCAGTTATTCTTTTAGCTATCGAAATTGAAAAAGACCGCTTTAAAAGTAATTCAAATTGAGCTCCTTGTGACTCTACAGCGAATTCTGGCTCGATTGAAATGAGTTTTAAGCACATTTCTTCTTATTATTTATTTCTTTATAAAGTAGTCTGTGGTACCAAAAAGATGCAGCAAAGCTCCCGTATTCGTCAATGCTTATTCTCTCAATCTCAGTGCCTTTGAACAGAACCTTAGGAGAAGACACCTACTCTTTTAATCATTGGGAACACTCTGAGTCAACTAGATCCTGTTCACGTTTGATCGCCTAGAACTCAACAACTGATTTACCTTTTGTCTTGAAAAAAATCTGCGGTGTACTTTGAACATTGCTTGTAGAATTTATAAATATTGAAATCAATTTTAAATTTTGTGACACTCAAAAGAATTCAGTGAAAAACATGTTTTTAACAGGTATTGTCGCTTAAAGCAGAAATATGAGTCCACCAGACCCAGTGGGTTCTCTAAGATTAAGAAAAAACATTTCTTGCTTGAGTGAAAAATGATTACAATTTTCTACTTCTTTAAAGAAAATAATAGTCCTTGGTAGAGAAGTCCGCGGTACCAAATAGATCCAGCGAAATCACCGTTAGAATACAGCTTCTAGAAATAAAAGTAGAACTTGTAGAAGTAGGAAGTTTTCGACTGCATCGGAGGAGTGCAATCTTATGAAAAAGACTGGGACGGATTCAGAAAAATATTTTTGGTTGTGAAACACCCAAAATTTTTTTAATATTGATAAAATGCCAAAAATTTATTTTTAATTTGTAAGTAGTTTTAAAGTCGACCCTAATATTTCGGGGAGGTTTCAACCCCAAAAAACCTCACTCCCTGAGTCCACCACTACAGAAAGAACATAAGAATCAATAAAAACGGTATTTTGGAGAAAAAACTTGAGGACAATTAACAGAAAGGACTTAATTGTTAGAAAAATTAAAGCTTTTGAAGGAAAACCTTAGAAACACCTGACTGGAATCTGTAGAGTCATAAGTGCTTAGAAAAAAGTACTGTTGGGAGCAGTGGCGTACACAAGATTTCATTTTGAGAGGGTTTACATACAACTTTTGAGTTCAATGCCATTTGAAACCATATTTGGCACCAGACATTTTTGTATTTGGGGAAATTTGAGCCCCAAATCCCCCTTGTATGCCCCATTGGTTCACTAGATCACTGGTTGGGAGACCACTTTTCTAGAACCACGAGCGGCAGCGCTACCCAGAAGTCGGCTATGATTGATGTTTGAAGTTACACAGTGTGGGCTAACTATTTTTTATTTATTTATTGTTTTGTTTGTCACCTCATAGTTAGTTCGAGTATAGTCCAGCAGTTGAACCATAATTTGTCTCTCATTGTTGTACTTTTTGTATAAAATTTGCGCGCGCTTCCGCTAAATCGGCTTAGGCACTGTCACTTTGCCATATGGCGCACATATCCATGCATTTTGTATGTTTGTATGTGTGGACATGTGTGGGTTTATGCGTATTCGTAATTCGGTAAATATTTCAAATATTCATAATTTGGTAAAGTTCCAGCTGTGCAGAGAAATTACATAGGACAGACACAAAAAGAGAAAGAGAGGAGAAAGAATCGCTTTTAAGCCAGAAAAAATTTACATATTTGCGACAAATTAATTATAATGCCACCGCAGCTTTGGTTACACACCCATGCATTCGCACACACACACACACACTAGCACCCAAAGTTGGCTGTTTGCAGTGGCAGCTGACTGACTGCCAAATTGTGTGCTGACGCTCGCAACAGAAGCACAAAACAATGAATATGAATGACCGTCGCTAACCCTGTCGGCTGCAACCAACTCCACTCCTCTCTTCCCAGCTCCTCTCTGACTAACTATGACCAACTGTCGACCATCTTCACGCCCGAACAGGTGGCGAATTGTGCCATTGCAAATCCTCGCCGCGTGCACAGAAACAAAACGAAACGAAACGAGAAGTAATTTAATTTGCTGCTGCTCGCACACACACACACACACACGCACACAAAACTCATTTCATGGGTCAAAAGGCACAATCTTCCGTTTTTTTTTGTTCTGGAGCGGATTGAGCGCTGCGAACCCGCACCGCAGCAACCCACTTCCTCTTCCACACTCGACCACAAAGCAGAAAAAAATAAACTGCAGCCAAAATTGATTATGACCGCAGCACGGCTGATGCAGAGACGGGGCGAGAGGGGTTTAGTCTAACAAGTGGAAGCAGCGCAACCTTACAAGGTGCAGTCGCATCCCATCAAATCCTATTAGATTCCCGCCCAGACTTGGCACTTTTGACCAGAGCCAACGCTTTGCGGCCGCCACATTTGACTGCGCGTGTGTGTGTGTGTGTATGTGTGTCGGAGTATTTGGCAACAAAATTAATTCCCAAAAAGGTAACTCAAATGCGATTTAAAACAATCAGCAACGGTCATCCGTAAAGGCCACCAACAACAACTGTGTTTCGCTGTTGTGTGGCGTGTTGGCTGCCAAATTGTTGGCGTCGACACTTTTTGGCCGTTGCGCAACATTTTCGGCAACCCTGTCGTCGTCTATAATAACAACAACAAAAACAACAATTTGAAAGACAATAATGGCAGCGGCCACAATTATTAAGTATTAGCCCAATAACAACAAAACCTTTATGAGGAAACTCCGACTTTTGTGGGAATTTGTGTGTGAAGTGAAATTAATGCGACCCTGCGGTAGATTCAATCAAAATGGGTAAATTTTCCGGCAGTTGAACATTGGTTGCGCTTTTGTTGGCTGCGCAGGATTTCCCTGCAAAGATGGGTAAAAGAAAAGTTCATTATGATTTATTGTTGCTCATACAGTGTGATCCAAGTGGAGTTTACCTATTAAAGGAGCTGACAGTGACTGTCGGTGAAGCACCCTGGCTTCACAACAGAATACTAAAGGAAATCAAAATGACTTTATTTAGGTGTTTTCTTGTGTTATTGCATTAGTTTATGAAAACAAATTTTCTAAATTAAATTTAAAATAATTTTAATATTGTTTAAAAAATGTATCCCTAACATATTTCCATATGAGTGTTTTAGAATTAGGCAAATTAGTGACACTACAATAAATTTCTTTTTTGAAACATTACCATTGCTCCAAATCTGCTAAAATGCAAAACTGCCATATTTCAACGACTTTGTAAGTAAATAGTAGCGGCTTCTTGAAATTATATTACGACTTTCCAGATTTACAACTATCCACATATTAACTCCTCATGAAGGCGAAAAAAAGCGCACAAACATTTCGGCTTCTGATGATTACGAGTCCACTCATATTGACAAAGATTTTCAACTTATCTACGCTGAAAGAAAAATTAAAGAAAACCCTTTACAACAGCAGGCCGCTTTAGACCAGAACGTGCAGGCTCTTCTGGGACAGTTTAGTTGGAAACCGAATAAAGTAGAAAGAGCTCGTAAAGCCGCAGTGATACTAAATACCTACGAGGAACTGGTCGGCCGGAAACGGGGTCTAGAACCCAAAAAAACATATTGTCTTCACAGCTCATTCTTTTGTTGTTCATATATTTATTGTTTCATATATATTCTTGGCCTTTTAGAAGAATTTTTAGGAGAAAGAATTGTTTAGGAGAAAGTTTAAGAGATTTTAATGGTGATACATTTGGCATCATAAGTGGCACTGAAGCCTTGAATAATGAAAGTTAAATTGTCTAATTTAACTTAACTAAATGTTTAATAATTACAACAATTTTGCGGTTTTCAAAAAACCCGCGGAGTTTCTCAACTGTTCCTTATATTTTCGGAGTCGCTGAACACGAATATGTAATTATTTTTTTCGGGTCACCTCTAGTTTGGGTTTTACAGGGTCTTGAAGTTACAAGCTACACCCCAATTAAAAAAATTAATTTAAATGGTTGAACTTATCTTAGTCTAACAATATTGGTATCAAAAGAAAGAGAATTATGTCTCCGACTCAAATCAAATAATTTTTTGGTAATTTTCCTGGCGAAAGGATATAAAAATGTCCTTTTAAGAATGTATCCTTAATTATCCTGGAAGTTTTTCTACAAAAAAATTTGGAAAAAATATATTATAAAACCCTTGCCATGCACCAATACATTGTGAAATTTCATGTTAATCAGTCCATTGGTTCAGCTGAAAAAAATTGTTGAAGTTTATTTCAACTCAAAAACTTAACTTATTCCAAAATTTTTCACAGTGCAAAGAATTTCAGCTCTTCACAAAACCCGCCCAGTTTCTGAACTGCTCCTTATAATTCCGGTACCGCTGATCACGAATATGTAATTTGTTTTTTTGGGTCACCTCTAGTTTGGTTTTTACAAGGCCTTGAAGTTGCCAGCAACACCCACCTTGAAAACGAATTTAAATTGTTGAACTCATCTTAGTCCAACAATATCAGTATCAAATTAAAGAGAATCAATTCTTTTGCCCAAGGCCATGTCAATGTAAATTTTACGTTATATTTTGAACCTTGAAAACGAATTGAACTCATCTTAGTCCAATAATGGTTTTGGTTAGAATAGCTTGAGAAAAATTTGTGATCAAAAATCTAGAGTTTACATGCCATGGTTTTACTAATTCTTCATAATCTTTTGATTTGTGGTTGCCCAAGAAATTCTCTTTACCATCTTTGAAACACAGTCATGCTCTTCTCTCCTTCTCGCTTAGTTTGCTCTCAAATACGGTGTCTTTAAGTAAAGCGCGTATATTTGGACCAATTAAAACACCTACAGATGTACATAAACACAAAATATGTTATTGTTACAAATTGAGATATCTAAATATAAGACGAAAGTTTTAATCAAAATACGATAAACTATTTACTTAATTTGTGTTTACCTTCTTTAATCTTCGCATCACTAATCCAATGGAAATTTCTTCTTATGTACTGAAAACCTTCACCAGCTTAGCCCGAAGCCTTAATTAAATTTTTCACGGCACCAAGCTCGAGATGAAGAGAGAGGAGAATTATTCTGTTTTTCGCAACCAGAGCTTCAGCAATAACATTTTCTATTCAACGCTTGCTAGAATTTTGATCACAAATTTTTCTCAAGCTATTCTAACCAAAACCATTGTTGGACTAAGATGAGTTCAATTCGTTTTCAAGGTTCAAAATATAACGTAAAATTGACATTGACATGGCCTTGGGCAAAAGAATTGATTCTCTTTAATTTGATACTGATATTGTTGGACTAAGATGAGTTCAACAATTTAAATTCGTTTTCAAGGTGGGTGTTGCTGGCAACTTCAAGGCCTTGTAAAAACCAAACTAGAGGTGACCCAAAAAAACAAATTACATATTCGTGATCAGCGGTACCGGAATTATAAGGAGCAGTTCAGAAACTGGGCGGGTTTTGTGAAGAGCTGAAATTCTTTGCACTGTGAAAAATTTTGGAATAAGTTAAGTTTTTGAGTTGAAATAAACTTCAACAATTTTTTTCAGCTGAACCAATGGACTGATTAACATGAAATTTCACAATGTATTGGTGCATGGCAAGGGTTTTATAATATATTTTTTCCAAATTTTTTTGTAGAAAAACTTCCAGGATAATTAAGGATACATTCTTAAAAGGACATTTTTATATCCTTTCGCCAGGAAAATTACCAAAAAATTATTTGATTTGAGTCGGAGACATAATTCTCTTTCTTTTGATACCAATATTGTTAGACTAAGATAAGTTCAACCATTTAAATTAATTTTTTTAATTGGGGTGTAGCTTGTAACTTCAAGACCCTGTAAAACCCAAACTAGAGGTGACCCGAAAAAAATAATTACATATTCGTGTTCAGCGACTCCGAAAATATAAGGAACAGTTGAGAAAGTCCGCGGGTTTTTTTTACTGTTGTACTGTGTAATTTATGCAATGACTGAAGGAAGTTTACAGAAGCGAATTTCATATTCATGTAATTTTTCATATGTTTTGTTTGTGTTAAGTTGTTGTTGTTGAGCTGAAGCTGAATGAATATATAAATATATTTTTATTTTTTTGGGACAAGTTTAATTCTTTAGTTAATTATGCCAACATTTTTTTTTTATTTTTAAGAGACTTTCTACATTTTGAGAGGAAGTTTCAGTTTTTCTTTTAAGATTAGGAAAAAGTAATGTCAACACTATAAATGGATATGATGAAAAAACTTCAGTTTTTACGCAGACGGCTAGAAGATAGAGAAGAGGAGAGAAGAAAACGTGCTGTGCGAAAATCTGCAAAGGTAGTACGGCTTTCACATTCCTTCCTTTCACCTTCCTAATGCAATGTCTTTCAGTCGAATAGGCTTGCCATCTACAAAACGCTTTCGCTACTATAAACTAAACAATGCAATTTTAGTGCAGGGCATGTATGATTTTTTTTTCGGACATCCAAGCTGAGATAGAACCTCTTAGCAGGGCATCTACCATCTCAAAAGCGATCTCTCTTTACTGGGAAGCCTGTCGTCTTAGCTGTTATGCGGTCCTCTCCGAACAAAAGTGGACAACACTTGGTTGTCTCTCTTTGCAAATTGAGCTCAGATCGACTATCATAAGGAATTTGCTGTAGTTCGTTCAGGTATCTGACCTATCTGGCTGGCTTGAGAATAACGCCTCCCCCCCTTCCTAAAGCAGACATAGGAGTAGAAGAATACTGGGTTTTTTGTGTTATCAAACGGCCTTTTTAAATGGGCTAAGTATTCGTCGGTTATTCGAGGTCTCAGACTGCTTCCTTATGCTAACTCCCACTCTATCCTTGACTCACTTCCTACCTCGACTCCATAGAAAGTTGTGATTACTGCTGTCAGTTTAATGTCTGTTACAGCCGGACAAGTACACCCATACCTCACTTTGCGTCGTGGTTACGTTCTAAAAAATTACGACGCAAATTGAAACGACGCAAAGTGAATTATGATTTCCTATAGCAAACCAAGTAAAGATCGAAGATAGGTTCCAGGGTTACGAAAATACTACTTTTTAAAAAGAAAATTGAACAAAGTAAACATTTAAAAAACAAAAATAATATAAAATGTTATGTATGTAACATACAAAAAACAGAAACAAACAAATTCAATTAAAACAAAATAAAATATTCAATTAAATTATAAGAACAAAAAAAAATAAATTAATCACTGTCTGATGAGTCCATAGTGGCTGTTGTCGTAAGTCTGCTTTCTTTCACAAAAGTTAGAAAAGGAATCCCCGAGTTTTGATGGCATGGCGCAATTAGAAACAAAAGTCGTGCCATCTTTTAGGAAAAAAAAAGAAAATTCAAAAAAAAAAAAATTCAAAAGACTCAAACCCAAAACAACGCAACTTCGAAAATCTAACGACGCACAGTGAAAATTAGTAAGGGAGAGGGCTGGGTTGTGAACAGGGGTTTTGTTTTTTGGCTCTAACTTTTCACAAAATAAAGATATCGAAAAATCGAAGATACCGTTGGAAAGGTGAATATATAACGCAACTTTGTTATGAAGACAGATTACCGTTTTGATTGAAATTTAACTCTCTACGTCCAATTTTCTAAGAACGTGATTTTTCGCTTTTTCAAAAAAGTGGCTGGGTTGTGAACCATCTGGAAAATCCCTATTAAAGTCGGAAAATACGAAGAAAACACCCATAATTTTTAAGTACATTGAGAATTTATTTAATCAGGAAGCCTCAAGAGGTGAAAAAAAGTTATAATGACGCCTCTTAGGCCAAAAAATCACAATGAATGAAACTGCTCAATTTTTTAAATTTTCATCCTAATCGGTGTCGGAATGTTTGCATGTGAAATACGAACGTGTTCTCGTATTGGCTCACTTCGGCTCACTTCAAGTGAACACAACGAAATCGAGTGAAATTATATAAAATGACTTTATTTTTATATATCCGTCCATATTTGACAGTGTTAGAACAAATGTAGTACGAAAAACAGGTGGTTCATAACCCAGCCACCTCAGTGGTTCACAGCCCAACCACAAGCCATTTTGGAAACTTTAAAATAAACGACACTTCCAATCATAATTCGACATAAACAAATATTGCATAGTAAATTAGAATCAAAACACTAAATAAACATGTATTACACAGACTTTTTGCAATAAGCTCAGTCACTAAGATAGCACTTTAAAAAAAAGCCAACAAGTTTTCGCAGTCGATTTTCAAACACAATGTCTTTCAAACTCGATTGCTGCCACAAGCAATACGTGTTTGTACTTCGGTGTAACCACAAAAGCAGAGTCATATCATAAGACAAAATTGACAGTTGAAAGATTGGCGATATGTCAATTGGGGAAAGAAAAAACGGCAATGGTTCACACCCCAGCCTGGTTCACAACCCAGCCCTCTCCCTTACTAATTCAGCAGCGACGCAACTTCGAAAAAACGCAAAACGAAACGACACAAAGCGAGGTATTGGTGTACTGCAAAAGGGACCCTAAATTTTTATAGTTTTATTATATTTTTCTACTCGTTGAACACAATCAAGAAAGACATGCAATGTAGTTAAGTTAGCGTGGAAACAACACAGGACCGTTTTACTTGGAGATATCTAACGATGAGAGCCGACCCGAATGAGGACAAAGCTAGGAGAAAGAAGAAGAAGAAGATTATATTTTCTACTTCAAACCGCTTCCACTTTGTACATTTCCAGCTACATATCAAAGAAAATATGCCTTGAACTGCTATGCTGGGACCCACGATGAGCTTAAGTTGAAATTTTAAGGCAAATTTAATGCTTCTGTTAATGAGTCGTAAAAGAATCGAGTTGCCTGATTTGAATAAAGAAAAGCTGTCAACTCCATTAAAAAAAAACTTCATAATTGCAGGTTCAAAATGTTGGCAGTTCAATTTACATATTTTAGAGTAAACCATCAAAAACGTTTACACACATTAAACTTGAATTCACCAACAGTCCAGAGCCAACACAAGTCATATCGCTTAGAAGCTTCCATCAGTGCGCAGCCGCACCGGCAGTCGCAGCCAAATGGCACAACTTGAACACTGCAAAAAGCAAAAGGCAACAACAAAGCGACAGCGAAAACAGCAGCTGCCAGATGCAAGACGCGCTTGCAGCAGCGCTGGCACGAACACTGCGCCGCAATGTCGACATTGCCGCTTCAACACGCCACAAACTTGTTGCAAATGACGAAATCACAAGCTTGTTGCACTCTGTTAGCTGCAACGAGCGAACTCAAAACGCTACCAACTGGCCAACCAGCCCCACAGCCAAGCGGGCAGAACGTTAAGCGACAAGCAGTGCGCGCATGCGCACAGCTCAAATGCACGTTTGGCGCGCTTTTTTGTTTGTGCATTTAGTTTTCAGCAAGTTGCCACTGTGGTTTCAAGAATTACGAAATTTTACGAATCGGGTTTGCAATCGTTGTTAGCTACGCCTGCAAATAACAAGAAAATCACAAGAAAACCTAATGTTGGAAAAAGATTTTCAGCCGCCTTTGGGTCAGTTTGATTTGACCAACGGAACGGAAAAGTCTGATCGTTCTAAAGCGAAAAGTGCCAAAAAGTGTGATGTTGTTGTAAAGATCAAAATTTGAATACAATATTTGAAAGTTTCAAGCAATAGTTCATAGTTTAAAAATGTTGAGTGTGGTTAATTTTGTGTTTTTAATATTTTATGCAACACGTGACATTGTGGCCGGCAGCAGCGATGACAAGTTTTTGACAAATCCGCGTAAGTCGTGAAAAGATAACAATTGCGAAATAAATGAAAAAAAATAAATTGTTGGAAAAGCAACAACGATTGATGGGAAAATCAAACTATAAAGAAATTAAATTTTTAAAATAAATATCTGACGAAAATTTGGTCAAATTTGATCAAGCAGATTGTAAGTGGAGTTGTAGCAATGCTCATTGTGAAATAAGAACCAGGGTGGTCAATTCAACATGAGTTATTATATACACATGGATACCTAATGTGTTGAAAAAGGCGTGACCAAGGCATTGAATATCATATCATTGAATATTGAAGAAGGCATTGAATATCACTAAAGGTTTCGGTTTCAATGATTTGACTGTCCATCAATTTCAAAAGACTAAAGCAAATGCCGTAAGATTTAGACTCAAACTAGAAATGATTTGTGGAATGGGCGTGTTCTGTTCACATTTAAATAGGGTTGCCAAATGAACGTATCTCGTGAAATTCAAGAAGTCATGTTCTTTCTAGCAGACCTCTTAAATCTATAGTAACATTTTTTCGTTAAGCATGACTAAACTTAAAATTTAATGTGATGTGTTTTTTTCGTCACAGAAGTCTTATAGCTCAGAAAATAAAATTTAATGGTATAAAAAAAAATGAAAAAATTAAATTGCCTGATATATAGGGTTTTCCAAAAAGAGGTGTTATTTTGAATCATCCGGTATTTCGGTAGCTATCACTTTTAAAACTTTTATTCTTTGACATTTGACAAGTAGAAACTACGCCATCACTAAAAATGGAACGATACACGCTTCAACAACGCATTGAAATTATTAAAATTCACTACAAAAATTGTCCGGAATTCCATCGAAAAATCATCTTGACTGATGAGGCCCATTTCCACCTCGGTGGCTACGTCAACAAGCAAAATTTTCGCATCTAGGGCTCGGAAAACCCAAGAGTTATTGTTGAGAAGCCTCTCCATCCTCAACGTGTGACTGTTTGGTGCGGTTAATGGTCCGGCGGGGTCATTGGACCTTACTTTTTCGAAAATGCGGTTGGTTACGGTGAATGGATTGCGCTATCGAGAGATGATTAGTGATTTTTTATGGTCGGAGTTGGATGGTATTGATCTGGACAACGTTTACTTTCAACAAGACGGCGCTACGTGCCACACAAGCAACGAAACCATTGCTCTTTTACGAGAAAATTTTCCGGACCGTGTTATCTCTGGAAGAGATGATCACAATTGCCCACCGAGATCTTGTGATTTAACACCTTGCGACTTCTTCCTTTGGGGCCACGTGAAAGATAAGGTGTACGCCAATAGCCCAATGTGTCGATTAAAGACCTCAAAGATAGAATTCGTGAGGCTATCGAGGGCATAGGGCAGCCACTTTGCGATTTGGTTATGGAAAATTTCATGAAAAGGATATGGTCCTGTAAGCGTGGTCGTGGTGGCCATTTGGCTGATGTTGTTTTTCATTATTAACGGCATACCTTCCTCTTTATTATGAAATAAACATCCGATCATTTATCTCAACAAATGGCATTTTTCTTTGAATACCAAAATAACACCTCTTGTTGGAAACCCCTGTATTTGATCGAAAAAATGAAAGTCACAAAATATATAACTGTTATTTTTGGCCGAAAAAAAAGTCAAGAGTAACATTTATTTTTGCCTGAAATAATAAAAAGCACAAAATAACGTTTAATTTTAATAGTGAAAGTAAAAAACTTACAAGGCTCTTAATTTTCATGAAGCTGAGGCCATTATGATCATAATGGTTCAGTTGAAAAAGTCCACCACGGCAATTTTTTCAACATGCCTTTTTGAAATCTACTTATATCCCTTTCTATTCCATTGAGCTTGAGGGTCATTATTATTATTTACTTATATTTCTTTATTATTTATTTATAATAACATTTAGTAAAAATTTATTCAATTCATGTCAAAAATCAAACCCAGTTTTACTTGACACTTTAAATTAAAACCGGATTTTTCGCTCTTCCACAGCAGATTACATCAAAGAATGTCAAATTGCCGATAAGAATTTCATCAACTGTTCGACACAGAGCATTCAACAGCTGTTCGACAAGCTGAATGATGGTTAGTGTGATTGCCAACGTGCACCGAAAATTACCGCAATAGTGTTGCATTGAACCAAAAAATGTTTCTTCAACTAAAAACCCGTATAACGGCATTTTGCAGGCATACCCGGTTTGGACAGCATCAAGAGCTTCGATCCGTTTTACCTGAATCGTATTCGGATTACGCAAGGCAACAGCAATGCCATCAATTTGAAGGTGGAACTGGCCAATGTGAAAATCATTGGATTCGGTCACACCAACGTGTTGGAGAGTGTGTAAGTGATTGATTAGGGGGATTTTTTGTTTTGCGGAAAGTGTGGGCATTGCATGACACAGTAACTGTCATGAAATTTTATATTCGTAACTCGCGTTTGATAGAATATTTAACGATAATGTTTAATTTGATGAATCAATTAAATCTTTTAAAATTCTAAAATCTCTTTTTCCTGCTTCTTGTCGCAGTGTCTACCCAAAAGACTACAGTTGGAAGACTACGTTCATGTTGCCCGTCATGAAACTGCAGGGTGACTACAATCTAATTGGACGCATTCTCCTGATACCATTGAATGGACACGGTGAAGTGTTTCTCGATGCCGGTAAGTTGCACTTGTAACGCCTACAAATAAGTAAAACTTTATTTCTGAACTCTGACTTTTATTCACAAAAGACAACATGACTGTGGTAATGCACTCGCAGACACGTCTCTACGAGAAGGGCGGTTTCACCTTCTACAATGTGACCACTTGTCGTGTGGACTTTAAGATTGATGGTTTGAGGTCCTACTTTTCGAATCTATTCAATGGCAACAAGCAATTAGGTAAGTGGCATTGATTTTAATTAAAATGATTTTAGTTTGATTATATGTTAATACAATAAATAAAATTCCTTTCCAGAGGACAGCACCAACAAATTCTTCAACGACAACTGGCGCATGTTGGCCGACGCTCTTTACACGGTCATAACACAAACCATCGAAGATATTCTGCTGGATGTGCTGAAGAAGATCTTCCACTTTATTCCGGCCAACTTTTTTGTCAGCGATATACCGACGCCGCAGCAGCTATACGGCAGCAAAGCGACGCACTCGAAATGAGTCAAGTGTGGAGTTCGTAAAACTTTTGAATTTTAAGTTTGGATAAAAAGATGTGTGTGGAAAAGTTGTGAATATCTGATAAATTGTAAATATCTGGCAGCTTTGAGCTGCAAAGCACAATAACAGTTTTAGTACATCCTAAAAGTATGCTAGGCATAAGGTACGTAGGGATGAATGCTATGCAATTAAATAGTCTGTTATAAGTGACTAATTATAGCAAGTTTAAATATGTGAATAATTTTTGTTGCTACAATTCGTAGCATAACTTTTGGGTGTGGTTGAAAGTCTCCTTGTAACGTGATGTGGATAAGTTCGGATAATCGTACGAGGTGAATCAATCTCGTGATTGAGTTGGACTTGGAAGTCTGACTTTAAAAAAGAGCAATGAGAAAACAATTTTAAAACCAAACCAACCCTCAAAGATGATAACCTTCTACGAGAGTTCACATTCTACAAATCGCAACGCACGTTTACGCAACGTTAAGCTACCGTTTGCAAAATTGGTACATACACTTTTCTTTAAATAAAAGACAACAAACACAGTTTCATATGCATACAATTAATTTGTATTTACCACACATACTCGATGCGATAAACACAAATTTAAATGCGACCTCCTGATAAAAAAATCTGCGCACTTTAACCCTTGTGTGCGCACCCACTTAAAACCTCATACTTGAACCCCCCATGGTCTGGCCAGACCATGGTGCAAAAAAGAGGATATTCGAGGATTGTGCTAGTTAATATATTTTTTTTATATTTTTGTTGATGAGTTTACATATCTTAGTATGTGTGAGTGTTTGTCTGCGTATGTTTGTGTGTGTAGGCCTGTACAAAAAAACAAGAAAGTGTGAATACAATAATTTCTGTTACTTTTTTACTTTTTATTTAGGTTAAAAGGTAAAATTATGCTTGATTTATAATATACACAGCGAATTTCAACTTCAATAAATAAATTTTGAAATTAAAAATATACGACAGTAAGGAAAAAAAATTTAAAACATTAAAAACGTAAAATACGTTGTTATGGATTTGCCTCAACTGCTTCACCAATGCAGTGGTTGCAAGGATATAATGCAGTATAATGACTCAAACACATTGAGATTTTACATATATTGTACATATACAAATGTTTTGATATACCTAACACATTTTTATTTCTGGATTCCTTTCACTATTGACAATTATGCTTTGAAGTCGAAAAGGTAGCTGACTAATACAGAACACTGCGAACTATTGGCTGTCAATAAGACAAAATACCTTCTATTGACCACTTAGTTCCATCTATCTAAAACAACCTTCCGTTCAAGCATAACATGCTCAACATGTTATTGTTCATGCTAAACTGGTCGGATGTCGTCATCGCTATCTCCACGTTGAACTATCATATTGTATTTTCCATCAGTAGCGAAGCATCGTTTTGTTCAGGGTACAAAAGATAATTTGCAGCACCGTTATTATTACCTCCAGCAACAAACGAATCCTTAACTTAAACTTAACTTAAATCCTTAAACTTTAAAAAGTGCAGGTGGTTCATTCAATTATCCCACAGAACTACGTATTCATTCAATGAGCCAATTGCGAGAATTATTTTCCTGTGTAATTTGTATGCTTCCGAGTAAAACTTTAGTGATAAGTATTATCATTTAAGTTAAGCTTATTCAAACTATTTAATCAAAGACTTAGAATAAATAAATAAATAATTAAATATCTTAATTCTGTTGCTCTAAAGCATTGGTTTTCGCTACTGCTTAAACTATTTTTTTTTAAAGAAATCGTCCTGTAAACCTTATCCTCGAAATAGCATTTGCTTCCTTCAATCTCTGTCACAGAAAACATACAATCCAACTGATTAAAATCAGACACGACATTCCTTCGCTTCAGAAATGTAATTGAATTGACACCAAAAACACGAATATAACCGCGAATACAATGGATAAATATTAATTTTGAATGTGTTCAGACATTCTTTTCTAACAAAAATTATTATTTACTAACCTAAAAGAAAATAAAAGCCAAGGCTAGTGAAAAACATTTGGACCAGGTACATTTTGCGCTAGCTAACTCATGTCACTATTAACGAGATGGCACGAAAAAAGTGCTTCAAATCGGGTCCGATGGAAAAACCTAGTTGCAGCCCTATGCTCCGTAGATTACTGAATGAGGAACAAACGAAAACAAATATTTATAAACAATTCTGACACTTATTACGTCGAAAATAAAAAAAAACTGAAAATAACAGGCAACTTTGTATGAAAATACACCATGGTCTGGCCAGACCATAGGGGGTTCAACTAAGGGGTATAAATACGTTTTGCACGATTCTCGCCTTGTTTTTGTAAAAATTTTGTTCATGTATTGGTTTTTGTACTTAGAAAGGATCAGTTGAGGATATCATGAAATATGAACCCGATAGCTTTACTACAACCTTACTAAAATTGGACCCAAAGTTCAATATGGTCTGGCCAGACCTGGGTGCGCACACAAGGGTTAACCCGTTTCATACACAGCAATGTCCCAATGGTCGTTGTTGCTTCCCACTGACACTGGCGCCCAATTTTATTTACAATAAGCTGGCAGTTGTGGCACATTTCTTGATGTTCTGAACAAAACAACAACAAAAAATTATATAAAAACAAAAACACAAAAAAGCTACAACAAATTTTCACCGCGTGTTGTGTGTAAAAATGGATGTCAGTAGTGGTTGCTGGCGACTATAAACAAATAAAAATTGCTGCATTTTAACCCCTTGACTGTATTTTAATGTCTGGATTACCAGTCTATGAAATGGTTATTGCAACAACTACAAGCACAACAACAACAATTAAGGCAGCAGCCACAATAAAGCCAACACATGCGCCACGGCAACGGCAACCGCGGCCGCTTAACCGCACAAATTGTTCTTTGGTTTTCATAGTTTTATTTTGCATTTACAAGGTAATTTCTTTTTATTTATTTATGAATTTTTTTCGATAAAATTTTTACCATTTTCATGTTCATACTTTTCAGAAATAGTGTGAAAAGTGATCAAAATGAAGTTGGAGTATAAGAGATTTCAGTTAGGAAAAATTTTCAACCTATTATTATTTAACCATAGATACTGCTTGGGGGGCTTTTTCTATAAGCAAGCACCTAAAGACTATAGTCGCATAAAGACTATAGTTTGTAGGCATATTTGAGATCTACGAGTACAGTCGCTAACACTTATAATCTCCATAATTTCAAGTTGGACACCCACTTTTCTATATCTCTAAACCCATCAGCCCCAATGCTCCCCCAAATAATGCTTACTTATGTATGGAAACAATAAGAGAGATTAAGACCGAAATTCCAAAAATTAAAGAGCTGATACAAATTTTTTCTTGATTTTCCTATTCAAATTTTCTACAAAACTTCATAAATCATTTTCAGTCAGATTTGCAAACCTATCATCATTAACCTTAAGAAAGAGCATCTAACAATCAGAATTTTATCTCATCTCATAAAAACATAAATTGTTCTATTTTTCCTAAACTAATCAAATCAACAAATCCCTGCACCAATATCTCCTAACAGCTCCAAAATGTGACCTTTTGCGTTTAACCCCATTTTCATTGGTATTTGAATTTCTCACTGGCAGTAATTGGCTAAGCACTTTAACTGGCTTACAGCATAAAAATTTGTTGGTATAAATAATGAAATCATCAACTAAACAAAATCCCCCACCGCTCTCATCCACATTGAAGCGGCTTAGTTTGGTCGCCGGCCGCCAACCGAATTGTCGGCCATCGCTGACAATTCATTTTAATTACTCAATTACCCTGCACGCCGGCATGGAAATTCGTTTCGAAATGTGTTGCGGTTAAATGTAATTTCAAGTGTTTTATCGTTGCATTTTATTCGTATTCGTGGGGTAATTTGCCCAATTCCACGCAACCAATGCCGCAGCCAGAAAATACCAAACGATCAATTAACGCTGATCCACCGTCGTGCCATGCAAAATTGCATTGCTGACCAACAGAAACAACAAAAACAACACACATACACGCACATATACGTGAATAGAAAAAACAACAATTTGTTGGTATTGGTCAGGGTGCATTCACATTTGGCTATACAGGGTGAGCTAAAATAAATTTTAGTTAATTTTGTTAAGTCATGAAAATAAATCCATTACTTTTGCCTGGAACTTTGGACTTTTGGACTTTTGCCCTCCCGTATTTCAACACCACAGTTACGGCAGGCATTCCTCTTGCTTCCTGTAAACTAACGATCTGTTCCCTCTTCCTCGATAAGGCCAACAGGCGATGGCAAGGGGAGAGCACATGTACCATAACCAAACAGCTCTGGCCTGTTTTTAATCTTAGGCGAACAAGAGCACTTGTATCGCTTAGCAAGCAACACATTGGCACGTTCGTCGCAATCCTGACTGGCCACTGTCTTTTCGGACGCCATGCCTTCAGACTAGGCGTCAATAGATGGGACTTCTGCCGCAGTTGTCACAATGAAGAGGAGGAGGAATCTATCAGCCATCTTCTCTGCAACTGTCCGGCTCTATCTAGACGAAGATGGAAAACCCTAGGATCTCCTTTCTTCGACAACTTGAATGACCTCAGTTCAGCTAGAATCAAAGACTTGCTTGAGTTCATCCTCTCTTCGAAATGGCTTGAATAGGCTTCTCGACTTGCAGTAAGACAGACCTTTTAACTTGTGGTATCGTGTGTCTCTCGGCAAGTCCCAGGCCAAGACAGCCACTTTAACCTAACCTAACCCAACCTTTGCCTGGAATTCAAGGCTTTTTTAGTACCATTTTTCATTTCATTTATTAATAATTATTATAATTATAATTAGTCAAAGAACAATTGTTTGCTTACTGACTAATAAAGAACAGCAAAATGAATAAGTAACAAAATAATTATACGTAACAATCGATAACTTAATTAAAAACAGAATTCAACAAGTTCAAAAATATTGCTTTAGAAGTAGTAAAGTCCACCGAAAAGTTCTTTGAGATCTTATTAAATTCTATTAGAGCTCGCAAAAGAGGAGCATTTAAAGCGTAATTCGTTTTGACGAAACCAACATTAAAAAAATCAAAATGCCGGAGAGATCTAGAAGGGATGCTGAAGTGAACCCTCTCTAAGAGAGAAGGGCAGTCAACCAACCCGCAAATAACATAAAAAAATGACAAAGATATAATGGATCTTCTCTCCTGCAAGGGTTTTAAATCTATGGTATGAGCTTACAACGTGAGAAGTAAGATGGAACAGGATCCTGCAAGTGTAGTGATTTCAGAGCGAAACATAGGAAAACCTTCTGAATACGTTCCAAGCAATCAACGTGGCAATAGTGATATGGCCTCCAAATAAACGAGGCATCCTCTAACTTCGAACGAACAAAACAAGTGTAAAGCAGTTTGAGAGTGTAGGGTTTGGAGAACTCGGAACTATTGCGCCTCACAAAAGCTAACCTGTTATAGGACTTGGCAATGGTGGTATTTATATGACTTGAGAAGGAAAACTTTGCATCAAAAACTACCCCTAGGTCCTTAGTTTCGGTAAGAGATTTTAAATAAGTAAGGGAGAGGGCTGGGGTGTGAACCGGGTTTTGTTTTTGGGCTCTAACTTTTCACAGAATAAAGATATCGAAAAATTGAAGATACTGTTGGAAAGGTAAATATAACGCGCAAATTTGTTATGAAGACAGATTACCGTTTTGATTAACATTTAACTCTCTACGTCCAATTTTCTAAGGATGTGATTTTTCGCTTTTCCAAAAAAGTGGCTGGGTTGTGAACCATCTGGCAAATCGCAATTAAAGTAAAAAAATACGAAGAAAACACCCATAATTTTGAAATAAGTTGAAAATTTATTTAATCAGGAAGGCTCAAGACGTGAAAAAAGGTTATAATGAGGCCACTTAGGCCAAAAAATCGCAATGAATGCAAGTGCTCAATATTTGTTTTTTTTTTCATCCTAATCGGTGTCGCAATGTTTGCATATGAAATACGAACGCGTTCTCGCATTGGCCCACTTCAAGTGAACTCACCGAAATCGAGTGACATTACATAAAATTACTTTATTTTATTAAATCCAGCGATATATGACCGTCCTAGTGCAAATGTAGTCCAAAAACCAGGTGGTTCATAACCCAGCCCCCACAGTGGTTCACAGCCCAACCACGATGCCATTTTGTAAACTTTTAAAATAACGACACTTTCAATCATATTTCAACATAAACAAATATTGGATCGTAACATAGAATCAATACCCTAAATAAATATGTGTTACACTTATATTTTTGCAATAACTTCAGTCACTTGGATAGCACTTTAAAAAAAGCAAAAAAAATTTTCGCAGTCGATTTTCAAACACGATGTCTTTCAAGCTCGATTGCTGCCATAAGCAATACGTGTTTGTACTTCGGTGTAACCACAAAAGCAGAGTCATATCATAAGACAAACTTGACAGTTGAAAGATTGGCGATATGTCAATTAGGGAAAGAAAAAACAGTAATGGTTCACAACCCAGCCTGGTTCACAACCCAGCCCTCTCCCTTATTTGAAATTCGATGGGAAGTCTGAAGGACAAAGTTGTTTTTATAATAACTTACTAACTTTCGACTCCTATTGGCTAAAAACTGGTACAGCCGGTGTTCACAAACTCCTCTTGAAGCACATTTTTCATCAGCAAAATCATTCGCCATGGACAGGAACGGGTGGTAATCTCTTAGGGCCCGGTCCGGATTAAAAGGTGGATGCATTGAAATCTACCAACTTAGCTCCCGGAGCTTCTGACGAGTCTTGTTGGAACATAATTTCTCTCCTATTTCTCACGATTGCTTATTTCAGACCCAAATAACTTTTTTGGGCCGAAACCGAAACCGTATTTTTTTTTAATATTCGGAAACTTTCTAGTTGAAATAGAAATCACCACATCAAGCATTTTTTTTTTTTCAAAACAAATCGACGTTAAACTTTAGATCTTCTTCCTCCCTTTCCCCCATTCGTTTTAAATGTGTGTTGTATCACATGTTGAATAAAACAGTGTTGCATACACATTTCAAACGGGTGGAATTTGTGGTATCACAACGGGCCAATAGGGCTAAGTTTGTCTCATACGGAGGCAGTCACTACAACCAGCAACCAACCAACTAGAGGAGCTCATACACAGAAAAACGGTCAGGAACGTCAGAAAGAAGCTTATTACAAAAACGAATCATTCGATCAACGCAAGCGGAAGGTAATGACTCATCCTCAGAGTGATCTATGGTTTGTCCGAGGCAGATAAGATTTGGTAGAATTACTAACGCTGAATAATAAACAAAAAGTTAATTTGTCTACAAAAAATTCAGTGCTCTTGCATTTTCTTAAATGCTTCTTTGTCGCAATTTCTGGGGCTGAGTTCAAAAGTTGTCGACTATCTAAGGTTTCACTATTGTTCACTATTTAACGCTTCAGTCCAGATGTTGTCTGGTAATTTGTTGTAAATTCCTTAGGTTTTTTAAGGATATAGGGGCAAAGTCGGATCCATAGCTCCTATATTATCAAAGGCTACAGGTAGAACTTCAAGGTATGTGGGTAGGTAAGCGAAGAAGTGGTTGAGTCAGTCGAGTCGAGCAAGGAGTGAACTGAAACGTCTTAGCGCTAAAACGCATAACACCAACCGTTTTCTTTTTAAAATTAATTTATTTTAAAAAAAAAGTTTGTTCCTTTGCTAAATCAAAACGACTTTTCAGGTGATTTTAATAAAAGTTACACAAATGAAACTGAATGAAATGAATGATGATGCAATGAAGCTCAAAAAATTGGAAATACTAAAAAAATGTTTTCATCTCAATGGACCACAATGACCCATGAACCAAACACATATCAATTCAACCTGCCAAAAGGACATAAACGTGTCGAAACACCCTGTATGAATGTATGTCGGCTGGATTACGCATTCGCCTAAGCGCATTGAATGTCGCACACACACACACACACAGAACGAGTGACGGCAACGGACTCGTAGGCGTATGAGTACTAAACGCTACTGCCGCTACTGACCTGCATCGCCGCGCACACAAAGGTTCACGCCCCACAATGAAATCCAATGCAACGCAACGCAACGGTCCATGGAAATGCTTAAAACATTTTCGGTGTCGGCATTTTACCACAAATGCCATGACTCCAGCCAACGTCGATGGCTTTGCTTGTTGGTATTAATTGAACTGGGCTATGCGTTTTGTTGTTGTTGTTGTTGTTGTTAATCATGTGCTACTATTCGTCGATATCACATGATGCGCTTTACAATTTCGATTGTCGTTAAAGTGGTTTTTTGATCAACTTCAGCCAAAAGCCGAATTTTCTAGCCTTTTTAATTGACAGAACTCGCGTTAACGATTCGAATACGAATGAATTCGCTTGGATTGCGGAAAAGTGGAGAATGGGAGATTTTTCACTAAATCAAAATATATTCTTATGATATGGAATAATTCAGGACATTTAATTAACATACCCAACATTTTGATGGTAAATGTAAAATAATTGAATATCATCCTTGATTCGGAGTTCTGATCAGCTTTCAAAGATCTTCTAAAAAAAAAGTAGTTTTAAGTTCGAAAACTAAATTTTCACATTTTATATTTTTAGTGGATTTTGTTGAAACTACAACTTTCAGTCTTGAACAAACTTCAAGTGTTTACATAAAGTCGTTTCATTTGTTTTTTCGTTTTTGTTGTTGTTTTTGTAGTCTATGACATTTTTATTTATTTGCGCGCGCCTTTCGGTATTCCGCTTTGTCGGATTAGCATGTTGTGGCAGGCATTCACGCGCGCCGAAGCGGCAAACACAGCAAACCCTTTTCCAAATATTGTCGAACGGCTGTGTTGCAAGGCAAATGCGTTGTCGCTGTGGCGGCATTGTTTGCGTTGCGTGCGTGCAGTGCGTTCGAGTGCTTTGCATGCCAATGCGAGCGCGTGAATGCGTCGGGCCGGTCGCTGTCGCATTGTCGACATTGCAAATGCTGATTTTGTGCGCGTCGAGGATATTTTAATCGCGCACCAAAGATGCGAGAGTATTCTGCCACACTCTACGTGGTGAAATATAGTTGAAATGCAAGTTGCCAAAGGCAACAACAAACCTGCTCAGCATGCGACTAGTGTTGGACTAGACAACTAACGCAGTCTTTTTGGTTTTGTTTTGTCTGTTAGGAAAATCAACGAGCGCCTAAAATCAGCTTTAGGCTTTTAAATCCACTCTTACAAGCAAATTCAATTTTCTGATACAATTTTCAGTTGGATTTGTTGCAAGTTGTCGTCTGGCAAAGTTTTGTTGACGATTGGGAATGGTGAAATAAAAAGATATAAACAATTTGTGTATGTTGAAGGAACTCGACTGTTTATCGTATCGGTTCAACAAAAAGTTCATCACAATCTGATAATCTCATCGCTGTTGAAGAGCAGCTCATTTCTGATCTTTAATAATGGCTCCAAGCAAGACCTAACAACAGGTGAAGGAATCTTTCACGACGTACCGTCAGGTCGAATTTTTTGAAATTTTGAGTACCTTTTTTCAGGGAAGGCTTTGTGTGCAAGAAGCCTCTCGTGGTTTCTTAACCAAAACAAGGCACCGGCTCACACATTTAATCTTTTTCGCGACTATTCAACTGAAACCAACGTTCACATTCCACAGACTTCGTATTCAACATGGGTTTTTGTGGCATTATTCTATTCTCACGACTCAAGTTACCAATTTTGGCGTTTTGTGGCAATGGGATGGAGATAGAGGAGAATGAAAACGAAGAAGCTGAAAGCGATCCCAAAACCAGCCTATGAAAAGTGTTTTCAAGATTGAAGAAAGCATTGGAATCAGTGTTGCCACAAACAAAGAATATTTTCTACCAAATTAAACTGAAAAATTCTACGAAAATTCTACCAAAACTGATTTGCCAAATAAAACATAATACGTATAGTATATATTTTTGAGATCAAGTTAGCACTTTATTTCAAAATTGATTTTGAAGAATTATCTGCAGATCTACCAAATCAGAATCAAATCTACCAAAAATGAAAATTCAAAAATAATTCTACCAAATTTGGTAGCATTCTACCAAAACGGCAACACTGGTTGGAATATTTGTGTGTATTGCTTACAATGGAAATTACCTTGGAGGAAAAAACATGAATATCGGTGAATGATTAAAGAATTACGGGTATTTTTTCATCAATAGTTATACGACATATAAACGTTTTTCCTTATAACTGCAGATCACTGTGTGTAGTATTTTATAAGCAAAAGTTTCTAGCATAAAAGCTGCACTGAAAGGTTTTTAACCCTGTATAGCCAAACATATTAAATCTACGTTAAAGCCAATGTTCGTCAATTCAGCTTACATAGTTTTAATATCGATTTTAAGAAGTCGGTAGCGCATAAAATGCGTTTAACCCGATAATGCCTAGCGTGACCATATCGCTCGTTTTCCTGAATAGTGTCATAACTCCAAAAAATATATTTTTTTAGCTAAGTATATCTTTTTTAAAAAATTGAAAATTTAAATTAACATTGAAATAAAAATAAAATTAAAATTAAATTTAAAAACAAAATTAAAATTAAAAATAAAATTTAATTTAAAATTAAAATTAAAGTTAAAGTTAAACTCAAAATTAAAACTACAAATACAATGAAAATCAAAATTAAAATTAAAATTAAAAATAAAATTACAATTAAAATTAAACTCAAAATTAAAACTAAAATAAAATTAAAATCAAAAAACTAAAAATAAAAATATAATTTAATTTAACAATAAACTTAATCTCAAAATTATAATTAAAAATTAAAATAAAATCAAAATTAAAATTAAAAATAAAATTAAAATTAAACTCAAAATTAAAACTAAAAATAAAATTAAAATCAAAGTTAAAATCAAAATTAAAATGAAATTTAAACTGATATAAAAATTAAAATTAAAATTGAAATAAGAATTAGAATTAGAATAAAAATTATAATTAAAATTAAAATTACATTTACAATTAAAATTAAATTAAAATTAAAATTAAAAATAAAATTCAAAATAAAATGTAATTTAAAATTAAAATTAAACTCAAAATTAAAACTAAAATAAAAATAAAATTAAAATTAAAATGAAAAATAAAATTAAAAGTAAACTTAAACTTAAACTGAAAATTAAAATTAAAATTAAAAAAAAATTAAAAATAAAATTTAATTTAAAATTCAAATTAAATTCAAAATTAAACTAAACTAAAATTAAAATCAAAATTACAATTAAAATGTAAATATAATTTTAAATTCAAATATAAACTTCAATTAAAATTAAGATTAATATTAATATGAAAATTTTTTATTTTATATTTTAGCTACTGAAAGGTCCAACGTTCCAATCACTGAGCTAAGATGTCATTGATAAAAAGCGTGATTAATGAAAAAGCATGACATAATGTGCAAAAAAATTAAAAAACAATCAACAAAAAATATTTTGTCCAAATTTTATAATTAATAATTTAATAATTGGAATCACTGCCTTTTTAATTACTGCATTCATTTTCAATTTTCAAAGCCAATTATTAAACATGTAATTTGATATAAAATATAATTAAAATTTATTAATGAATGAATAGCATTCATTGTATGAAATGAATATAATAAATATTCCTACAACTAAAGCAAAACCTGTCTAATCTGTAAATTGTAACAGCTCACTGACAGTTTTACTGGTTCCTGAACGTGTAAATTAATTTATATTATTAATTCATACTAATTTCTAATGTGTACTAGTTTTGTTGGGAAATCGTTTCCTCTCGCTTTCTCCCCAAATTCTCGCTGGTCCTAACTGAAATAACTGAGATTTTCTGACACACAGCAATGCATAGCGTTTGAATTTCAAACCAAAGCCTCGCCCAACAACCGACAACATTGCTTTTACGCGACCTCATGGCTTATACGATGCGGCATTGCCTTCTCGCTCCCGCAAGATTTCACGTGCCAACAGAGTCAACAAAATGACATCGCACAAATGGCACGAACGGCAGTCGGCGCGTCCGCACAGTCGACCTGCGCCAAAGTTTATCGCCTGTGATGTGAGAGGTGCCATTTTGACTTTTTGCAGCTCATTTATGGCGCATAACCCCCAGAGACGAGAGAACGCCAGACCGTGCAACGGCAGCTGGCTCTGTGCTCGATTGCAGCAACAACTGCGGCTGCTGCTGCTGACGCTGATGACGGCCGCTCGCAATGATGACGACGATCCCAATGATAATGTTCGCATCATTATCGTCAACACTTGGCCAACGTTGCTGGTGCTGCTGTTCTTGTATTTGTTGTTGTTGTTGTTGTTGCCCGGCTGCAGCTTCTGGCAACTCTGTGGCCATTTTCAGCCACTGTGGTTGCAGCGTTGCTTTGTTGTGCTGGCCGAAACTTTACGGCCATAATTGCTGCTGATGCGGCCGGCGTTGCCTTTTAATAGGCCGTGGCAAAAAGTTGCACGTTCTCGCCTCGAGTTGTCGTTGCCGGCATGCAAAAGTATTTCGCCAATTTTTTTTTTGTGTGTCTTTTTAGGTTTTCATTCCTCCTCGGTTGTCCTTCGACCGCTTTCCTGAGTCCAACCGGAAACGGATGTGCATTGTGTAGCAACGTTAACTATTTGCTTAACGCCCAGTTTTGACCATGTTGCACGTTGCTTCATTTCGGTTTTTCCTTTTGCTCGAACGCTGTGTGCCATTGCAGTTTGCTTTGTTGACCATTGTGTCAGCTAACAGCACAACACGGATTATTTTTTTTCGCTTGCAATTTATGTAACTTTTATTCGCTCGAAACTGTTGCAGTCGTTGTTGGGTGCCACACTGTTGTTTTAGTGCCAGACCATCTTTGGCAAATATTCCATTGCAAGAACTTTTCAAAATTTACTTAGCCAAGGTGGGGCTTTAAGTTTTGATTTTAGATTAAATGTTTGAAATTTTTGTTTCTTAAACTTTTGAGTTGAGTTTTTTGAGAGCAAAAATATTTTTACGTAAAGAATGGAAAGTATGGATTGAATAAGTTTAAGGTGACAACTCGGGAGAGACTTTTAAGACAAACTCTGGTATTGTGTTTGAACGAAAAGGACTGAACGAAAGGATTGAAAATGAATAAGAAAAAGAGGAGAACTTTGAAATTTGTGGTCGGAATCAGAAAGTCTGTGGTCATCATGGGGGACGGAAAAACGTGGGTTAAGGTGTTATAGGACGAAACGCGATTTAATGGGTCTATTGATTTCGAACTTTGCGAAAATACTCTAAATCAAAAATAATTCGACACGTATATTTCAATTTTTCGAAAATCAAAATTTAACGAGGTGAAGCAAAGGTTCATATACGGAAACAGTACGAAAAAACTCCGAACCATTTTTCTTATTGACTTCAAAGTTAGTAAAAACACTTGAAATCAAAACGAATTTTACATATGTTTCTCATTTATTTGAAAATCATAACATAAAGGAGTGAACCAAAGGTTAAAGGTTTGTATGAAGAAACATGATTTTTAGGCCTTTTGACTTCAAATTTGGTGAAATTACTTTCAAACGTGAAATAATTCGATGCGTGTTTTTAATTTTTTCCAAAATCGAAATCTAACGGAGTCATGTTTTTTTTTATTTTTTGGAAAATAAAACTCAAACGGGATGAACCAAGGGTTACAAGTTTGTATGAAGAAACATGATTTTTAGGCCTTTTGACTTCAAATTTGGTGAAATTACTTTCAAATGTGAAATAATTCGATGCGTGTTTTTCGAAAATCTAAAACTGACGGGATCCACGACGGGTTAAGAGTTTGTATGGAAAAACTGTGAAAAAACAAGAATTATTGGACTTATTGACTTCAAACCTGGTGAAAGTACTCTTGGTAAAAAATAATTTCTGACATTTTTTCAATATTTTCGAACATAAAAATCTGACGGAGTGAACCAAGGGTTAAAAGTTTGTATGAAGAAACATGATTTTTTACGTCTTTTGACTTTAAACTTGGTGAAATTTCTTCGAACGTGATTCTATACGTGTTTTTAATTTTTCGAAAATCGAAACCTGATGGGGTCAACGACAGGTTAAGAGTTTGTATGGAGAAACTGTGAAAAAACATGAATTAATGGACCTATTAACTTTAAACTTGGTAAAACTACTCTTGGTGAGAAATAATTTGATACGTTTTTCATTTTTTCGAAAGTAAAAATCTGACGGAGTTAACCAAGGGTTAAAAGTTTGTATGAAGAAACATGATTTTTTACACCTTTTAACTTCAAACTTGGTGAAATTTCTTCAAACGTGATTCTATTCGTGTTTTTAATTTTTCGAAAATCTAAAACTGACGGGATCAACGACGGGTTAAGAGTTTGTATGGAAAAACTGTGAAAAAACAAGAATTATTGGACTTATTGACTTGAAACCTGTTGAAAGTACTCTTGGTAAAAATAATTTCTTACGTTTTTTTCAATATTTTTGAAAATAAAAATCTAACAGGGTGAACCAAGGGTTAAAAGTTTGTATGAAGAAACATGATTTTTTAAGCCTTTTAACTTTAATCTTGGTGAAATTACTTTAAAAGTTAAATTTTTCAAGTTTTTTAAGTTTTTCATTTTTATGAAAATCAAATTCTTACGTGGTCAACGATGGGTTAAGAGTTTGTATGGAGAATTAATGGACCTAAATGACCTTAGATGACCTCAAACTTGGTAAAAGTACTCTTGGTGAGAAATAATTTCATTTTTTCGAAAATTAAAATTGCATGGGGTCAACGATGGGTTAAGAGTTTGTATGGGGAAACATGATATAATGCGCCAATTAACTTCAAATATGGTGAAAGCACTTCAAATGAGATATAATTAGATAAGTATTTAATCTGACGGGATCAACAGAGGGTTAAGAATAACTTGATTTATTGGCCTTATTGACTTAAAACTTGCGTTCAAACCTGCGTTCTTTTTGTTGCGTTCAAACCTAAAAATTTGTTTATTCATATGAGTCATAGTGTTTTTCAAACTAATCCGCATCTGGTCACCATAACATAAAAAAATCCGCATATATCTGCATTTCAGTCTGAAAGTGTCAAGTATTGCAATTAACCCTAAATTTGATCCCATCACACCAACTCTTTCACACACACACACACACAAAGGCTACGATAGCAAAAAAAACTACAAAACTGGATAAATTTCATTTTTAAACGCTGCATAATTAAAAATTAAATGCAACTCATTTGCACGTGTCGCATTTATCGGCGCAATGAAAACAACAACAAACGGCCGGGAAGAAGCCATTAACTTTAAATCCGAAATAACGAAAATGTATGGCGCAATAATTGCAATCCCATTCGACCGCCAACACACACACACGCACTCACTCAATCGCGCTCGCACGCACGCACGCATCGGCCGACCGCATGCCCGACAATCCAGCAACAAATTTGCCTCAATGTATGCGGCAATTTGGCGCTTCCGCATTTTTTCGCAATTCGCGCTCATTACATAAAATATATTTAATAATAATTGAGCATGAAATTGCCGCGGCATGCAGATAGTCGCTGACCTGTGCGGCCGCGAGACCCGTTAATTGCATACGTCAGGCCACGGCCGTCGCCCGCGTACGCGTTGCGCGGTGGCAATTGTAATTAAATCGTGGCCGCCGCCATTGAATGAGCCATGAGCCATCTATATGTGTGTGTGTGTTTGTGACTGTGTGTGCGTGGATTTCAGTGCTTGGGATCAGATCAGGGTTCGCCAATGTTCTCCGCTGTGGCTTTAATTAAGTTGTTCACTTGCTATTAGTGTGAATTTGAATGTGTGTGTGTGTAAATGACTATAGAATGACGGTAGACTATAGGTGGACGTAGAGTTTCAATGCCCAAAACACTGGATTAGTTGAAGTTGGAAGATTGTCAGATCAAACTTCGAACCAGATTTCAATGAAGCAAACTTTTCTGTTGACGGCTTTCCACTTCGCTGACAATGACAAACCTGTATGAGTAAGTAAGGTTAGGTTTAAATGGCTGGAGAAATCCTATCCTACACATAGGTCAAGAAGAAGAATCGCACACTGATTCGCCTTCATAAAACCGCGGGACAAAATTAAAAGGAGTGGTCTGTTCTTAACCCGGCGTTGGTGTGGTAAAAAAAAATTACGTTATTGGTGTGGTGGGGTATGACATACCCCAAAACTTTATATAGCACAAACCCCACGAAACAACACATATATAAAAGATAGCAATTACATATTATTCTTCATTTAATTTTACGTAAGAAAATGCAAAAAAATGTTATGTGCAAGCAATTTGTAAAAGAAAATAACAAATATAAGAAAAATAAACGAAAACTACTGAGATTTATAGGTTGACTTCATAAAATGGGGTTTAAAAAAATTACATTGTATAATTTTCCAAAAACCATAGTCTGTTTAAAAACGACATACATGTAGTTATGTGATATACAATTTTCGGTAGCTACGGTGAAAGAGTAGCGAAATACAAGGTCTCCAAATTAGCGCATTTTTTGCAAGATGTATAAGGTTTTTGCTCTCAGACAAACCGAACATTGTGTGCTGTACTGACGACGTTTTGGTACAGCTTCGCATTATCTCAAGGATTTACAGAATCATGATGATGTACAAAAATAATGATATTTTTTGGAACATATGATACGATGAAAACGATTGTCGTATGTGCTATTAAATTCAATGGAACATACGACATTCGCTTTCTATGGCGACGAAATGCGAATACTGAACTGGGAGCTTTTCTTGGACGTAGCAGTTGGACAGTTCGTATTTGCCTCTTATGTTTCCGTACGGTGAGTTTTTGAATAAATCGATGACTACTAGACCATCAAAAATATCAATTTGAATTCAAAATCATTTACACAAAAAGTTACGTTATTGGTGTGGTGGGGTATGTCATACCCCAATGAACTTTAGCGGGATGTGACTGAAGTCTGGTAAAACTCAAGTTGTTTTTGGATAGCAAATGTGTAAGGTTGGACTGTTATAAACAGCTACTAGAAGCGATAGTGCCCACAAAAAACTGATAGGCGTAATATTTACAAAAATACAACCTCTGGGGTATGGTATACCCCACCACACCGATGCCGGGTTAATGAAATTTGGTAAGTAAATCAAGGTCTGCTGAAGTGAAATCTCCATTTTGTTTTGGTTAAAGGGGGGGTAAGGGTTTACACTTCCGAAAACCCGAATTCTGCCCCGAAATATTAGGGTCGACTTTAAAACTAAATACAAAGTAAATTTAGTTTTTGAGCATTTTATGAACATTCGAGAATTTGTTTTTTAAACCTCCCCCAACATATTTTTCTGAATCCGCCCCTGTTCCACTTTAACACAACCTAGATTTGAATGGAAAATAATAATAGATGAATATATATATGAATATATATATGAATATATGAATAATAAAGAAATAAGATTTAAATGAAAAAGAATTCAGTTTATAACTTTTTTCGTTTCAACGTTCTCAATGGTCATGACTTTTGTCCAAATATTTTGTACAATATTATTATGTCTGAAATTAATTAAATAAAATTGAGCATTTTTCTACTTAAATCTCTATCATTTCAAAGCACAATCAAATCAAATCCTATTGCGTCCTAAGGCTCAAAACCAAAAACTTTCACAATTGCATTAAAACCAATTCTGACGTCTCGTACCACTCGAATTTATCGCCTTGTGCCATTTCAATGCTTGTAATTGTTGACTTTCTTGATGAAATTACCGAAACGCCAGACGCCATCCAACAGGATAATATACAAAAATAACTCAACTACAAAATCTACTTAAAAATTATGTTAATTTCACTAAAAACTCAATGCAAGAAAGAAAATTCCAGCCATTTCCATAATGAAATCTTATTAAATAACATTGCCGCGCCGCATTCGTTCGGCCCATTCGCAGTCGCTGCGCGCCAGCCATCACAGACAATCGACAAACAATGCCAATATCCAAATTACAGCTACAACAACTCACTGCACTCAACTGACAGCGTTTTGCAAATACAAGCGCCGCATTCTCAAGGACTGCATATAAATAAATGTTTGTGTGTATTTGTGTGTTTGCAAGTCTCTCATGAGCTTTGAGGCATTGCGCTTCTAAAATTGGCGTAGCGAATTGCAGCGAAGACAGGCGGATTTCATTCCCGAATACTTTTCGCTTGGATAATTTGTAAAAGTAAGAGTTCAGACAGTACACAAGCACAACTCGAACTTTGCTCCTTTCGGCATGAATTTGTTTTATAAATGGCACTAACTCCTACTTTGACTACGGCCTCGACTTTAGTGCTCGTTGCATGCGGCAAAGTTCAGTGTAAATAATTTAAAGTGTTGCGGAAGTTTAAATTAATCGAATGCATCATTTTTAGAATCGCACTAAACTGTCTCTAGTTTTAGTTTAGGGGGTTTTCAACAATTTGGCTGGGGTTCTGAAGTCCCAGGTGCCACAATGTTTTGCTTGTTTAAATGCACAAATAGATGTAACATGATTTCTTAGGTACAGTCAGCGCGTTATTTTGATTACTTTTGTAGTGAACTTACTGTTTCAATTCATTGTTCTATCTATATTTGTGTATAACTTTTCATCTATGTCTAAAAACCTTCTAGTTTTTACTCCAAGATGTCCTAATTCAGTGCTGATTAGAATTCTAAAGGAGCTCCCTACTCTTCCTACCCAAGCACTGAAGATGAAATAAAGGGTACATTTAACTTTATTTATGGAAAACAGCCATAGTTGCGACAAGATCTATATACATATACGATTAAATGACGTATAAGATTTTAGCTATGGTCAACGCAATATTTTCAACACTTTTGTAGTGAGTTTCAATTCCTTGTGGGATCTATTGATCTCTTGTGAGTATCGATCCATGTTTCAATCCTTCTAATTTTTACTTGTCAAATCAGAATACGATAGCAAACAGGATCATTCTATGCTCCTGAGATATTAAGGTCGATTGTGGTGCATGTCGTCCAGATTATCCATGAAGTGTTCAAGGTATATGTTGTCACTGAATCGTAATTCTGTCAGGTTGCTCATTGAAGTCATCACGGGACGCAGTGCCTTAGGGTCTAAACTCTTAAAAGGCACCAATTGATTGATGATGAAGAAGAAACAAACAGACTGTGCCCAGATCTACAGGAACGCCACAGATGCGTTTAAGGGAGCAGCAGAAACTGAAATCTCAAACCTGCTGAACTTCATCCAGAAGTCAAATTTATTTTAATTGAATAAATGTTAAGACACAGTTGCATATTTCTTCAGAACTTAAACTTATAAACTTTTTAAGTGGATGAGATTTTGATGTCTAATGGGTTTTGTTTTAATATTTTAATAGAAAAAGAACGTAAATAAAGCAGAAAGATATGTCTATTGCTTTTCTTACTATATAATACTTACTTTATGACCTGCATGATATTTTCTACTGCCAGTCTACACAGTTTCTATTGGTTTTAACATTTAATTTTGGCGAGAACTATCAGGTGTACAACTTTGCTTCCGCCGTTTTCCGATAGGTGGCTGTACCGGCTGAGGCTGGTTGAAATACATAGATGGTAATGCCTTTAAAGTGAGTGTGGAACGAATTGTCATCGCCGTTTCAGTGACAGTTGTTCTTGTTTTCGTATTATTCACGCTCGAAAATGTCCGTTTATGTGCCCAATTCTCGCCATTTGCGGGAAGTTTTACTTTTCTGTTACAATTCGAAAAAAAATGCAGCTGAAGCGCATCGAATGCTCTCAGAAACTTACGGTGATGCTGCTCTGAGTGAAAGAACGTGTCGGGAGTGGTTTCAACGTTTTAAAAATGGTGATTTCGATGTCGAAGACAAACATGGTGGTGGAAGAGAAAAAACCTCACGTCGCAAAAGTGGTCAAAAAGTACCTGGAAACGCTGAAATGGGAAGTCTTGCCCCACCCGCCGTATTCCCCAGATGTCGCCCCTTCTGACTTCCACCTATTCCGTTCGATGGCACACGGCCTGGCAGATCAACATTTTCAATCCTTCGAAGAATTGGAAAAATGGATTGCTTCATGGATAGCGTCAAAAGAGGACTCCTTTTTTCGAGCCGGGATCCGAAAATTGCCGGAAAGATGGGAGAAAGTTGTCGCTAGCGACGGACAATACTTTGAATAATACATCTGTAAGCACTTTTTCGCAATAAAGCTTTTAATTTTGGAAAAAAAAAACGGCGGACGCAAAGTTGTACACCTGATACTTAATATTTTTTTAAATTTTATAATAAGTGGTTCAGAAAATATATCCTTTTCAAGCATGTTATTACATGTTAATTTGTGAATAATCATTTAAAAATATGTAAGAATTGATTGAGGGAAAACTTCTGGAAAAACCTTAGTGAACCTTAGATAAAACTTAAAATTAGCACTTCACCCAACTTATGACCTAACTATCTAAACTACGATGATACTAGCTCATTAATGTGAGGTTAAAAAAATAAAATGGATAATTTTTGAGGGAGTGGCATATATTTATTGCATTGTAAACTAGACATGTGTCAATTCCGTATGGAGGCCTTTGCTTTTTTCATAGACATTTCGATGCAATTTTGACAAAAATCTCGTCCTTAAAATCAGAAAATTGTTTGTGGATTATGATAAACAAAAGCAATGCAACCATGTTACTAAGTGAATTCTACGACTAAAAGCTAAACAAACTTTACACTTCGCTTTATTTTCACCAATCTTTTTCGTAATATTTTTTTGTGGACAACCATAGATTCATATCTAAAAACCTAATAAGAAATACTAACTGCAATTAACATATATTTTTTTATTGCAATGAGTTTTGTACAAAGTTTCACCAATTCGGTGAAACATATTTTCAACTTGTTTTCCATCTTTTAATTTTCTTCCAACATTCAAGTGCTCGACCAATCCCGCCATTTACATAATTTCTCAACATGCTGCGCTCAGTGATATCGTTCATACCTTCGACTGAGCTTCGCTACTTCACTTTATGCTCATTTTCGTTCCCCTTTTCACGGCTTCGCAGAAGTGTTTATCTTGGCGCATTAATAAAATTTAATTTGTTTACAAAAGTTAAGAATAGCGAATATTGCGCATACTTAAGAAGACAAAAACAAAAACCAAATGCAAAAACATATCATTATCACAAAAAAAAAAACTAAAGGAAAGGAAAAGCAACTTGATGCCAAAATGAAACATTTCACGGCGCCCAACGCAACGCAGCTCCAACTTCGCTCACAGTCACAGCCGCAGCGCATTCGACAAGATTTTATTTACACCTTCTGTGAAAATATTTACACTTCAGCAGACTTCAGGCGGAGCCCGGCTGAAGGCAAACGAAGCTATTGGCAAAAAATGCGCAACACCTACAGCCACACACACACACACACACAGACACTGCGCCCACCGCCCAGTCGACGTGCGGGCGCAAACAATTGAAAGTAGATTTCCGGCTTAAAAATTGAGAAATTCCCAAAGGGAAACTAAAACTCATAATAAGCTCGGGGCGGATCAAACGCAGGCAACAAGCACAGCGCCATTCAAAGGGAAACGCCAGGCAGCCACTCGGCTTCTGCACATTGGCAAATTTATGTAAAAATTTGTTGCAATAGAAAAGCGAGAAGAAGCCGCGCCACCCTCGAGGTGAGCGCCTCGTAGCTGCGAACGAATTCCAGTACCAGTTGGCAATTTACGTACAGGAACAAATAAATTTTAGCATTTCTCCGTTTTCTGGCTCGTCGCGTCTTCGAGCATCTCATTATGGCGCTGCGTCGACGTTGGTTAACCTGGCGAAAGATATATGCGAGTTGCTTGCATGGACTACGGCAATGATGGCAAATAAAAGTGCGAAATTAAAAGGGCGCCGCTTAAAGCGCACTGAACGTCTTCGGTGTTGCCAATAAATTTTATTTATGTTGCAGGAAATTATAAATGCACCGTTGTCGGTCCACGGTTTGCATGAATTTGTGTTATATTTATCGGTGCGAGCCAGCTGCAAGTCGAGAGAAATACTTTCGTTTTGAATAATAAAAAGTTGCTACTTACCTCCGGTCTGGCAGCCTAATTGCCACAACAGCGATTATGAGCGGTGTTTGTATTAAAAACTATTTATTCACTATGCAAAGTATGTAAAAAAATCGCTAAAAAAAAATACTTAAATACTTGAAATCATTGAATGACAAACTATAAATAAGGATACCTTGAATATCAGATTTCAGTTATTAAATCAGTTCTTTTTATTACTCCTGCTTGTTAATCTCTTACACTCTTATCAACAACTTTATCGTACAACTTTTATCCTTAGACAACGTGTTCGAAACATAAACAACAAAGGTTGAGCAGGAGGTGAAAAATCTTTATCGAAACAGGTAACGTTGTATCTACTTACCTACCGGTTTTTTATGACTAAGCTGACCACACTTTGAGTATCACATAGTGGGTCACTTATCGTCCCCATGAAATTCATGACTTGTCTCGCGACGGTTTGCTGTAATCATGGACCTCTTTGCTAATCACTTATAATACAAATCAATGTCAAGTATTATATCTAGAAGACTTCTTTGATCAATTAAACTTCAACTCTCTACTAACTCGTTCTCTGTTATCAGAAACGGTCTCACAAAGTAGATTCTGCTATAAGCCAAAGCTATTTCTTCATTCTCGAAGCATAGTCTGCAGGAACTCGTAAGCCCCTCAACAAAGTTTAACAGTGGAAGGTTTTGGCTGAAGTTACCGTGCCTCATTAACATTGCAACCAGCCCTCAAAAGATCCCATATCAAGACTAAGAAGTCTTTCTTATTGAGTCTCCATAGACTGACTAATGCCCAACACATTTAGTAAAGCCGCGCTTTGGAAGATTACCAATGAGGAACCCATTCTGAGGAAAATAAAGCGCAGAAAATGGAAATCTATAGGTCATACACTAAAAAAAACCACCCGGCAGCATCACGAGAATGGCACTGGACTGGAACCCGCAAGGGAGTAAAAGTCGCAGTCGACCTTGAGAAGGTCGACCCTACGCGATCTAGCCACTGTCAACAACTCATGGGACCGCTCGAAAATAACAGCCCAGAATCGTGTAATATGGAAGAGTCTTGTGGAGTCACTATGCTCCAGAGAGGAGTGAACAAGAGAAAAAAAAATACTGAAAAATCTACAGTTTTTAAATATTCGAGATCCGGGTTTGTTGGGCTTATTCTTGAGATTTGACTGTGAGTAAACCTCAGCCAACAGCACCGTGTGCTGCTTTTCTAGTACAACAATTTAGAGCATAGAGTAAAGAGCTTTGGACATGATTGAAAGATCAATGTCGATGCCGCCATAGCAAGGACCACTGTGTTTCGCTACTGTGTTGGGTAAACCCAAGTGAACATTAGTTTACCTATCAGTTGGCACTGCAGTCACCGAAATATCGAGCCAAGAATAGGACTAAGCACACCAAATGCCAACTCATTTTGCTTCGTATCAATACGTCCTTTTATCCAAATCAGAGTTACCCCGTTCCTGATCGAAGAGTTGATGTCATGCCAGCACCATTGTCCAGTTCCAAGCCCCCGCCATGCCATGGACCACTGTGTTTCGATGTACGGGTGGCCTTGACGTCATCTCCTCGGATAAAACAAAGTGGACATCAGTCTACCCATCACGTAGCATTGAAGTCACTAAACTATTGAGCCAAGAAATGGACAAATCAATCCAAAAGTAAAAATCAGGAAGGTCTGTTGGTGATCCCTGCGTAGCTACACCATCTGCCAACTCGTTTTGCTCCTCATCAATACGTCCTTTTATCCAAATCAGAGTTACCACGTTCCTGATCGAAGAGCTGATGTCATGCCAGCGCCATTGTCCAGTTCCAAGCCCCCGCCATGCCATGGACCACTGTGTTGCGATGAACGGATGGCCTTAAGGGCATCTCCTTGGAAAAAAGCAAGTGGGCATCAGTCTACTTATCACATGGCACTGAAATCACCGAACTGTCGGGCCAAGAAATGAACTAAACAATTCAAAAGTCGAAATCTGGCAAATCTGTTGGTGATCCCTTCTTAGCTACACCATCTGCCAACTATTTTTCTCCGTATCAATACGTCCTTTTAACTACATCAAAGTTACCCCGTTCTGATCACCTCCGCCATACCATGTACCACTGTATTTCGATGTACGGGTGGCCTCAAGAGTATCTCCTTGGAAAAACCCAAGTGGACATCAGTCTACCTATGAGGTGGAACTGAAATCACCTATCTTTCGGGCCAAGAACTGAACTAAGCAAATTCAAAAGTAGAAGTTCTGGAAAGTCTGTTGCTGATCCCTTGTTAGCTACACCATCTGCCAACTCTTTTTCTCCATATCAATACGTTCTTTTGTCCACATCAGACTTACCCCGTTCTGATCAAAGGGTCGATGTCAATGCCGCCACCATTGTCCAGTGCCAAACCCCCGCCATACCATGTATCACTGTATTTCGATGTACGGGTAGCCTCAAAGGTATCTCCTTGGAAATATCCAAGTGGACTCTCGTCATACCATGAACCACTGTGTTTCGATACTGTGTTGAATAAACCCAAGTGGACATTAGTTTACCTATCACGTGACACTGAAATAACCGAACTGTCGAGCCAAGAAATTGACTAAGCAATTCAAAAATTGAACGTCTGGAAAGTCTGTTGGTGATCCCTTCTTAACCAAACTATCTGCTAACTCCTTTTTCTAGCTACCAACATGTCATTTTAGAGAGTTACACCGTTCCTGCGTGTGCATCTGTTAATGTTTTGGAAACTTTCGAGAGCCAATTTAGAGGTTATTGTCGACTGTTGCAGGCATTTAAACAACCCCTGATTATTCGAAGCTATAAGGGTGGCTTCCTTCGACCCATGACTCTCAATTAGGTGCACATTAAGCGGTAACTCTGCATGGTACATAAATACATAACTATCGAGATACCTATTGCACCTAAGGTACATTTCTTCCGGAAAGATGCCTTCTTCTGCCATTCATGAGCGATCCATCCGTAAAATACTAATGTCACTCTTCTCATAACGAAAATTTTTACTATTTACCCTTTAAAAGAAAGTGTTCTGTTGTCTCTTTGTGTTGTTTATCAGTACAGCATCTGCAGACATCATAAGGCAAGAGGTCCCATATTACAAGTGTACAATTTGCGGCCGATTGTGGAAATAAAACGCAGTGATGTTCGGGTTGTGGGGGTCTTTTTTCATCGGTGTATGAATAACGAATGAAACATAGAACAAAAGACGAACATTAGGTATAACAAACAGCCGAAGAGAAATAGGGGGAACCCGTGTACAACAAGAAAGAGAAAGGATGGGATTAAAGATGGGATCGACGGATCAATAAACACAGCATTAATTTAACCAACTAGCTTAGAGCCCATGGCGCAATGTTCTGCGACAACTACTTGCAATCATAAAAGAAACATATCTCAGCGATATCATGTTTTATACCCTCTTCATGGGTAACTTCAGACATATGGTACGGTATGTGCCACAATCGACTCTATTGTTCCAGAAATATTCAATGTCCCTTCATTGAGTTTTACTACTTATTTGATACATTAAAACGACCAAGCAATCGTTCAAAACCGTTCACGTACAAACAAAGCGACACATCTTGGCTGAGCTTCAGCCTTGACTTGAAGTCTGTTTTCTTTCAAATATTCAAGGTGGGTTGGTAGGTTGTAGTGGCTGCCTCTGTATGAGACACACTTAAGCCTCTTTGGGCCCGTTGTGATACTACATATTTTCGTGCAATTCTCTGTAAATCTCATCTGCATTATGCGGATAGCAATAGAAGTAAACGAGTGTTTCACCAGTCTTAGCTAGGAATCGAACCTAAAGTCTCTGGTCTGTGAAGCCTACGAGGTCGGCTATGTTGAAAAATGTTCAAAGAGAAGAGAATTGTCTGCATAAACACAAACTTTCGTGTAAGTTGAAAGACATGGAATTCCCTTCATTCCCTTCAAGGCAAATTGACATCGTCAAATCTTGCAATTACACATCTGATTGCACCAATGTTTGTCTATCTATGCTTGCAATATTAGTAACTGATTCAATCTAACCGCCAGTCTTTACCATTTTAACCCTTAAAGCGACCAAGTGAAGAAATCATTCAAATTGATTGAATAGTTTACAAAATATTCAGTTTTCTAAAGAACTAAACTACTGGTGAGTCCGGCAACTTTTTTCAATGAAATCATTATTTTCTGGTTTTTTTTTTTTTGTTTTGTTCTATTTATGCAATTTGTGTTTGGTGAAATCTTTTCAAGAAATCCATACAAGTTCGGACCCAGTTGCAACCTGTTTGAACACAAATCAATTCAGTGAAGCTTATTTTATTTTTTGTCCTACAATTTGCCGTTCGAAATTTAGTTATCAACTCTTTCAAATTTGAAGTTCTGACCAATGAATGGAAATATTGCCTGCCAGCAAGTTTTATTGACGAGCGCCAAATAAACTTATTTCGCCTGCTCAAAGCCTTTCAAACTTTCTTCTCTGTTTGCACCTGTTTAGAAAGCAGAAACATCAAAGAAATCGACACAAATTTATGCGCACACAATTCGACAGTAGCGGCCGTGCCCGCTGCGCTTAAAATTCCAGAAGCGACCCAACGAAAAGAGAGGACAACGAGCGCTTAATTTGAAGTTTGACTGATTTGTGAGTGAGATAACAACGGCGAATGACAACGCCAACGAACGGCCGCACAGTATCGTTAACCCACAAAGTGTTCGCACAAATGCTGCATAACATACATGCGTACGCACATAAAATTGTTTGTTTGTATGCACGTGCTTGTGTGCGTATTTTTGAGGTTAAGGTCTCTATGGCAAAATCAATTAAAATGTGAGCAGCATAAACGCACCGCAACGGTTTTATTGGATTGTGCACGCTTTGCGCGAATTTTGGGTAATTGTTGGTGTAGTGCACTGGAACGAAATTTTGTTGTTGGACAAGTAACAGAAGAGTGCCGACAAAACTGGACGTCAATTGTCGAGAAACCCAATAAAAACAATCAACCAACGAGTGGTTTGCAATGGACAAACATTTTTTATTTCTATGTGTTTGTGTGTGTGTAGCTGTTTGTACAATATTTTTTTGAACAAAATTAATAATTCTGGCTGTGTGTGTGATTTCAAAGAAATAATAATTCAAAATAATTTGCCTAACGAGTCGATTCGTAGGAAGAGTTTATTGACATTTCAAAGTAGTTGCAACAGCAAAACGTCTAACAACAAATTGTTTTTCTATTGTTTTTTAACATAAAAAAGAATTATAGCTGTGGTCAGAAGTCAAGGTGTCAATTAAAGCTTTAAAATTCCATTATCACAATCGACATAAATCGATCACAACAACTCACACACACACGCACAAATATTCTACAAACAACGTATTTTTGCGTCAAAATAAATGGGATTTTTGTGGTTTTGTAAAGCAATTTATTTTGTATCTAATTAATTATTTAGTTATTAATATATTTTCACCCGGGTAGGGTAGTTGGCGGGGGTGTGTGCGGTACACGTTGCACTGACACCCGAAAGCATGTTTTTAATTATAGAGATGGAAACCATCAAACGACAAAAACCCCGTCTGTGAGAGACTTGAAGCACACTAAAACTACCTCTTTCATATCCTTAAGCCTAACTGTACCTTCAGGTGTTTCTTCTGGAACAGGGTATGAGCATTAGGCTCATCTGTACCACTCGAAACCCTGAAGAAGGCCAATTGTGAATCCCTTCATAGATAGAATATCTAATCGTCGTTTAGCGTCGATTCAGTCAAAGTTCGCCAGTTCAACTTATTGTTCGAGAGATCAGCTTCCGTTGCGTCATCCCGAACAGACAGAAACCTAAACCCTAAAAGCCCAAAAACCCATTCTTGTTATACTCGACCGTTGATTAATAAGAGTTCTATAACTTCTGTTTTTCTTCACCAACACAGCTTTGGCAGACTTCCCGGGACAAGAAGTGCCATTATACGAGCATTGAGCCCAGAGCACAGTGTCTTGTAGTGACTACAATGAGCAGCCCGTTAGAAGTGCGAATCAGCGTTAACACGTATTACATCTTCTTCGTGGGTAACCTCAGCCATGCCAACATCAATAATCCAGTGGGTAGCGAGCTGCCTTCTCATACCGAGGCCCTAGGTTCGAATCCCAGCTCGAGCTGGTGAAACATTCACGTACTTCTATCGCTATCCACATGAAAGAGATCAAAATTACAAGAATCGCACAAGTGTAAAACAAAAACTGAAAACCGCCTTTCGGATTCACTGTTAAACTGTAAGTCCCCTCTCCTTTCCCCCATCCACTTGAAATGTGTGTTGTAACACATGTTGAAATATGTATTATCGCAATGGGCCTCTTAGGCCTCTGAGTTTGTCTCAGGCAGGTGTACAGAGGCAGCCACCAGAACCTAACCTCAGCCATATTTATCGATAGACAGTTTTCCTATACTTTTTCCTATCAATGCCCATACAGATAGCAAAAATCGGTGGGTGCGTAAAGTTGTCTGCTTTGTCAGCTCAACACCTTTTCTTACCAACTCATACACGAGCTCATATCCATTGGCAAGAAAGTGTTTGAAAACTTGACATGTAGTACTGGATTATTCTAAAACTCGTAATAAGCTAAGAGAGCTGCCTAGGTACAATTTTCGATTAACAAATAATTAAAAATAATTAAAGCGCCTTTAAGACAGCTTAACACTCTACAAAACTTGCTTGAAACACAAAAGCATAATAAATCACTCAGTTGTACTTAATAGTTCAGTTGTTTTCCATATGAAGGATGTTCGCATATTTATTTCGAGAGATGTGAATTTTTATTGTATTGCACAGTAGATATGTTCCGATTAAGTACGAAATACGATATCCTTCAAGCCACAGGCAAGAGAAAAAACTTGTCATCAAATTTTTGATGACATATTGGCAAAATTTTAAGTCTATCTCACCAACGGATTTCGGTTTTGAGCTCAAGAAATGTTTGTGGACCAGAAAAATGAAAGCTAAAGAAAAAATCGTTCGGTACTTAATTGCTCCTTTGTGGTCAGTTGACATTTTAATTTCGAAAGATGATTAAGTTTGAAAATAAGCTGCAATAGTTCGATTGTTCTTTCTTTACGTAGCTTTCCATTTATAATAATCGAAACAAGCGTCGACGACAGCCTTCAAATTGCAGAGATGCCAGAGAAAGAATGCCATTGGGGCACCCTATATGTAGCTTAGATCTTTACCTAAAAGAAGACGGGCACGGCAGCCTAATAAACCAGGAGCGCTTGGAGCGGAAAATAATTTCGCTCGGATGAATACATCCATCTTGGATACATCATTAAACCCCAAAGCGCACCAATGTTCCCTTGTTAGGTATAGTGTCAACGAACTTTACCAGGTACGCCTATGAAACCGGTAATTATTTTTGAAAAAACACGTTTATTGTGAGGAAATGATTACAATTTTATTCTTCAAAGTAATGGCCATCGCTAGCTACACATTTTTCCCATCTCTCAGGCAATTTATGGATGGCTCGCCAAAAAAATGTTTCGTCTTTTGCCTGAAACCAATCATCGATCCATTTTTTGACTTCTGCGTGAGAATTGAAGCGCTGTTCCGTTAATGCGTGGCCCATCGATGCGAACATGTGATAATCTGAAGGCGCCAAGTCTGGTGAGTAAGCCGCATGAGCAAGAGCTTCCCAGTTGTACGATGCAACAAATTCTTTGGTGGCTCTAGTGCGGTGTGGTGGTGCGTTGTCATCGAGGAAAATACTTTGTGTTGCCTGGCTTCATATTCTGGGCGTTTTTGGCGTATAGCACGGTTCAAATCGGCCAATTGTTTTTGGTAACGTTCACCGTTAACCGTTTCACCAGGTTTTAGAAGGTCATACCATATGACACCACGCTGGTCCCAGAAAACACATAGCATGGCCTTCTTTCCGAAGCGATCTGGCTTTGCGGTCGATTGCGCACTTTCGCCGCGGTTAACATACGATCTTTTTCGTTTGGGATTCTTGAAATAGACCCACTTTTCATCACCAGTTACGATTCGATGCAAAAACGACTTTCTTTTGTACCGGGCGAGCAGCATTTCACAAGTGGTTTTTCGGTTTTCTTGCTGTCTTTCAGTCAGTTCATGTGGCACCCATCTACCGACCTTTAAAATGTTTCCCATTGCTTTTAAACGTTTTCCGACGGTCCGACGGTCAACACCCAATTGTTCTGCGAGCTGTTCTTGCGTTTGGCCATCATCTTCATCGAGCAATGCTTGCAATTCGGCGTCTTCAAACTTTTTTGGTGGCCGGCCACGCTCCTCGTTTCTCACATCAAAATCACTACTTTTAAATTTATTGAACCACTCGTTACACTGTGTGCGACCAAGAGCATGCTCGCCGTAAGCTTCAACAAGCATTCGATGCGATTCAGAAGCGTTTTTCTTCAAATGGTAACACAAAATTAACTGTGTCCGCAAATCGTAATTTGTAGGCACGTAATCCGACATTTTCCGGAGCGTCAAACAATGCGTTGTTGGATGAAACTTGACAAATTGTGAACTGAATATTGTTGACATATGACAGAAGAAGTAAACATGACATTTGGTACGGTTCCGAAGTTTATAAATATTCGGCTATTTACCGCTAGATGTCGTTACCGGTTTCATAGGCGCATACCTGGTATTTAAAATCAAACTACAAAACAAGTGGGTGCGCAAGTCAAAGATGATATATTATGTTCCACTATCTGATTTCGAAATTTCTGAATAGAACGAAATGACGCAAAATTGTACTGCACAACAAAGTATAAGCTTTTCTATTGGTTGAAGATATAGAGTCAGTTCTATTTCTCCTACGGAGTTCCTTCGACAGTATCTTCTATCTCTTACACTGTACCCATTGCAGAGCACCAAATGATAGTGTGTTCGATCAAATTGGTCAAAGGATTGTAGTATATATCCAATGAACTATGCAAACACCATTTGTTTTTTCTCCTGAGCTGTCTTATAATAGTAAAACTCGCCCAAATTCTTCCTAATGGTCTACTCTGTATTTCGTCTCGAGGTTCCTTTTCAACAGTGGATTCGACACCAAACTGATTCCCAACCAACTGTGCTAGAGATAAGAGAACCCAGTGTGGTTTCCCAAACTTAGATAACCTAAGTTTCGAGATCTTATATCTTTAAGTGAACAACATGAGTTTTGTCTTTGTTGTAGAGCATAGAAAGAGCGAGGATTCTTTACTAAAACAATGCTACTGGAGAAGTTCTTATGCATCATCAACTTGACCGAATTATCTTCCCAAATGGGCTAATAAAAATGGTCTTTAATACCCACTTTCAAATACTTTCATTTCAAAAGGATTAAAAAAATATTTAAAAGTAATAAAGAATAAAAACTTCTATTTCTTTCTAAACACAATTCATAGTTCTATGTAACGCGCTCATCCACGTGCAACATTTGTGAACATTTGTGAAATTGACAGCACCGTTGGCTGATCAATTTATGTGCCCAGCTTTACAAATTTCGTTGTCGCGCGATTTTCGCAATAGATTTGTAATTTTATTCTATTTTTTTCAAATTTGGTGTTGATTAATTTCGAATTCTATGAGCAAACCTCTCGAAATCAGTTGATAATGTCTTATGCGGATTTTTTGTTTCACCTCGTGTGACTGGTTCAGACATGTGCGCGTGTCCAGTTTTATGTGAAGTTCTAATTTCTTTGCAGGTCGTGTGTTCACAGCCAGTTGGCTGTGGATTGTTTAATTTGTGTGCAGGGAGTTCCCAGAATTTTGGGGTGTAAAAATGGCAATTTAAAAACGGACTCACGCATCCCGATGTGAGTCATGGTTTCGTTTGGCTGAGCAAAATCAAAGAATAGCTAACATAGAGAAAGACTAGAAGAATAGTTAACACTGAGGAGCATTCCGAGCAGAATAGTTTTGATAGAAATTTAATGTATGTATACAAATTTCCACCACAGATTTCCACATTCAAATGAATAATGAAGTTCTGGCGTAAGACGGAGACCAAGGCTCTGGTGGAAGGACCCAGTTCAAGACGCCCTATCATCTTTTGAAGTGACAAAGTGGAACACTACCATTTTCCAATAATCACATTCTGTCATATTCACCGCTTTACCGTGGAACTCAACACTATTCAACAACGCTTCAAAATTGTAAAAATTTATTATAGAACTTCGCATTCTATTCGCTAAGCTGCGAAAAATATATCAAGAGCCGAAAAGTGATGAAGCACATATTTGATTGAATAGCTTCGTTGCCATAGGAGCATCACGAGTCCTCATGGCATTTTGAGAATCTTACTGTTTGGTGTGGGTTTTGGTAAGACAGCTTGATCATTGAGCCACATAGTTTCTGAAACTAGAAGGCCAAGCGATGACTATCAATTTCGAACGATATTGGGTCATTAGGTTAAAATAGGTTAAAGTGGCCGTCTGGGCATGGGATTTGGCCCGTTGTGATACCACAAGCAGAAAGTGATCTGCCTTACTTCAAGTCGGATAAGTCCTGTTATGCAAATTGTCGAATAAGAAAAGGTCATCTAGGAGTGAAAAATGTTCAGAATGAAAGTTTGTAAACCAATTCTGACACGTGACACGTTCTGTTAAGCATTTAACACCATAAACTTAACATATCTCATCAGCGGCTGTATTGCTTTTACGAAAGCAAAAGAGTAAAGATTTGCTTTTCAACAAATCTAACAACATCGTTTTTGTGAAAATCCAAATTACTTTCTTGTCCACCTAATAGTATTTATGCAGCACATGGTACATGTGAACAATAACAATATTCACAGTAGAGCACATTTACTTATCTCGATGGTAGTAAAGTGTTGACATTTTTATTTCAAGTCACTAAACGGACATGGCTTGGACTTGGCCTGGTTCGTTGAACTGTCATGTGAACGAACGCATAATGATTGAACTGATTGTGTTGTATGTGTAAAGAGATAGTATCCACTACAACGTACAGTAAATGTTTTACTACATTTACTGACATTATTCTCAGTTTAACATATGAACAATTGCCGAAATATATATGAAGAAACAACGAACAAATGTTGACACTTTTGTTAGTTAAGATTTTGAAACTCGCTTTATTGAAGGCAGATAATTCTTTAATTGAAAAGTTAAATAATTAAAACTGACAAAAAGTTATAAAAAAAATAACACAAAATTAAAAAAAAATTGAAAACATAAAATATTTTTAAAAACCACTAGTTAATATAAAAACATGCTATTTACAGTTATTTACAGGAAATTGCGTAAAACTTTTGAGCTCAATTACATTTGAAACCATATTTTGAACGAGACATTTTTGGTGGGAGAGCTGAAAAAAATTAAACGTAAATGCACGAAAAAAGTTAAATATAAAACATATTAAACAAATAAAAAAGTCATATTTTTGAAGTTCAAAAATATAAAATAAAAAATATGAAAATTAAAAAAAAATGTGAGCAAAATATATAAAAAGTAAGAAAAATATGCAAAAAAAAATAACAAAATAACAAAAAGTAAAAAATATAAAACGTAAAAAATATAAAACTCAAAAATAATAAGAAAAAATTTATGAATGTTTAACAAAATCAAAGTAAAAAATAAAAAAAAATAAAAATAAAAATATAAGAAATTCAAATAAAATAGAATATAAAAAACTAAAATATAAAAAATTTAAATAGTTAAAATAGAAAAATAAAAATATATAAAAATAAAAATATTTAAATTAAAAAAAAATAAACTATAAAAATATTAAAAACTAAAAATAAAAAATTTAAATGTAAAAGTTAAAATAGAATAAAATAAAAATATATAATATAATAATTTTTCTCATAGCATGTTAAAGAATACCCCGCGTTAACCCGAATGTGCCGGAATTATTTTTTTATTATGTTAGTCGGACGGTTGGTTTACGAGATATGTGCTCATAACTGAAATAAGAGGGAATAACGTGTTTTTCGAAGATTTTTCGAAAACGCTTATTAAGAAAATTTTTTGATTTTTAGGACCACGCGATGAATCCATTTTTTGTCGAGTAGTGTAGTTTAATATTCGTTTAGTATATTGGCGAGTTCTACATGTCACAGTCCCGTTTCCTAACAACAACAACAACTAACTAACAATTTTCCATTTACTTTCAAAAACACTTTGTATATATCTGCTTTATAAAGTCGCGCAAGTCATGTCGAATTTTTCTAATTCTGCACGCAGTCTAAATTGAAAGCAAAATTTAATATTTAAAATACTTTTAAAACCCAATAAAATAAAAATGCAAAAAATTGTTTTATAAAATCAGCAGATGCTTGCAATAATTTTGTGGTTAGCGGCTTACACCCTACACTGAAGAGAAGAGGTATATTTGGTTTAAAATTAGTTGCGTAATGTTCAATTGGACTCGTTCTGTTGAAGTCATGAATGAAATAATGATAGCTCGATCTGATAAAGTAATACACGTAGAGTTATAAATCACATTGGTTTAAATATTCGTATTCTTTATTAATCACAACAATATTCAGAGTTGTTCTTAGTATCGAGATTGGTTTGTATACCAATCACAGTATGACCGAAACAATCAAAGTTTCTCTCCGTAGCGCACCTTGGATTCATAAAATTTAGCTTAGCAACAGCTCAGTCGAGGCGCAGCACCTGTCATATGGCATTTTGTGGTTTTTTGAGAATTCCCCAATTGTCGAAACACGACGGCATTGCCACCTGCCACCAAACCACATCGCCTGCGGTCAGCGCGGCCAGTTTTATTGCTCCAAATGTGTGACATCAATTATTGATATTTTCCATTTATTTCAATGCGCGGCGATGTGTTTCAATTCGCCACCATTTCATTTCATTTCATTTCGTTTGCATCAATTCAATCGAAACGAGTTGCATTTGCATTAAATTGAGGGCGTAAAAAGTTCGCGGCAGCATGAGCGGCGCATTGTTCACAGCGCGGTGAGGTGTTGTTGTTGTGGCACGAATTGCCACACAGCGCGCGAAATTCGAATAAATTCAATTAAGCATTTGAGGTGAACGAGCAACAGTCTGCAGAAATGAATATAATTTGCAGAAAACAAAAATTATAAAACAAAAGTTTGTTGCAGTCGGTTATGACTAACATGGCTGTACTCTACTCGATTGAAGTCGACTCTACCTCGACTATAGTTGACTCTATCTCGACTCTTGTCGACTCTACCTCGACTCTAGTCGATTCTTGTCGACTCTACCTCGACTCTAGTTGACTGTACCTCGACTCTAGTCGACTCTACCTTGACTCTAGTCGACTCTACCTCGACTCTAGTCGACACTACCTCGACTCTAGTCGAATCTAGTTGACTCCACCTCGACTCTACTCGACTCTATTTCGACTCTAGTCGACTCTACTTCGACTCTAGTCGACTCTACTTCGAATCTAGTCGACTCTACCTCGACTCTAGTCGACACTACCTTGACTCTATTCGACTCTACCTCGACTCTACCTCGACTCTAGGCGACTCTACCTCGACTCCAGTCGACTCTACCTCGACTCTAGTGGACTCTACCTCGCCTCGAATCAATTCTACTCGACTCTAGTCGACTCTACCTCGACTCTAGTCGACACTACCTCGACTCTAGTCGACTCTAGTTGACTCCACCTCGACTCTACTCGACTCTATTACGACTCTAGTCGACTCTACTTCGACTCTAGTCGACTCTACTTCGAATCTAGTCGACTCTACCTCGACTCTAGTCGACACTACCTTGACTCTATTCGACTCTACCTCGACTCTAGTCGACTCTACCTCGACTCGAATCAATTCTACTCGGCTCTAGTCGACTCTACCTCGACTCTAGTCGACTCTACCTCGACTCTAGTCGACTCTACCTCGAATCTAGTCGACTCTACCTCGACTCTAGTCGACTCTACCTCGACTCTAGTGGACTCTACCTCGCCTCGAATTAATTCTACTCGACTCTAGTCGACTCTACCTCGACTCTAGTCGACACTACCTTGACTCTAGTCGACTCTACCTCGACTCTAGTCGACTCTACCTCGACTCTACCTCGACTCTACCTCGACTCTACCTCGACTCTAGTGGACTCTACCTCGACTCCAATCAATTCTACTCGACTCTAGTCGACACTACCTCGACTTTAGTCGACTCTTCCTCGACTTTAGTCGATTCTTCCTTGACTTTAGTCGACTCTACCTCAACTCTAGTCGACTCTACCTTGACTCTACCTCGACTCTAGTCGACTCTACCTCGACTCTAGTGGACTCTACCTCGACTCCAATCAATTCTACTCGACTCTAGTCGACACTACCTCGACTTTCGTCGACTCTTCCTCGACTTTAGTCGATTCTTCCTTGACTTTAGTCGACTCTACCTCAACTCTAGTCGACTCTACCTCGACTCTAGTCGACTCTACTTCGACTCTACTTCGACTCTACCCGACTTTACCTCGACTCTACCTCGACTCTAGTCGACTGTAGTTGACTCTACCTCGACTCTACTCTACTCTATTTCAACTCTAGTCGACTCTACCTCGACTCTACTCGACTTTGGTGGACTCTACCACATAGTAGTTCCTACATCGGCTGATTTAAACCATTGTCAAACAACAATTGTTGTTGTTGCGTATCCATTGGTGAGCACTATTCAAAAAAGTTCCCGTGCAAACAGTTTTCCTAGCTTTTGTTGACGAGTGTTGGCATTTTCATGTTGAGATCGCAAGCTTTTCAGACCACTTTTCTATACAAATCTTATTTAGTAAAACTATGTTTATGTCAATAACACCAGCCGCGAACTAAACTCCAACTACATAAATTTATATACATAGATATTTTCATGTTTTTAATTTTTAAGGGATATTTTTTATTCAATTTTACATGAAATAATGAAACATTCCAATGCCGTTGATGCAAAACAAATAAATAAAATAATAAACCATTCAAATGTCATCAGGCGCGGCAAATTTAAATTTAATATTCGTTCAGGCATCGCTAAATGGTCAATAAAATACCAAAAACAATTACAAATATAACAATATTATCGTAATAACAATAACATTTATACAACTCGAAATTATATAATTATTTGCTAATTATTTTTGTGTATGAGAATATTTTATATATTTTTTTGTTTTAAACTATATTTGATGTGCCTCATTACAAGTTTTTTATGCTTCGAGATTTAAATTAGACTAAATTTTCATATACATATAAAATCGAGCTAAATAGGTCGATATAAGAGTACTAAAAAATGGTGTGCTTCTCTCCAATAAATAAATAAATCGTCTCACTTTGATTCAACAATTAACACAAAAATTGCATCGATCAATTCATACAAAAAATTACGCGAAATTGTTGCCACTTGAATGCAGTTGGAGGCCATTTCAACGTAAACAATGCTAGCAACAGTTATTGTTCTACTGTCGACTCCAGGTGCGAACACCATTGTTCAATCTGTCGCACTGTCGGCTCGTCAACGCAAATTTGCAACAATTAGAATATCAAAAGTGCTTTGGCCATTTGCCGACTCCGTCGCCTTGGCATTGTCCAGCGCAGTCTTCAACTTCACGTCTCGCTGTATGGCGATTTGTTGCGGCGTCTTTTCAAAGCTCTTTCAAGCGTCTTTGGGCAAACTTTGTCGCCACGCACTCGCGAAATTTATGATGTTCGCATTTGTATGAGTCATGCGACGCTGCGCATTTCAAAGTCTGCGTCCGTATGTGTGCTGCATCGCTAATTGCGTCAGTTCGATTTTTACGAGCAGCAATGAGGAATAAACAAAATAAATCATTAGTTGCTAGTTTGGTGCTCCAATTCAAATTCTAATTTTTGTATGGAATGGATTTAATGTTGAAATAAATCGCACACCAAAAGTAAACCAATCAAAACTCAAAACTCTCAAATTTTCAGAAGAAGCAAAAATCTGTTGACCCTGCAGCAGCAATTAAATTATCATAAAAACAGACATGCAGTATTTTTCTAATTAAAAAATCAAATTATCACTAATAAGTGAAATTTTTATAGTAGTAATAGATGTGTACTGTCAATTTATTTAAGAAAATTATTTCATTTTGGAAAATTCTTAGTTCTGAATGTTTTGTATTTAGTGAGCGAAATGTATTGGAAAACAGCCATCGGGCCTACTTAATACTCCAAATATAATCGGATCTGATTGTCTAAATCACATACGATTTTAAAGAGCTACTAAGGCTGAGATTTAGAAAAGTGAAATTTCGATCATTTTCAAAAGTTATATATAACCAGCTGGACCCAGTGACTTTGCATGCGCGCTCATGTTTCCCCTGATACCAACACTTAACACATTGTTGACCCCGTCAGTTTTTCATTAAAAAAACATGTGTTTAGTTATCTTTGTTTTTAAGTGTTTTCAAAAATTTGAAAGTTTGTACAATTCACTCTAAACAAATTCTTAACCCTTGGTTCACCACGGTAGATTTCGAACGAAAAGCACGTTTTACTAATGTCCCGAAGTCAAAAGGCACAATATATCTTGTTTCTCTATACAAAGTGTTTACCCATTATTGACCCCGTTAGATTTTGATTTTCAAAAAAGTGAAAAACACGTGTCAAATTATTTCTTACTAAGAGTACTTTCACCAAGTTTGAAGTTTGAAGTTTATATTTCCATTGTTTACCCGGAGCGCAACTCGTTCTCAAACATCCCAGCATCACCTTGAATCGTCTCTGCTACAGTTCTGCGCAAAGTTATCATGTCTCCCAAAAGTATGCAATGCTGCGTGCGGTGTCGTCGTGTTGTCTATATTAGAGTACACGCAATTGCACAAAACATTATTGCCACAACTATGCCACATTATTTCCATAAAGGCTATGTTTAACTCATTAACCCTTCGATGGGCAGAAATTAGTTACTACACATTCGCACTTTGTCGTCTGGCCAGACGAAATCTGGGAGAGGCTTTTGACAAAGGCAAAGCGCAGTGACAGATGACCACAGTCTTAACCCTTTTAGTCACAATGTCCAATATATTGTACTACAGCCCATACAATTCATACAGAACGTAGGTATGTATGATATTTATTTTCATGTCGGAAAGGGTTAAAATAAAACACTGTATCTTTGTTTATCAGACTAGTTCCTGACAAATGATACTTCTGTCAGAGCTGATTCAGTTGTCAGGTGGAGGAGGATGTAACTTACTTATCTCACCAGTCTCTGGGCAGCTTCTTCCACAGTTGAAATAGTTTCGCATAACACTTTTTGAATGATCTGTTTGACCTTTAAAATAGTCAACATTAGAGACCAAGTACCGAGGTTTATTGGTAAATCAAAACTGCTTCTCTGGGGCGCTTCAGGCATCCTGCAAGAAGCTTCTCCCTCCGCTTTGCTTGTGGCATTCCATCGCACTTGACTACTAGTGGGCGTATTTTGGCAGCTTCTATACCTCGAGAGCCACTTCTCTCTCTCTCTATTCGTAAAGAAGCAGAAAGACGAAGCTCTCCACGATGTACGGCCAACACTTTTCGCACCTGTCAGCCGTCGCCTGGCTGCTGCATCATCATTTCGACATCATTTCAACAGTCAACTCGAAGCAGGATGCAAGCGCACCAAATTGTCCTGTTTTTATTTCCTTCTCGATTACTTGGCAAATATTTTGCGCTCGCATGCGTTCGCACAGCCGCTAATGCTCTGTTAATTCCTGCACATGTGCACGCGGCAAGGATTTTTAATATTCATACGCGCCGTCATTATTGTCGTCGTCGTCAGCGCGTCATCATCAATTTCAAATGGCAGACAGCTTGACACCAGCACAAAGCAAAAAAACAACTACAACAACGACCAATGACGATGCGAGGGGAAAAGGCAACAACACTGCGGCATGCGCGCACAAACAATTTCACAGATGAGCGGTGACGTGACGCAGCGCGAGGCAGCTGCTTTGCATACTAACGCGTTGTGGACGCGCGTTGCAACATTTCTACGTCGCCCGCCAGCTGCCACATGCCAACTCTGTCCAACTAACGCATGGCCCGCCCCCCCATTCCACCCGTGCCACCGTTTTTGTTGCGCACACATCCGCCAGTTGTCGGCAATTGCAGCGAGTGAGAAATGGCTTTTTCTTTTGGCTTAATGACTGCAAAAGGTGGATAGATAATCTCGCCCGGAGTGTTGACTTCTATGGAATGTGCGCCGCTCATTTCCACGTACAACATGCACTCGATTGAGGAATGCTCGCTTTGCCTTTATTCATTCGATTCATTGCAGCCCATACATCCATGCAACCAGATTCAAATGTGAAATACATATCTACACAAACATAAACACATAATGAACGCATATCATTTATTCTTCACATATGGACAAAATTTTTACGATTTCATTGGCCATTTAGCCGAGACTAAACATTTTCAAATTGTTGAAGCCCTTCGACTTGTCGACGTTGCCATGCAGCCGACCCTCGAACAGATCCTGTCCGCTGGCCGTGGACAGCTTCATGTCCACAAAGAAGCTCGTCTCCGGCACATAGCTGGGCAGCATCTCCTCGTCGAAGTGGAACTCGCGCAGCGCGTAGGCGCCCTTCTTGATGGGGCACTGCTTGATGAAGCTGCCCTGCCGCAGCAGATCCTCGTAGAAGGCGCGCAGTACTGGCTCCATCGAGCGTTGCTTGAGGAACTTGCAGAAGTTGACCGATCGATTCAGCAGCGCCGTGTAGTTGTTGGCATTCACCTCCTGCGCAATTGCGTACCTGAGGTACACGTCGTCAATGTCCTCGTTGAAGTTCAACACCACATTTAGCGTTGTCTCGCCGGTGTTGTTCAGTATTTGCATTTTGACGTCCAGCAGTTCGGCATTGAATTGATATGGAAACGATGTGAAAATGACTTTGAAAGCGCGCTGAAAGTGATAGATTGTATTGGGAGTTGTTAATTAAAACGTGCGACAGAATTTTTCATACCAGAAAAAATCCATAAGGGTGTGAAACTGTAGTAATAGTGCGTACTCAGTTTTACATTTCTACATCTTTCGGTCTTTTAAAAGGACTTCGAAATTTTGAAGGGGATAAAAAATATATAAAAAATATTTAATCTCGTTAAAATAAGGCAATATGCATATCAAATGAAAGAAGAAAGACTCAAGAATTTAAATAAAATTTATGTTTTATCTATTTGTCAAAAAAGGATATGAAAAAGGTCCTTTGAAAACTTTGATCCTTAATATCATTGAAAATTAAAATAGTATTTTCTTGAAAAGTAACTATTTTCAAACCCAAAATCTCCTTGATCACGTGTTAAAATTGTATTACTCTAACTTTATTGGTTAGAAAGTTATTTAAAAAAAGGCGGAAGCTGCAATTCTAACGAAGTACAAAAATTCCAATTTATTTGAGTATTTTAACCCATTAGTGCATAAAGTTAAAATATTAAACTACCATTTTGAAAGGATAAACCTTGAGTAAAATATATATAACTCCTAAAACAACAATTTTATTGGAGTCCGATTTATCGAACGTTGTGCTCTAATGGGTTGAATAAAAAAGATAGTAATGAAATTTTGACACGTGATCAAGGAGATTTTGGGTTTTAACATACTTACTTTTCAAGAAAATTCTGTATACATTTTCAAGGATATAAAGGATTAAAGTTTTCAAAGGACATTTTTCATATTCTTTTTTTACAAATAGATAAAAAATCAATTTAATTTAAATTCTTGACCCTTTCCTCTTTCATTTGATAAACACATCGTTATATTCTAACGAGGTTAAGAATTTTTTATATTTTTATCACCTTAAAAATTTTGAAGTCCTTTTGAAAGGACAAAGGATATAGAAATGAAAAACTGAGTACGCAGTATTACTATATTAAGTCCATATGGATTTTTTCCGGTGTAAAACATTTTTGTAATTTTTTTCAATACCCCCCTGTGTGCTTCACACTGCTTCACAACGATTCTCCACTTCCTGTTTCAACTGTCAATTGTGCTGTGCATGCAGCAAAATTTTCATTTTCAGCTCGTTTGTACAAATTTTAAACACCAAAAATATTTATTTGAGCGTAAATTGTACAAAATTAATAAAACCAAAATATTTGCCACAATAAATAAAAGCTGAGTTGACTTTTTCCAACCTATGCAAATCATGACTGACAAACTATTTCTGCCATATTTGCACACATTGCACAGTGTGCACTAAAATTTAATTAACACAAAAGTTCGCTCGCCGCGGCAGCCATTTCGTATTTTTACGCATTTAGCATGGAATTTTTTATGTGTCAAATTTGCACATTTTTCCCGAAACTTTTGCATTTTAATTGAATTTGATTGGCCCAGCCCAGCCAACGAGTTAAACTCACCCATGCCCAGGCAACTTCGGTGCATAGCACCAAAACGACAACAACAAGACCGAACAAAGTGTACGCTTGCAACTTCATAGCTGCGTCAAATACAACTGATGTCCAGTTTTAACAAGACCGCGACTTTAATTTTTCCACGCCAAAGCCATCAGAATTTGTTCGCCTCAAACATGATGGCCTATTTTTTTGTTGTTGTTGCCATTTATGCCATCATATTTTGTTATTTAAATATTGAACATTTAAATATTTCAGCATAAGTGGCGTTGATGTCATGCAGCATGCATTGGAAAATGCTAATCGATTGCAATTTGCTGGCTTCAGTGGAGCGTTAAATCTGAAAAACCATTGAAAAGCATTCAAAACGCCATTTGAACGAAAAGTGCGCCACGGCTGGCTATGCTGATGAGTGCCATTAGCAGCGTGGCCCTGAGTGGCGTTTCGAAAACGATAGCATCAGCATTGGGGCCTATAAAAACTGGGGCGCCGAAGCAATGTGCAGACAGAAAGCCGTCGAGAGTAGCAAAAATGTTGCGCGCAGTGCAGTTTATCGTTCTGCAGTTGTTGTTGGTCAGCGCTGTGCAACGCGCCGCCGCCGAAGTGAGTCTTCGAAGTGTTCCATGAGTAATTCAATCTAGCTAAAGCTTCCCTCTTCGCCTCCCTGCAGAAAGTCATGCGGCCCAAGTTCAAGGACGCAAAGGTCTGGAGTGACGACAAACACGTGTCACACTCGGTCGCCTTCGATCCAAGCGATCCGCACTTAAATTTCACCGTCAATGTGCTGCAGGTGAGTAATGAACCATGCTATAAAATGAATATCTTTATTTACTCTTCCATAGCATTCTATCTAATTGTACTCTGTGACTTCATATTTTCGTGGCAGGATGTGAACAATGTCGACTTGCATACGGAAACGCGCATTACCCAAAAACTCGATCCCACATATTTTATGACCTTCAATGCAACCATCAACCTGTGTCGCGTTCTAAGTTGGCGCAACAATTCGCCCATTGGCAATCTGTTGCATGTGTATCTCCAGGAGTACGGCAAAATGTTTGAGAGTTGTCCCATCAAGAAGGTAAGATTTTCGTCGACTGCTCTTCTGACAATAATCCATCACAACATCTGCTCGTCAAGTCACAAAATGTTGGTTGTTGGCTGCTTGAATTGCATTAAAATGTTGGAAGCTTCATTTTTCAGTGATTGTGCGCAGTAGGAGCAGATTTCTGTACTCCATGATTTTTGACCTTCCATTCTATTAGTTCTATAAATAACTTTTGGACCCAACACCATTTAAAACCACATTTTCCAACCCACAATTTTTGTAACAAACAAAACAGATATTTAGGGGGGTTTGATTCCTCAAAACGTCCATTGTGTACGCCACTGATCCGACAGCGAAAAGATCGAAAGCATTTTTAAAGAAGAAATTCAAGATTTTTGATTGGAGTTATGTTTAAATTGGGCTCAAATACGTCTCGGGTCTAAGAATCTATATGCAGTAGACGTTCACAAATTCGAACCACTTTGTACAAGGGGTAGTTCGAATTTCCAAAATGTTCGCATTACTGGACGTTTTTTAATTCATTTCAAAAGTTAAAAAAATACTGAAACAACTTCTATTAACTGAAATATGATACCATTTCTCACATTAAAAAATTAAATACATTTTATTCGCATACAAATCTCTTTTTAATAGTCGCTAAAAATTTCAATGTAACCCATAAATCCACAGCTGAGCAATTCCATCAAACTTTTTAAGATTTTAATTTTAGCGTTCAACGTTAAAATTCGAAATTGAGCCAAATGTTTACATAATAAACATTCACGAGCAAGCGGCCACACATTACCAATTTGGTGATTCTCCTTTTTCATTTAATTTGTGTAGAAAAAAGTGAACACAGTGAACAGTGGGAAAATGAAAGATAAGGAAAACGCCCGCAAATTCGAACCGCCTGTTCAACTTTTAGAGCATTCAATGCTGTAAAATATGAGGTTCGAATTTTTGGAAGATTCGAATTTGTGAAAGTTCGAAGTTGTAAGCATCTACTGTATATATAATTGTTTGCAGTGACTGACTGATTAATGATGATTTAGAAAAGGCACCTTTTTTCGAATTTCGGGGATATAAAGAACAAAAAAAGGATCGAAGTGATGTATAAAAATATATTATCTACAGGCCCACTATTGATTTTAAACTTTTTGAAGATATACCTACTAAATCAAAAGTCATTTGAAATGTTAGCAATGGGTTATGGTTTGTGTAAATCCAAACCGATTAATCGGCTTCGGCCAATAATCGGCTTCGGCCAATAATCGGCTTCAGCCAATAATTGGCTTAGGCCAATAATCGGCTTCGTCCAAAATACTTGCCGAAGGCAAAAGTAGTAACGTCAAATGTGCTAGTTTTACAAATTTTTGTGCTCAATCATATTGTTATGAAAATCAGTTTGTGCTGACTAAAGCCGGCACAGTTCGTATCGCTGGATTGTGCCAAAATAAAACAAAACACAACTACAATTCATTAGTTCAGTTCAGTTTAGTAGTAAAGCTTGTAAAGGGCCAATAAGTTTGAGTCAGGGTCAAATACGGTTCCAATGCTTAGATTTAAGAATCTTTTATTGTTTGCCCTGACCGACTGATTCATAATGATTAAAAAAAGATTCTATTTTCGAAATTCGGGAGGTAAAAGGGGAAAATGGAATACAAAATTTAATTTAATGGGTCAATTTATTTCAAATTTGTTGAAAAAATATCAGTATTACGCCGACACAATTCGTATCACTGGATTGTGCCAAAATAAAACAAAACACAACTACAATTTGTTAGTTCAGTTTAGATTAGTAATCACTTAACAAAAGAAAACAACATCTTGTATCTTCATGCAATCTCTTAACCCATTGTTGACCCCATTAGATTTTGATTTAAAGAAAAAAGTGAAAAACACATGTCAAATTATTTCTCACTAAGAATATATTCACCAAGTTGGAAGTCAATTGCCTCATTAATTCATGTTTTTTTACAGTTCATCCATATAGGCTTCTAACCCGTCGATGACTCGTTGGATTTTGATTTTCTAAAATAAAAACCCGTATAAAATTGTTTTCACATTCAAAGCACTTTCACCTAGTTTCAAGCCAAAAGGCGTCAAAAACATATTTCTTCATACAAATCTTTAACCCTTGGGTCACCCATTTCGGTTTTGGTTTAAAAAAGAATGAGAAACACATGTCAAAATATTTTTTAAATCAAGTAATTTTATCAATTTTGAGGTCAATAGTCCCATTTGTTCTGGTTTTTTCGTGGTCTTCCCGTATACCTCAACCCATTGTTGACCCTGTTAAATTTTTATTTCCGAAAAATAAAAAAAAAATGTGTGTCGAATTATTATTGATTTGAAGTTTTTCACCAAATTTGAAATCAATAGCGGAGGCCAAAACTAAAACTGACTGGGAGCACCAAATTCGGTTGTCTTTAATAAATGTTTGTAATTCATTCTCGAAATATCAGGCACCCCCTTAAATCGGTCATGCAATAGTTGTGACAGTTCCATGACGCCTAAAAGTATGTAATCTACAGCAAATAATAACACTGAATGAAAATATCTTGCTGTACATTGCATACTTTTAGGACCTTAAACTTAAGTTATTCACCTTCGGCTTCGATTTTAGCCGAATGGCAGTCTTGTTGCCGATTAATTGGCCCCTTCTTCGGTCAAAATGTCATCTTCAGACGGACTCCTGCGATGTTGTGGTAGCCGTGTTGAAAATTAGCGCTTCGGAGAAAAACACTTAAAAGTTTTGCTTTCCTTATTTTTTCGAAAATGCCATGCACCGCCTTCTTCAAATTCTTATAGTTCTATTTCTTTTCAGATTTTTAATTTAATATTTGTAAAACTATATATTGTAGAAAAGAAAACATAAATGAGTTTCGAAAATTCTAAACTAGAAAACTTTCCTAACCCGCCATTACTTTATAAATATCCAGCCACCTTTAAAAAGATATATCAGACGCATATTTTTTTTTAGCGCAAATTCACTTTCCATAAATACTTTTCACTTATATTTCAGGGCGAATATTACATGCACAAGTTCTGGATACCGGAGGACACCTCGCTGGCCGCACTGCCCGAAGTGGACTTCGAAATGAGTTTGTCCGCATTCAGCGTGGACGCCAGCAAGAATCGTGAGCTGATCATAAACGATTACGTTGCAGGCGAGTTGGTCGTGCAGGATGTCAACAATGTGAAGCGCGGCATTTTGGCCATACTGCCCAGAGGGGGTTAAGTGCAGTGACCAATCGTGAAGCCAACGCAGCCAGCGTTGCAATAGCAACAGAGTTGTTCACAGTAACTGCACGAATTGCTTCGTAGTAGAGTCAGAAACAGTAGTAGACAATAAAGAAATGCAATAAAATGTTCAAAATCAAAACAACAATAAAGGTGTTGAATTTAATTGCGTACTCGCATGTAACTAATTGAAACACAAGGCATCGTTTTTCATTTTTATGACACTTTGGCATTCCGAATGTTTTTAATGCTTAGATTCACCAAAATTGAATCTCAATTGAACAAATTAAATGCTCGACAACCAGTCAGAACAAAAACAAATCTCAAACAAGAAATATTTTACTACCGATTTCAAAGCATAGCGACATCCTTCAGCCGAATCGCCATTAATCATATTCAGTGGCAAAAACCGTCTCAGGGTCTGTCAATGCGCCCAACAACAAAGACAATTGAAATTCGCTAGCTGTCAGTCAGGCCAACAAGTCGCATATTAATTTTTGGCCAATACGGATTTGGCTGGCAACCTCCATCCCGCACCATCACTCGACAATAGAACCAAAACGTGGCGCTAAGAAAAACCTATTTACTTCTTTGCAAATGGCAAATTTTGAAATTTGATATTTGATGTGCGTTTGTTCAGCGCGAGATCGCGCAATGTACGACACATAGAACGCCAAGTGACATTGATGAATACGTCAATCATTGGTTTGACAGCAACAACAACAACAATAGAGGCAGCGCACATCTGCGTGAGTCTGTCCGCTGATGATATTTAATATGCGCTCGCTTTGCGGCATTTAAGTGACGATTTCCGACATTAATATGCCGCAGCCGTCACCAATAATCAAATTTCTAATTTTATGTCACTTTAGGTTTGACAAGAATATGGCCAGATTCATTCTCATGGCGACGCTGTAAATATTCATAAACTATTAATGCGACATTAGAGGTGGACGAGATGCTTTTGAGTGAAGCAAACAGTCAAAAAAGTGTACAGCTATTTCAAGTTAGAATTGCTTGAAAGATTTTACCGCGTGTCTCATATTGATGAATGTTTTCAAACAGCTTTTGGTTGAGAATTTACTTTGAGAAAAGAAATGCACGCATCTTAAAAAAGGCCAATGCATGATTAGACACTCAGCGACCAAACAGGAGAGACCCACTGTTATGTTCCATCCGAGAGGGTATCAGCTTCCATCCCATCGCTTATTCATACCTTTGCAACTTATTTCTAACTGGCGTAGGTATAGTGTGAAAAATTAAACTGTAAGTACTGATCGGTTGTTCAGATCTGGAACATCTCTATCAACCAGATCGATGGAAGATTTGGAATAGAATGGATATGAGGGGAGCCGAGAACGTAGAGGGTCCTATTTCTTAAGCACTCAGGCTAGATAGCCCATTGTGCTTAAGACTCGAGAGGAAAAGAGTGATAGAGGAGAATGAGGTGGGGTTAAAGAAAGAAATAATGTAAGAGGGAAGGAATGGGGACTACAAGTCTTCCTGCACGAATTTCCTGGATACTTTAATGAATCTTAGAAGATCATGTAGGATAAGAGAATGAACGATTAAAGACTTCGTGCCCTATCAAGAAAGATCCAGTTAAAGTGCTGAGTTGCTAAGTAGCATAGATACTGATTAGTCCTTAACAGTGTTTTCAATATGGAAATTCCACCAACAGAAGGATCTTATGAACGATTGGAGCGCTTTATAAAAGGTCTGCGAATGTTTCATACAAGTGTCTAACTAACATAAAGTATGAAAGCGTTAGGCTACTTGCCAAAGCATTGTTTGGACCTTGGGTGAGGTTTTAAACTTATAGACTTCGTTATAAACCGGACACTTACTTTATATCTTTGTCATCCATCCATCCATTTCTTTGTGAAAATTATGAAATGGTCTCCCTGTGAACATTTTTCCTAGATTTTATATCTTTGGTGCGTTCAAGTGTCCATTTATTCTTTGTTCAGAAACTTATATTTTTTTATGCCTGAACCAAGACGCCTTCGTTGTTTTGAAAAGAAACTGCTTTTGAATGCCCAATGATCAAATGCCTTTATAGCACATTTCATATGCCATACATACCGCCAAGGCTCATAAGACAGAGTGACGTTCAGCAACACGTGCAGCTGCGTCAAGGTGGGAAATTATGTCACTATTTACGATTCCAGCACTATCAAGAAGAAAACCTCTCCGGACCCTTCCAACTCGGTTAAGATATGAAAACACATCTCTGAACCGTATCAACTTTATCAAAGTAGAAAAGTCCCCTTCGAACCGTTTCCACCCTTTTAACCTACGACCATGATGAACCGCAACGAACCATTTCAGCTCTATTAAGACATGAAAGAACCACTCCAAGCCATATAAGCTCTATAAAGGTATGAAAAAACCTCTCCGAGCCGTATCAATTTTATCAAAGTAGAAAAGACCCCTACGAACCACTTCATCCTCAAACTCTCCGAACCTTTCCAACTCTGTTAAGGTATAAAAATACATCTCCAAATTTTATCAGCTTTCTCAAAGTAGAAAAAGTCCTCTCCGGACCATATCAGCAATATTCTCTATCCGAGTTGTATCCACTCTATCAAAGTAGAAAATGACCTCTACCAACCATTTCCGCCATATGAAGGTACGAAAGAATCTCTCCGGACCCTTTCGGCACTATTAACCCATTCCAGCCGGATGGGGTGAAATTTCACTCCCTGGAATGGTGATATTTCTTTGGCCTGCCTGACTAAATGTGTTATGCGATTTGGCTCAAATTTTGTATAATGAAATGGAATAGATGCAGGTTTATTTCGTGTTTAATAATATTGAAGAATTGTGACATTTAGTTATACCAATTCGTGTTTAAATTCATGTTTATTCGTGTTGACTACCTGTTTTTGTGTAAGTTATCGAGAAAATTCTTAAACATAGTAAATATTGGAAATTCCAGTAGTGTTTTCTGGAGTATGTAGTTCATTGAACTGCATAATGATTTTCCAGGAAGGGGTGAAATTTCATCCGTCTGGCACCAGTATGGGTCAAATTTCAGCCCCTCTATATCTCAGGGGCTATATCAGGTAGATACCTGAATTTTTGTGTATAACTATTCTAAGCAACCCTTACCAACACATGCAAATTTAGACAAAATTCGCTGGCCAGAACTATATGCAGGCAATAATGGGTTAAGGTATAAAAATAGCAGGTGTACAACTTTGCTTCCGCCGTTTTCCGATAGGTGGCTGTACCGGCTGAGGCTGGTTGAAATACATAGATGGTAATGCCTTTAAAGTGAGTGTGGACAGTGCCTAACGAATTGTCATCGCCGTTTCAGTGACAGTTGTTCTTGTTTTCGTATTATTCACGCTCGAAAATGTCCGTTTATGTGCGCAATTCTCGCCATTTGCGGGAAGTTTTACTTTTCTGTTACAATTCGAAAAAAAAAATGCAGCTGAAGCGCATCGAATGCTCTCAGAAACTTACGGTGATGCTGCTCTGAGTGAAAGAACGTGTCGGGAGTGGTTTCAACGTTTTAAAAATGGAAGAGCGACATGACAAAGTCATCCTCCAACACGACAATGCTCGGCCTCACGTCGCAAAAGTGGTCAAAAAGTACCTGGAAACGCTGAAATGGGAAGTCTTGCCCCACCCGCCGTATTCCCCAGATGTCGCCCCTTCTGACTTCCACCTATTCCGTTCGATGGCACACGGCCTGGCAGATCAACATTTTCAATCCTTCGAAGAATTGGAAAAATGGATTGCTTCATGGATAGCGTCAAAAGAAGACTCCTTTTTTCGAGCCGGGATCCGAAAATTGCCGGAAAGGTGGGAGAAAGTTGTCGCTAGCGACGGACAATACTTTGAATAATACATCTGTAAGCACTTTTTCGCAATAAAGCTTTTAATTTTGGAAAAAAACGGCAGAAGCAAAGTTGTACACCTGATACATATCCAAATCGTATCAGCTTTATAAATGTAAGAAGAGTACTCGAACCATATCAGCTCCATAAAGGTATAAAAACCCTCGCCAAGCCGGATGAACTTTATCAAAGTAGAAAAGACCCTTTCGGAACCATTTCAGCTCTATGAAGTACAAGAAAACCACTTCGAACCATTTCAACTATATCAAAGAGAAAACTTCTCCGAGTGGTTCAACTTTATGAAAATATAAAAAGATCATCCGATCAGACTTATAAGAGTATGAAAGAATCACTACGAACTGTTTTAGATCGATTAAAGTGCGAAAAGACCTTTCCGAACTGTTCCATGTCTATCAAATTGGGAAAAGAACTCTTCGAACCATTCGAAATTTCAGACAAGATGACTGCTCTTTTAATGGAATCAATTTCGCATCGCAATGGCTCCGTTGGATCGCAAGTCTAAGGCGATGTTCGATCACAGAAATATCCAGTCCCCGTCTTAGTTACAAAAACAAACAGAAAATCACTCTTCCTTCGACATTATTGATTGAAGATGTTATTGCAACCTAAACTAGATGCTTTCGAAAGATGTTAAGAAAATTAGAAAATTTACTGAAATGCAAAACGAATTATAAATAATCGAAAAATGGAAACAAGCTGGATTCCAGGCAAAGGCTGGAAACTATACTTTCAGCATAGTAGACGAGTAGTTCATTTGTCTTGGAATGCCCAGTTCAAGCCCGTAGACAGGATTTTTTTTCGGGGGGGGTTACTCAAATCAAAACCCGACAGCTGACTGAAAACAAGCTTCCAAGCTAAATTAAATGACTAATTTAACTTAATTAGGCACTTGGGCTCAATGTAAACGTAGCCATGCATGGTGTGATTAGTAACTAGTTTAGAATATTATAAATTAAAACAATGTTCTAACATTTCGGGGGGGGGTCAGAACCCCCCTAACCCCCCCCTAGCTACGGCCCTGGCCCAGTTATAAGCAATTGGCATCAGCCCAAAGATTCAGAGAAAGATAAAAATTGTTTTTAATTTTTTTGTTACAATAACAAATTTTACATTTCCACCAATGAAAACCAAAAATATGTATTGCTATCAAAATTAATTTAACAAAATATGTTTTGAAAATATTGTTTCACTATTACTACTTTTTTATATTCTATATATTTTTATATTATATTATGTTTTTATGCCTCTTTATTGTACAAGTCTTTAACCCTCTCGGGACTACTGGGATAATACGTCCCAGCAAGTTTTTAATGTCCCTCAAAACAATTATTCAAATCGTACAACCCACGTAAAATATTTTTTCGATTTCGGTGATCCCGGATAAAAGAATGATTTCAGAATTTTTGAGCATCCAATATAATTTTCTAACCCCAACATTCATAGAATGAGAATATTTCTTGTGAGAGTATTTTGGAAAAAAAAAATTTTTAATTTTTATTAATTTTCAAAATTAATCTCCGTCCCGAAGGGGTTAAAGTAAATTAAATTAATAAATATATTTTTTATATTTAGCATTTATGTTCCCACCCAAACAAACTCAAACACAAAAACAACTTGAGATCCCATTTAAAGAAAATTTTTATATAAAATCATCAGTGAGAAAACAACTCTATTAACCCTTAATTTGTGCAATGCCATTGTCGTAGTGCAATTAAAAACAACACAGAAAACCACAAACTTTGCAAGCCACACACACACAAACGCATTCCACATACACACACACACACACACACACATACAGCGGTCAAACGAAATGCATTGCAAGTCAGCAGTAACCGAGACTTTTAATTGATTTCTTCCATTTTTGGGCCAATTAATTGGCTCTGGTCCGACTTTATATGCACAAAAGCCCAACTCAGCAGTTGAGCAACTCGAGGAACAATCAATTGCCAATTGCTGTCCAATTAATTGCGAAAAACCTTTACAACAACAACATAAAAAGGAACAGCCAACTAACAATAAAAACGTTTGTATTGGTTTCGAAACTTTTACTGCCAACCAAACGAGAAATGTGAAATGGTGAAATGAATTGAAACATAAAAAATTGAACATTTATTGTATATGAAAAGAATGGCACTTCTTTAATTGACGAGACAGTGCGACAGAAACTTGCCAAGGATCCAACTCGCGCTCTCTTTCTATTTGTCCTGCTTTCGTGGGCGTGAGAGGGCATGACTTGTTTGTTGGCACCAGCAACTTTACAAAAACAAACACAAAACGATTCCAGCTCGAACACACTTTTCTTAGTTGTTGTTGTTTTCGAGTATTTATTATCCTTCAGATACAATTTAAGATAAAAGCGCCAGCGCAGTATTCAATTTCGATTCGTGCGGTCGTTCGCATTGCGCGATACGAAAATGTTTTATTGATTTCGAAATTGTAGGAAAATTGTTTGCAAATCCCGCATAACAAACACACGGCAACAGTGCACACCAACAAAGTGGCCAAGTTCGGAAAAGATGCAAAAAGCGAAAACTTGGCCTTAAATAGTTGCCAGCGCAGCCAAAGTGACCCGCATGCACAGCCAAACACACACACACACACACGCATCTTCCACACTTGGCGCATCTTTACACCGATTGTTTTCACTTTGTTAACTTTTTGAAACTTTTTAAAAGAGCCATCAGAGCAAAAAAAAATCACAAACTTTGCTTTGCTTTTGATTTGGCCACTTTTTGTATTTTTCTGGCTCGGTCGCTCTCTCTCTCTCTCTCTCATTCTGTGCTTTGTCCATTGTTGAAGCATAGATAGCAACATGAAGTGTGAGCGACCGAACGACAAAAAGGCCAACGGCCATTTCAACCCATTACACACGCTATCTGCGCAAATTCATTGTCCTGACGGGATTCGTGTCCCTTTGGCTTATGTTGCACACTCTTCAAATGCTGTTCGAATATGGCTGTCTGAGTGTGTGTGTGTGTGTGTGTACACACTCATACATATGTGTGACTATACAGCGGCGGGTTAAGTTGTAAATCTTGAAAAATTGCCATTCAATGCAAACATTCAAACATTCATCAATAAGTTTGGTCCGTTTGCGCTGCACGTGTGAGTGTGGCTATCAAAATACACTGAAAGTATGTGAGAAAGGTTTTCGCTTTTAAATTTTACCGACTAACCTTTTCTTTCAAAATGAAAAACTTATAATACTTGGCTCAGTAGTAAGCGGTATGACTCAAAAATCTATGGTCATATGGAAGAGTACCTTGAAGAGGTACGAAAAATCGATTTTTTTTTTATTTTTTTGTTTCATATTTTACTTATATACTTACTTTTAAGTACTTTTAAGATTAAGCCTCTAAGAGGATTTATAGAAATTCGAATTACTTTCGGAGCTATAGCTATTTTGTGACACACCACGGAGACTGGCCGAACTGAGACTGTAAACTTAAAAAACACGTTTTTCTCGAAACTACTCTTTTCGTTCGGTTGCCACGATATCTCAAGTTCTTATGCATCGATTTACTAGAAATTTGTAACAGACTTTCTTAATACTATATAAGCTGTTCTGACTTAGGGGTTTTTGTATTTTTTTTTATATTTAAAAAAAATTACCTTAACTTTGGTAAAAGAGGCAAAAAATTACTTATTTTCAGAAAGATGCCATTTTGTTCAAACATTTTTTTCAAATCGGCCACGTGCAGCTAATTCTACATCCTTGTTTAATAGGAATTAACCTTATTTTTATATTTCAAATCACCAGGAGAATTGGAATCACGTCAACCACGAGACACCTTTTTTTCTAGTCCCCACTTTGCCGGCCTCTACCGACTTCAATTTTGAAATCTTTTTCAACTGTTACACATTTTTTTTAAGTATCAGTACAAAACTGATAAAAACATGCATGGTAAAAAATATTGTTGTTGTTTTTATATTACGCCCGTAAAATCACTTCAAAATTGAGCCTCTAGATTAGAATACTCCTATTATTTGAAAACTGAAGTTTGAAAGCCCTAAGATGTTCCCATTTTTTGTTGCTTCAAAAGACTTAAGCTAACAAAACTGGATAAGTAAATTTAAACGGTTTGACTTTTTCACAGGTACATTAAGTAGTGTCCGACCTATAAATCGCCATTGGCAGCAGTTGAAACCTGGATCAAACACGAATACTTTATTCTGAATGGCTTCGAGCTTTCTTCTTCTTCTTGACTGGCACGACAGCCCGATTACGAGACTAAGGCCTAGCTACCCCCAACCAACCGTGTTGTGCGTGCGAATTTTTTTACAAGGTTGGAAGGGACCTACAGTTTTATGGCGATTCCGAACGGCGAGTTGGGAGCTTTTTCATAGGCAATTTTTACTCTCAGAGGTTTGCCATTTCCTGCTGAGAGGGCAGTCGCCGAAAGAAAAATTGTTGTTTTTCTTTTTTTTCGGTGTTTACAGCAACAGAGTGTTGAACCTGGGTTCGAGCGTCGCACTTGATTCGCGGCCCAACGCACTAGCCAGCTGAGCTACGGCGGCTGTCGAACTTTACAAAGGTTTTACTTTTCATGGCATCAGAATGGGCCAGAATGTTCCAGGCACATGTGTTCTGGCCACATGAACTACTAGAGCTCGAGTTACTCGCTTAATAAAAGTTACAGACCAACTAGAAGTGATCCAGAGTCTTTGGTAAGTTTGATGTCAAAGGTTGCCTATTGAAGGCCACAACTACAACAACAACTACTCGATAATCCAGCGGGTCACGCTGGCTTCTCATACCGAGGCCCTAGGTTCGACTCTTAGTTCGGGCTGGTGCAACACTCATCTACTTCTATCGCTATCCACATGAAGGATATGGTAATTCCAAGAATCGCACACGTGCGCTCTCGGCAAGCAATGGCGAAACCTCCAAGTGTGAAAGGAAAACTGTCAATCTCCGTTCGGATTCGGCGTTAAACTGTAGGTCTCCTCCCTCAACTCTCCTCTCCTTCCCTATCCCCCATGGGTATAGTAAAATGGTCCAAAGTGGACTGAGTGTTATGGAAGTCTCACATCACATCACACTTCAAGTTGTTACGAACCCGGGCGCATGCTAGTCATGAGGGGACGTAATTCCTGGAGTACAATGGAAACCAGAGTCTATGTATCTATGTCCATAGACACTTTCAACAAAATAATGTAATAATAATGTCCTTTGTACGCATTTTTTACTCAATCTTTTCCTTTTAACTCTTCCGCCCAGTTGAGTGAAAGTTCGTTTTAATTTTATAAAAGAAAAAAGCAGCAGTCACCACAGACTTTGGTTAATTTTTTGGAAAATATCAAAACTAGGAAAACTCATCAAAAATTGTAATTTCGCTTTTTTGAACTCACTACGTGAACTCTCCAAAAATTTAATTTCCCCACCACAGCCAGTAAACTAGAACAATGTCTTCATGCGACATGAGCGTGTGACCCACTTTTAATAGTCTATGGATGCCTCAAAGAAACACTATATCGTTTGATTTCCATATCGTATTACAGAAATGTACAAAATTAATGTTTGGTTAAATTTTTTAGATTTTTGACCAACGTCACTTATGTAGATCATACTTTTCTCAATAAAGCACAGAATCGTTTGATTGGTTTTTATTATTTGATATCCTACAGCTAATGTGTTTTCTTAGTCTGAATCGTTTAACACCCATATCGGCTTTTATGAATATATAATTCCTGACTAATGTTACCAGAGTAGGCGGGGCAAATGGTTGTTATGGAATCCACATATAGCTAAAATTTTTCTTAAATTAACACTGAATTGTTTGATACCCATATCACCATTTTTTAGTTTATAAAAGCAGATTTCTATTGCTAAATTGGGCGTGGCAATGGTTAACACTGATTCCATGTACTCAACTCCTCAATAAAACGCTGCTTCCTCAAAAAAACGCTGAATCGTTCGACACCCTTCTTCATCTTTAGTGAATGTTTTTCTTTTTTCTTGTTCACTCCTCTCTGAAGCATTGGGACTCCACAAGACTCTTTCATATGAATATATATTAGCTGATTTATGTTACTAGAAAGGGAGTGGCAGGTAGGTGTGATTGAATCCACAGAGCCAATATTTGCCTCAATGAAACACTGAATAGTATGAGAATATTTCTACTGAGATTATTTTGGAGTCCAAAATTAAACTCCGTCCCGAAAGGGTTAAAAGCTGAATCTCGCATCTCATCTCGATCGTTTAGTTCTATATTTGATTAATTGTATATTTGATGATCCTATATTTGGCAACATGAAACGCTGAGTCGTTAAAAATGTTAAAGTGAGCGTGGCACTTGATTCTGACTGATTTCGCCCAACTTAATTTGCAGCTATGGATTTCTGAACCATTTAAAATCTATATCGCATATTTTGAGGCCGACTTTTGTCACAAGAACACAGTGCCGCACTAAAAAAAAGGACAAGGTCAAACATGTCTCATTCGATAGAGGACCTCAGTAGATGAAAAAGTGTCAAAGGAGTTTTGCCGCGATGGTCCAGTATTTTTTTAAATGCAGTTTAAAGATGGCGGCTGTAAATTGAACTCTCATAAGAAGTCAATCGGATCAATTCAGAGCAATTTATTTCACTTTCAGTGTTTTCATAATTTCCAGCTGTGAGCAAAGCTACCAAATGAACAAAACGTTTTCTATATTTAATTCGACCAAAATCGAGATACGAACCCACAACCAACCAGCTCGCAGTCAAAACCATTAACAACTGAATTGCTTTAGCCCGTCAAAGCTAACTATTTGACATTCTAGAAATTCCAGCGCGTCTGCGACTTTTCCGCTGTGCACGGCGACACGACTTATGGTCGCTGCTCCCAAGGATAACACACATAGTCAAATCTGTCCATTTAGCCAATAAATCCTTGAAGCAGCTTATTTTAACCGTCTGCGCATAAATATGGCGAGGCGACATTGGCCGAGGCGCACAACGTTGCACTTGGCGGGTTTTTTGTGCGCCGCTGCCCGCTTCCCTTCGGCGCGCGCCGTCTGCAGCCGTTCGGCATTATTTAAAGAATTTTTTTTCTATTTTTTTCCGCCGGCTCGTTGTGTGAATTACATGAAGACACATTTTTTGTCGGCTCTCGCAGCATCACAAATGCTCTTCGACGTGTTAAGGCTGTGTGTGTGTGTGTGCTTTAAATATTCGCTACGTCCATTTAGAATTCTCTCTCTCTCTGTGTGTGCATGTGTGCGTGTGAGTGTGTGTGTTAAGTACACAGCGGCGCATAAGTTTCGGAAAAATGCTTAAGCTGACATTGGATTTCGGTTGTCGAATTGGAGCTGGGCGCGCTTTTAAATTCTTGTCAATGCCACTCTTGTTGGTATTGTTGTTGTTGTTATTGTCATTTTGTCTCTTGTTTAGATTCGGCCTTCTTGTTTTTGTTGTTGTTGTTGTTGTTGTTATTGTTGTTATCTCGAGTGTTGTGACCGGCCGCACTTTCTCTGTCTGCAAATTGTTTTTGCATTCGTAAAACCAAAGGACTCTTGGACATAAGCCAACAACAACCGAACGGAGGACATGCTTCAAATTGCGGAAGTGCTTTACAAGGATATGTGGACACAGTTGCTTTAGTTGAATATCTGTTGTGTGTTTGTGTGCAGAGAATTTAGTTGTTTGTGTCGGCTTTTAATTTTATTTCATTTTTGTTTTTTTTTTTGCATTCTTCACACTTGCAATGCCACAAGAACACAACAGACCACACAATAGCAACAATAATGTACTCTATGGAGACACAACATCTCGTTGCATGTTTACTTGTATTGAAAAATAAATTGTAGGGTGAAGTGCTTCTGTGCTCCATCCCCCAGCTCCCCTTCTCTCTTCTATGCTTTTCTTACCATCCCCTACCCTCGCACCTCGCTGGCCAGTTGCTGCTCGGCATAGCAACATTCTCCAGCATATCTGATGCGCATAAATCACTCAGAAGGCTTTTATTGTTTTCCAAAGGACATGCACAGAGCGTTGTCCTGTGCTATCGTGTACGCCACTGCGCTGTCCGTTGAATTGAATTAGTTTATCAGAGTCGACGAATTGCTTTTAATACTTTGATACATCTTTATTATAATTTACCAGCGCCAACAGTGACAGCTACATTCAACGCTGCAAACACACACACACACAGATAAACACGCACACACATACAATCACAGCAGTCGCCTATCTGCTTTCATACGCGACAAGTTTATTTGCGCGCTGCGCTGCGCCCTAATCCTTTTTTCATATGCAGTTTAGTTATTTTGTTGCATGCTTTTTGGCGCGCCTCCATGTACATCGCTTGCTGTTGCTTGCGTGCCGTGTTCTCTCTAAATTTGTCTGTGTCCTGTGTTTATTTTCAATTAGGGATTAACATATTTTCCATGCGCCGTGCAATTTATGTTTGCGCAAATTGTCGGCAAAAATCCGTGAGCGCGTTGTCGCTCGCTGCCGAGCGTAATGTGTGTTGTGTTAGGGAATTTGCTAAAATTATTTACATACCTTTGGAAATGTTCATGCAAAGACTTTGGAACACAAAGTGTGCAAAATTTCGAGCCATGAACCCGGTAGGAAAATTGAACAAATACCAAAATATATCCTCCGGAAGCCTCAAGTCCTTTTCGAATCAATGCATTAATCAATTCAATTTTCGAATTCGAATTTAATTGCGAAACATTGTAGATGAGGCCAAAAGGTCGCATGATTAGTAATTAATGAGTAATAGACCTAAACCTTAACCCATTGTTGAACCTGTTAAATTATGATTTTCAAACATTTTTAAATAAAAATTTTCTTCAAGTTTGAAATCAATAGTCCCATTAAATCACGTTTCTTCCTTCAACACCTTAACCCATGTTTTGGCCTCTTAGACCCCGAGGTTCATTTTTCAAGATGTACCCACAGTTTAAGCCGCCAGCCGCCGTAGCTCAGCTGGCTAGTACGTCGGGCCGCGAGTCAAGTGCGACGCTCGAATCCAGGTTCAAGACTCCGTTGCTGCAAACACCGAAAAAAATAAAAAACAACAATTTTTCTTTCGGCGGCTATCCTCTCAGCAGGTAATGGCAAACATCTGAGAGTAAAATTGCCTATGAAAAAGCTCCCAGCTCGCCGTTCGGAATCGGCATAAAACTGTAGGTCCATTCCAACCTTGTAAAAACATTCGCACAACATGGTTGGTTGCGGGTAGCTAAGCCTTAGTCTCGTAATCGGGCTGTCGTGCCAGTCAAGAAGAAGAAGAAGAAGACCTACAGTTTAAATTGCATGTTTGCAGCTTCAGCGGTTTGGGCTGAGCGATGATGAATCACACAAGCAGTCAATCAGTCAGTCAGGAAAAACAATTATTTGTACCTACTTAGGTAAATGAAAGTAAGTAACTTCTCTTCTTTTTCTTTCTCTCAACACTTGTACTGTTTTAACTATTTCTTTCTTCAATACCTAACCTTACTTTCTCTTTCTCTTCATGCTTATCCATAATATCACATTTTAGTTTAGGTTAGATTAAAGTGCCAGATATCTTAACAAAGATCATATAGGCACAAAGAGTTGGCTCACAAGAGCAGTGGGAATCACGGGAATTCCAATATGAACCTTGCTACCTCCCTGACCATAAGATTACTTAGCACTCTTAGTAAGAAACGAGAGGCCCAGAATTTTAAAGCAATTCCTTCTTCAAAACAACAACAACAACAGAAATCATTGTAAAGCAAACATAGTCTTTCAGCACTCATCCAGTAATCCACCCATTAAAGAATGTCCTGTGAGTCCAGCAACCACTGTTTGGATGGAATTCGAACCTATATTTAGAGGCCGTTTCTTCTTCTTCTCACAGCGATAGTCAAATTTGTGTGGCACATTAACACATTGAAAGTCTGCTGTTCCGTTTAGAATCTATTGACGACTTCAAGGTTAGTGTCAGTGATATGTTAGGTTAGGTCGGAGTGACAGCCTTCTCATGAAAAATCTTCCTTAAACACAAAAATATGGTTTATGGCGCCAACATGTTCACAGTCTTATTAGTTCATTGAAAGAATGATTTCGTTTATTGCACAAATTAAAATTTGATGAAATTATTTTATTTACTTTATTTCATTTTATTTTATTTTATTTTATTTTATTTTATTTTATTTTATTTTAATTATTTCGGTCTACAGAACGAAATAAATAAAAACTAAGCTTTCAGTAATGAAAGATTCAATGCCACTAATGAGATTAATAGTTTCACCGCAGACAACTCATCAACTTGTTTAGTTATCTGTGGGTTAACTATCAAAATCGGAGCTTCCTGCGAAATCAGTGCTCCATTCCTGAACAACGCAGGTAGCGCCCAGTGGTAAGAAGTGAGAACTAACCCTAAAGGAACCTTTTCCCATTGTTTATGAACGACCAAATGTTACACTTGCACAGGATCAGTGTTCACCCACTCTGGTCAACTCAACTGCTGACTCCTTTCGTAGAATATCGATATCAAGAAATTGTGACTTCAAACCCTGCAATCGCTGCATAACTTTAATTTCGTTATGGGTTAAGTAAGAGCTTTTATACCTATCTGACTGTTAGAGAATATGTAAACTTTACTTCCGCGGACAATTCGCTCTATGAGAATACTGACTGCATGCTTATCTTATGGCAAAAATCTGCTGCTGAAAGATGCTAGAGAGATACGCGAATATAAATGCTCTTTCTAACGGCGCAAATGCCCATAACCATAACCGACAACCCCTCCACGTGTTGAAGAAAAGATTATTTTAAAGTGAGTTTGGATGAGTAAGTATCTCGTTCACTTCTCTATCGAGGGGAAACTATAGATAGATCTCTCTTATATTGAGTTTCAATGACATTACAGTCGAAATGGATCTCCTTGGCGGCATAGTTGGTTGCTTCGTTCGGGTGCAGTGGCAATGTACCTTAACCCTTTCGACCCAAAATTTTACTCTTTGTCTCGATATTACAATTTTAGCTTGAAACGAGTTAAATAAATTTTGTAACAATATTTTTTAATTACAGAAAAATTATTTAATATTTATGGAAAAAATACAAAATTTATTCTATATTTTTTTATTTTAGTTTATTTTTTTATATTATTTTATTTTATTTTATTTTATTTTATTTTATTTTATTTTATTTTATTTTATTTTATTTTAAGTTATTTTATTTTATTTTATTTTGTTTTATTTTATTTTATTTTTTTATTTTAGTTTATTTTTTTATTTTATTTTATGTTATTTTATTTTATTTTATGTTATTTTAATTTATTTTATTTTATTTTATTTTATTTTATTTTATTTTATGTTATTTTATTTTATTTTGTTTTATTTTATTTTTTTATTTTAGTTTCTTTTTTTTATTTTATTTTATTTTATTTATTTTATTTTATTTTATTTTATTTTATTTTATTTTATTTTATTTTATTTTATTTTATTTTATTTTATTTTATTTTATTTTATTTTATTTTATTTTATTTTATTTAACCATTATTAAAGAAACAGGATTGATCGAAACGCGTGATTCGTAGGGAGTCAATTAAAACACAAACTTTCCCTGATATCGCTGCAAATGATTGGAAATTAGTTTGGGAATAAGAGTTTTTGTAATTTGCTTTGAATTCACTTCTAAAAATATTAATTTGTTGGCGCCTACTTAAAGTTAACTCATAAAGCAATTGTAGCTTTTGCTTTAAGATGACAAATAGGTAAAGTTGCAACTTTGGGGTCGAAAGGGTTAATCAAGGCTCAAGGTGTCAAAGTCTTTGAAAAAATATTCTTTCAGACCAGTTAACAATGAAAAAAATTACTTTAAGTTATTATAAAGATGCGAGTTCATCAAGACTATCCAGATTTAGGAGGCTCATCAAACCAGTTTTCATTTATAAAAGTCCTGTTTAAAAATCTAACTAAACTAATCTGATTTCCATTAAAAATTTTCACTATAATAGTAGTAATAGTATACTATTTATAATTCGGTCAAGATCGACCAACAAAACGTTATCTTCGCTCGCTGTCTGGTCTTTTTTTTAATAGCCATAAAATTACACTTGCAAATAATTCAGTACAGCTGCATAATCCGCCGCGTAAATTCTGAAGCGATGAGAATTTCACAACTTGCCATTAATATTCCTTGCGAGAGATATTTTTGGAACGGTGCAACGCCGGCTCGACTCGAAGATGCATAAATTCAAATAGTGGCGCACTCAGCGATTGCCGCTCCGCACATTTAGCAGCACATAAATTTCAAACTGAACGCTGGCAGCGGTTTGAGCGGTGGACGGGTGCTGTGTGGATATCCAAAAGGATAACCACAATAAGAACACATTTTTCACAGTTTTTACAATTTTCGCAATTTTTCCCAATTGCGCAAATATATGCACGTGCGGCTGTCTCCGCCGCCCCCCCCTCGCACTGGTTGCCATGCAACCTATGAAATTCCCACGAAAAATGCATAAAAAAATCTTTGTATTTTTTCAGAGACTTTCGTTGACAATGAGCATTGTAGCCAGTTTTTGTTCTTGTTTTTGTTATTGCCATTTATTGTTGTTGTAGTTGGCATCATTGAAAATCCATTCATATCAATTTTTCAATTGCGCGCCAAAAAGGAAACAATTTCTGATTTGTTTTTTTTTGTTTTGTTCTTTTCCTTTTTTGGGGTTTTGTTGTCCTTCGGATTTTCGTTGTGCGCAAACCCAAGAAAATGCCAGTCGAACCAAAAAGCAAAAAAAAAAAACATGACAAAAATAGCAAAGCACAATTCAAGGATGCCACACAATGCGGTGCGCTGCGACATTCCGCCGCAGCAGTCGGCGGGCGGCACAGACCGCACAGATGATGAAGTGTAGCCAAGCGTGCGGCAGGCGTTGCTCAAATATGCGTCCTTCTGATACTTACGACTGCTTGCTGCAGCTGCTGTTGGCAACGCGCTGCACGAACGACCGAAGGGGCGAGAGAGGGGAGTGAGGAGTGAGCGTCGGAAATGTGTATTTATGCATAGATCAAAGATCAAAATGAATATTTTATTTGATTTTACAAGGAAAGTATTTTAGCAATGCAATCACAAGGATAATCGCAGGTCCTTAGAGATTTTCATTTACTGAATGCTGCCACACCCCGGCCCGCAGCGCTGCACGCCCTCAAAGTGCCCAACTTTGGTGCGATTGTTCGTGCTTTCTGTGTTGCTGCGTGTTGCCTGTTGCGGTGAAAACGATGTCGTCAATGATGACGTTGACGATGACGAAGACGCTGACGGTGATGGGCACATTGGAGTATCTTCAAGGATAACAGCGTTTAAGCGATGTTGTTCTTTACGTTCTTTGTGTTTATTGTCGAAACATGAATAGAAGGGAAGAATATGGCGATTTGAGTGGCTGAAAATATTAATACAAGTCGCCCAATTCTTTCAGGTATTTAAATCAAGTGGTAAAGTTTCTTGATGACAGTTTAAAATTATTTAGATTTATTGATTATTTAAAATGTGAAATATTTGCAATGGTTTTTAATGATGTTTTCATTGGTTTAAACAACGTAAGACTGGATCTGATGTACGATGGTTTATGCCGCCATCGCAGAGATGAAGACTGGAAGGTAACTGTCGCGCAGCTTCTCCGCACATGGACCTTCCTAAGCAAACCTGGAGACCTGGCGAAGATGCGACCATGCATCATTAACAAAGTTATCACATCCACCAAGTGGCTTTCATCAAAGTAGAAGTGGAAGCGAATAGGTGATAGATTTGTAGATGACCTAAGTGATGCCCCAAAGGTTTCAATTTAATCTAAAAAAAATTATGTTGAGAGCTTTTTGTGCATCAAAAATTATCGGACAATTTTAAAGCCACAAAAAAAAGAGCAAAGACTATGAATATAAAAATGTTCATCAATACATTTCTCAACTATAGGACAAGATCTACAGACATCACAGTGTCACTGAGACGCCGCTGCAGCTAAATGGCATTAGTGGATATAAGATGGCCGAATGATTCCACAAAATACCAATTGCATATAGTCTCCAGTGTTGCCAGATCAGGAGATTTCCTTCTAGATTTAGAAGATTTTTGGCCTTTTAGGGGAATTTTTAGGAGAAAAAAATTTTCAGTAGCAAGTTTAGGAGATTTATATTTTATGTTAGAGGATTTTTCGGATCCTTAGTGGATTTTTGGGAGATTTTTGAATAACAAAGTATGATATATTGGGAACACTGGCAACAAAACATATTTTGGCAACGATTTTAATAGTCAAAGCACCCTTTTGGGTTAAAAATTTGTAAGCTTACAAAATTTAAGCTCGTTCTATTTCGTTCTCACTTATTGCTGTCACAATGAAATCCCGTAAAAAGTTGCACTTTTTGTTTAATTCATTTGATAAATGATTTGTTTTTGTATTTTTGTTTTTTTTTATGAGAAGTTTTTTCCTTTAAAACGACGCAAATTATAAATTGGTGATTTTTTTAACTTTTGATAAGAAAATTCAGTATTTTTTATGATTTAGCAGAAGGTGATTTCAGGTATCTGGTAACACTGATAGTCTCCCATAGAGGAAGTACGAGATACACGACATCGGAATTTTTATGGCTCAGTATTTGCTGATGAAAGGCTGAACGAGAGCCTCATCTTTAGTAAAGAACTAAGTTTCTTGGTCTAACTCATACAATGAATCACCTTATTGACTGTCAAATATATAATAGATCGATCCTTATAGTGCCGAATCTTATAGCAGTACCAGCCCCTAAACTGGCTCTGAAATGCGTCCATAAACTCAACAGATGTGGCTGTGAAAATATGTTGAATCTGATATCAATTGAAGAGACTTGTTGGTACATAGCCATCATAGCCAGATTTATCTGCCAAATAAGAGGGAAATCGGTAATATATATTTGTGTGCTCAAACCTATGGTTTTATTAAGCAATTCGGCGGTCAAAGTTGTGGCCAATAAATGGATCACTCAATCAATCATGATTGGACACAACGTAAGGTGGATTTGAACAGCCATTGTAGACAATATTGATGCGTTTAAAAAAAAAGTCATTAGGCAGTGAATTTAAAAAGTTTGTTAACTAATCAGATAACTCTGAGATAACTGGCTACAATAATTATGGAGCATGGAAACTTAAGAAGATACCTATCACAACTCAAACTGCTTACTTACCTGTAGACTACGTTTAGAAGAAAGGCAACATACACTCACACATGGTGTGTCGAATCCAATATTTTTGAGTGAAGTGATCTATGAAGAAAAGAAGAAAGAAGAAGAGCTGACCTATGGACCATAAATCAGAAGTCCAACTAGAGACAAGGCTTGACATAGATGGTATGAGGAAGGTCTATAATGACGGTGGCCTTTCGAAAAACTAACTACGAAGAAGTAGAAGGAAAACGGATCCCATAGATGGTCTGCTTCAACCAATTCCACGGTGAGATAACTTACTTACTTAACTTAACAACCCTATACCGGGTTACGGTCAGCCGCCTATATGTACTTTGGACTCTCCGGTGGGTTAACAGACTATAGTTTTATCTGGTAAGAATATGAAATTCCAATAGGCACAAATTCATTGCTATTTGTAAAGATTTTACTTCTTGGCTGTAAAAAATAACGTTGAGCTTTGCCTTTTTAAAACAAAGTATGGTATGGTAAGTATTCTCCATATAATGCCGGAGAATTTCCATAAAAAAGTAAAAAACAATCTTTAAACCATAACTTTGAACCCCAGAATACTCATACTTTAATATCAAAGCCTCATATCTGTCAAAGGTATACAACTCTCTCACTAAATTAATTATTTAATGGCAACAAAGTAACAAAGTGATTTCGAGATGAGCTCATTTGTGCAGCGATAAGAATTGTGATGAAGAGAAAAGTAAAAATGTTCCATTAATATCTTTTAAAGAATATATATTTTATAAATATATATATTGAAAAAAATATATATATATTGAAAAAACTTTAAATAGTTTATAAATTCTAAGATTAGTTTAGTGCTTTTCTTTTAATTACCATTTTAAGTAAATAGTAGTAAATAAGTAAATAATGGAAAGAAATTATAGTAAGTAATAAATTTTATGGAGGAGCTAAAAAAGATCCGATTAGTTGTGACGAGATTAAAACATTGTGACCGCCTTAAAGTGTTTCGGAGATTCCAGACCGGAATTTTTTTGTGGCGGACGAAACACGCAAAAGTCGATCAAGATCTTCTACTGATGTTGTGAGCGCTGCTCTGGTGGAGTTCAAAATTGATAAAGATTCAGGATTGACCCAGGAAATGGTTGCTGACAAGTTGGACTTGAAAGCCATGACGGAAATGTTCTGCACGAGGTTGAATCCTACGAAGGTGAAACAAAAACTTCGAAATTCGAGAATGAATGACCCTGGAAACTGGGATGAAGTTTGGTCCTACAGAGTGGCTCACATAGGATTTCATTTAAAGGGGAGGAGTTACGTACAACTTTTAAGCCAAATACCATACGAAACCATGTTTTGTACTAGCAATTTTTGTATTTGGGGGAGTGGGATTTGAACCCAAAACCCCCCTGTGTGCACCACTGGTCCTACAAATGCAACACACAAACAAAACTACAGTCAATGGAATGGAGTTCAGAAAATACTAATTCATCCATTCAATCCATACAACAGAAGTCAGGAACAAAAATATTGAAGTCAATTTACTTCTTTAGAAAACTTTAAAATGTTATAATAAAAAATTTTATAAAATTTTGTTTTCAATAAATACACAAATCACAAACTTACTTCAATACTTACAACAACAAAAACTACATCCAACTAAGATTATTATTTTTATATGATTTTCATCGTGTGGCCAACCATATGTTTTGCTCTTTTTTACTTCGTTATTTGACAAGTTTTTTTTCATTTATTTAATTTTGGTTTCTTTTGTGCTCCACATCGATGCGCTGCAAAATTTTATAAACACAATAAATGACAATGGATTAGGCTTTATTCGATTGTCAAGTTTCGGTCCTTTCAAAGTGCTCATTTTTTCAATTTCAGTTTGGACATTTTGTTGGTAGCATCGAAGTTGTTCTTTGTTTTGTTGTGAGTCGCTTTATCCTTTTTGCCTGATCTCCCTTGGCGGCATGTGAAATGCAATTGTCGTAAATCGCTTACGGACTTTTGTATATAAATGGCCTTTTTGTTGCATTTTCTACCCTCAGTCACTTAACCTTCTATGCCGCACCACAGCACGAGGAAACGATTTACTTTCTGGTGCTTTTTGTTAATCTCTCTCTTCAATCGGTTTCAGTTTGTACGACAATAAATTAATTTACAATTTCGTATTTCATACAATAGCCAACATATGAAATTCTCATCAAAAAATTTGTCTTTGTAAGTTTTTCATAGTGAAAGAATGACGAAGGTGCACATGGAACGCATTTGTTATCCTTTCAAATTATTGGTTGACCCGTTTTTAATATTAGAAAAGCGAATTTTCAGTTCTATTCAGACTAATTGCTTACAAAGAATAAAAGATCAAAAGATAGAACATTTTATATATGAATTATCATTTAGGACAAATACTTTGAAATGATAGAAAATAAAAAAAGGGATAATTGAAAATCTTACCTTTGAACTCCATTCAGGGTGACTTCCAAAAATCACTCGTACATATGAATCTTTCATAGATGAAACTGGTTTTGGCTTTCATCGTTCGAGGCTTCCTTTTACTATAAATCTTTCTCATTTTATCACTTAATCTCTTTGACTACCAACTGCCTTAGTTTTTCATTTTCTTAAATCGAACCGAAACTCTTGATTCTCTGAAAACCAGCTTCTCGTTCAATCTCCCCTTTGCGAGCCATCCAGTTTCTCTAAGTCGTTGACTTTTTTCCTTCGAAACTATTCGTTCTTTGTCTAACAGTCTCTTATACATTTCACCCTTTTCCTCTGAATCTTTACTTCTTTCTTTTGTACGTTTTTTTCCACTTACATTAAGTCTCCTTCCTTAAACCTTTCGTTTTTTAAATAGAAATAGTTATCCCTTTGAATCTTTGCTGCCTTAATGTTCCTTCTTTATTTTTATGTTTCCCTTTTAAATCTTTTTCTTCTTTGCCTTTTACTTCCCGCTCGTTCTTTCTTTACCTTTCGTAACATTTATTTTTAATCTTTAGGCCTCTTTCTCTAAATTTTTACTCCTCCTGTTCCTTCTTTCTTTTTATGTTTCCCTTCTAAATCTTTTCCTTCTTTGCCTTTTTCTTCCGGCTCGTTCTTTCTTTACCATTCGTAACATTTATTTGTAATCTTTAGCCCTCTTTCTCTTAATTTTTAGCCCTTCATTTATTAAATAAAAATAGTTATCCCTTTGAATCTATGCTGCCTTAATGTTCCCTCTTTATTTTTATGTTTCCCTTCTAAATCTTTTCTTTCTTTGCCTTTTTCCCCCGCTCGTTCTTTCTTTACCTCTCGTAACATTTCTTTTTAATCTTCAGGCTTTTCTCTACATAACTCTTTCTCGAAATTTCTACTTCTTCTGTTCCTTCTGGACTTCTATTTTTTCGTTTTAAATCTTTTCCTTCTTTGTCTCTTTCTTTCGGCTAGTTTATCCTTTTACTTTCTAACATTTCTTTTTAATTTTTAGCCCTCTATTCTTCCCTTTAAATGTTTTCTTTTCCTGCATAACATTTACCTGAATTATGTCTTTTTCCCTAAATCTTTCGCTTTTTTAAAAAGAAATATTTATCTCTTTGTATCTAAACTACCTTAGCGTTCCTTCTTCCTTTTCCTGTTCCTTTTTCTATTCCCTTCCAAATCTGTTCCTTCTCCGCCTTTTCCTTTTCTCTTGTTCTTTCTTTACCTTTCGTAAAATTTTTTTTTAATCTTTAACCCTGTCTACGTGATTCTTTCTCTTAATTTTGACTCCTTCTGTTCCTTCTTTATTTTTTCTTTTTCCCTTCTAAATCTTTTTTCTTTGCCTTTTTGTTTCGGCTTGTTCCTTCTTTACCTTTCTTTTTAATCTTTATGCTTTTCTCTACAAACTCTTTCTCTAAATTTCAACTTCTGCCCTCTAAATGTTTTCTATTCCTGCTCTTTCTCCTAATTTCGACTTCTTCTGTTCCTTCATTATTTTTCCTTTCCCCTTCCAAATCTTTTCCTTTTTCTTCCCGCTAGTTCTTTCGTTGCCTTCCGCATTCCTTTTAACCTTTAGCTCTTTCCGTACATAATTCTCTCTTTCTCTAAATGTTCTCTTTATCTGCTTGGTATTCTTTCGTACTATTTCCTCTTAATTTAACCTTTCGTTTTCTTTAAATCCAAACATATCCCTGAATCTCTCTCTCGACTTACTGTCCTTTTCTTTTTCTTCTCTGCCAACCAGTCGCTTCTTCTTTCTTTTCTTTTTGGATCCTTTTTAGAAGTATTCTCCGCCTTACTTTCTTTTCTTTTCGGGGTCTTTCTTTAAATTCTTTACATTTTCTCTTTCCTTTCTTTATCTAAGAGCTCATTGTTTCTTCTTTCTTAAGCTCTTCTTTCTCTTTAGTTCCGTTTTCTTTTAAATACCAATTTACAGTACTCAGTCTATTCTTGCCTGAGTCTTCTAAGTATGTTCCGAAAATTGTATCTTCTTTACTGGCATTTAGTAGTTTTCTTTTTCTCTTTCCTTTTTTATCTTATTAACCCAACTTAGGGAAAGCTTTTCTTTCTCTTTAAATTTGTTTTCTTTTTCCCTCTGAATATTTTCATTCTTTACCTAGCCAAGTCCAGTAATCTGTCTACCCCGACCTGAGTCGTCTATGTCCTACAAGTTTTTTTCTTGCCCTCGAAATTTGTTTTCATATTCTTTCAGCCCTCATTCCTTTTACATTTTCCTTTGTTTTCTAAACTATTTCCATTTGGATCAAATCCTTTCAGTTTTCCTTTTCTATTTAACAATCTTTTGTATTGTTTCCTATGTCTACTTTTCTCCTTAAATTGGTTTTGGTTTCTCTCGGAACCTTTTAATCTGTCTCTTTTGTGTTCTTTATTTCCTTGAAATATATTTATCTTTCCATCCGAATACTTTCTGTCTCTTCCTACTTTGACGTAAACATTCTGTGTTCACAAAATCATTTCTTTCAGCCCATCATACTATCTTCTTTTCCTCATTATCCTTTCTTTCAATCAAATATATTTTCAGTATTTTCATAAAATCCTTTTATTTTCTGTTTACCAGTCGGCCATTTGATTCCTGATTTTTCCTTCCTCTTAAAATTTCTATCTATCTCCCGCCTAAATCTTCTCTTTCACTGTCTTCCAACTTGTCTGGTATTTTTTTCTTTCCTAACCTAAAGTATTATGGGCTTCTTTGACTATAGTCATTTCATTTTCCTTTTATTTCTAAACTATTTTCTTTTGCATCAAATCCATTTTTTCTTTTCTATTTAACAATATTTTGTACTGTTTCCTGAGTCTACTTTTCTCCTTAAATTGTTTTTTTTCTCTCTTAAAGTTTTCATTCTTTGTTGTTTGAGCTCTCTATTCTTTTCTTTTAGGCTCTTCATTTTTTGAAATATTCTTTTTCTCTTCATTTTCCTTCTTTTTCTTGAAACTTTCTTATTTATTTTCTCTTTCAACCGGAAAAGTTTCTTCCTACTTTGACGTGAACATTCTGTGTTCTCAAAATCGTTTCCCTTAGTCCATCAAACTGTCTCCTTTCCCCATAATTCTTTCTTTTTCTTAAATATTTTCTCCTTGTTGCATCAAATCTTTTCATTTTCTGTCTACTAGCCAGTCATTTGCTTCCTGATTTTTCTTTTTTATGTAAAACAAATCTTTTCCTTCGTTGCCTTTCGACTTTGCTGCTACTTTCTCTTTCGGAACATAAAACATTATGGTCTTTTTTTATTAACACTAGAAAGACCGCAAGTTTTCCCTACTTACAAAGACTACATGTTATATCCACTGATATCTCGAAAAGTGCACATCGGATTTGGCTAATTTTTCACAAAATAAATTTTTCATCAAAGCAAAAGTTGCTAGAAATACTAAAGAAAATACAAATATTTAAAAATTAAAAATCATCAAATTGATATCAAATGATCTTTCTAGTGTTAAGCAACTAAGAAACTGTTGACAACCCTGAAGACCGGGAATAAGGTGGCAACCCGGGAGTTCGTTCTTGCTGGTTGGCCGACGAGAGAGCACGCGCGTAGCCCTGAACAATTATTCCAATTTATATTAAAATACGATTTGAATAAACCAGTTGTTCGAGTTAAAACTGAAACGTTAAGTGTTTGTGACGTTAGGAGGACCCAACGCGTGGGTATCATCTCCAAAACTACCTCTTCAGAAAAGTTTCCTCAAACTGCTCGCTATTCCAAAGGTCCTCCCACACTCAGCGGAACTCAACGTTTAACAATGATTTCCAGACAAATGTTCGCCAATTATTTATTTGTAAACATTTTCGCCACGATTCCCATCCACACCGTAAGTGCTCTCACTACAGCGATCCACTTACTTAGCACCTCATTGCAATCGGACAAAGATAAGGCAATGTGTACAAATATTTAAGCAAATCAAGTGTGTCATCGGATGTCGTTTAGGGCGCGTCGCCGCCAGCCGCACACGGTGCGATACGTCACCGCACTGCGTCGCCTCTTACCGCTCGTCGCACTGGGCACAGCGCTGCGTAATCAGGTGCCCGGGGCAGTTGTCCTCGGCCGGTGACATTGCACCCTTTCGTCAATTGTGACACATAATTTATGACACTTTCATTACGACATGGCAACGACAAGCGTAGACAGCGCCGCCCCGGCACACGCCCACACAATCACGGCCGCCGGCAGCGAACAGACGGCACGTCGAGTACCGCCCAACGCTCCGAGTGTTCAAAATTTATTTGCGCACATTTGTAGTCGACTTGCCGCAGACAAACACGAACACACACACACACACAGCCAAGTCACGGACTGCATAGGTGGGCATACGCGCGCACACACATGACCAGCTGTCACGTTGACATTTCACCCTAACGGTGTCAATTTTTTAATGCCAACCTTAAACATGCCTTTGCATAGCAGCGTCAAGCGGCCGCACCGAGTGCCCCAATCGGTGTGTTGGGCTCTCTTACGTGCGCACCCCGTTGCCGCCCACCTTGAATGTCGGCTCGTCAGCGCGACGACGGCGCTCTGCTTTTTTCTGCAGCCATTTCACATAATTAAAGGCCATTAATCACGTGCTGATTCAGTGCGTCAGGCCGCTGTGCCTTGTCCCCGGTCGCCGTTCGCCATTTGAAGTGGTGCAATGCCCTCGACGCGGAGCAAACAACTGGAACGAAGCGTTATAGGGTTAATAATAAAGGTGCAAAGGCGGCCCGTTTAGTCTGCACTCAATTTAAATTTTCGCCACAATTTAAATTCGAGCCACAGTCAAATGAATGAATTTGAATCAAAGTAAAACAACCGTTAAAAGCGGAACAGCGTCAATCGAAGCCCTGTGGGGATTTCACAAATACTGCTGCGATATCGGCAAAAATGCGCTAGCCGCCCATTTCAAATGTCCTGTTCTGCAGGCCAGCACAGCAATGTGGTCTGCAACTTTTTTTATATTTCCCTCTGTGTATGTGTGTGTGTGTGTGTGCTGTGTGGCGCGTCAATTAACGGCGCTTTGTTGTGGCGTTACGTTGGACACTTGGCCAAGCGTTTGTGGCGTTGTTATGTTGTACGCCCTGCAGCCGCCCGTCTCTACGCCCGCCTCAAGTTTTTTCAATTTTTTTGGATTTCCATTTTTTTTGGGAATTTCTCGCCAGCGATATGAAAAAATATGTGCGACAGGAGACAGACAGTTTGATATGGTTGGTTGGCTAACTGTTCGGAAGCCTGGCTGACCGTTGGACCATGCAACGATCTGATGTTTCTGATGTTTTTGTTGTGGTGTTTTGCTGCTGAAAAAAGTATGGTATGAAAATCAAAATTTGAATGTTGAATGTAAATGTTGAATGTCGATTTTGGTACCAGCAGGAAGAGCTATGAATTTGTTTTAAAGCACTTAAAAATTTTAATAAACAAAAAAAGAAAATGGAAAGTGTTTGTTGATTCATTACCTGGTTTTATTTTGTATAAATATAATTGTTTTTATTTATTTATTTATGTATTTATTTATTTATTTATTATGGGAAATATGACTATGGGAAAAAAAGGGAAAAACACAAATGAAGAAAACAGCTTCAAAAGCTTCAAATCCCTTTGGGAAGCGATATATGTATCAGCTCCTATGATATAAATAAATTTTATATTTTAAGACATAAATATTAATAAATCAATAACATAATGTTATATACAAATAATAAATATAATAAAGGAAATTAATTAATATTAATAAAATAAATATTAAAAAAAAACTAGGAAAGTGGCAGCACTGGCTTTGGCGCACATCAGCTATAGTGTTGTAAAATTTTGAATACTGTAACGATAAGACAGTCTGTCGCTGTGTAAAGCAACCCTGTCGCTACGCGCCGTGCTATAATTCAATCTGGCAACGACGGCCGCGATAATAAGGGAAACTTTTAGTCCAACCTGGCAATGATGGAAACTTTTAGTTCAACCTGGCAATGATGGCTACTTTTAGTCCTACCTGGCAAGGATTGTCGCGATCATCATGGAAACCTTTAGTCTACTCTGGAATGTGCGAGAACGATCTGCGCAATGGCCGGACAGGTATAAACGGCAGCCGTGTGCGGCGCAGCAGTCAGTCTGATTTTGACTAGTAAAGGTGCCACACGGAGTAATTAAGCAAATAATTAAATGTAAAGACAGTAAAGTGTGAAATTGGTGAAATAAAGTGATTGTTGGTTTTCATTGACTGCGTTTGGATAATTAAAGTTGTTTTATCTTCAAATTGCACAATCCTGTGACACGTACTAGCCCACTAGAACTAGCATTCGTAACAATACTTTTGTTTTGCTTGAATCCAAATCAATATTTTGCTTGGCAGTGTCCTAGAAGCAAGTAAGTTGTTTACCTCAAGAAGGCTTTTGAAAACATTTATAAACAATTTGTAAACTAAGGGGTCGTCCATAAATTACGTAACGCAATTTTCAGTATTTTTTGACCCCCACCCCCCCCTGTGTCACAAACTGTCACATTGGCTTGAACCCCCCCCCCCCAAAGGTGTAACGTAACGGAGTCTTCAAAAGCATAATAAAAATACTAAAAAAAAATTGTATTTCAATCAAGATTATATGAATACGTTTAAAATTTGTTACGTCACATTCTGCTCGACCCCCCTCCCCCCCGGCGTCACAAACTGTCACATCGAGCAAGACCCCCCCCCCAGGAGCGTTACGTAATTTATGGACGACCCCTAATCTATTATTACATTTCATTACACAGCACAACAAAAAAACTTTTTTTCTGTTGCATGGAGTTTTTCCACTGTTTCTTACTAATTTGGGTGCGCTGATTTCGAATCTATCCTCCGATTTTTTCTAGCAGCTCTAGTTTGTGAGATATAGGTACCGTGTCATCCTTTCCGTTTCCCCTTACTTTTTCCATATTTTTGAACGTAATTTCTAAACCAAAAAACCTATTGACATTATTTTCACCTTATCGCATTAACAACACCGGACGGCTTCTTTCCCCATGCAACTTATTTCTATAAGTTTTAAAATGCCGCGGTAATTGGACCTCAAAGTCGAAAAATATGGAATTTTAAGGCGTTTTCTTTGATGGTCAAAACATACACATTTTTTGTAAAACAATTAACGAGTTGGGTGTGTAATAAAAGTCGACACATCAAGCAATACAACACAGCCAAATTATTTGGCGGAATACACATTCACATCGAAATAATAACAAAAATGTACCATAGCCATTTTCATCACTTTTCATACTTTTTCCTTAAAAAATTAGGGGCCTGAAAATATGCAAAGATTTTAATGTTTTTTTGTTTCGAGCAATTAAAAATCTTGTTGTTTTTTGCTTGTATTCCAGACTATAAATGTAACATATAAAAGAGCATATTTTGAGGCTCCTAATTTTTTAAGGAAAAAGTATGAAAAGTGATGAAAATGGTTATGGTACATTTTGCCGCGAAATTATTTGGCTGTGTTGTATTGCTTGATGTTTCTTCTTAAGATATTCATATACTTCGTAACTTGATTTATGAAACATCTGTTCAATATTCGCCATCAGAAAAAAGTCTTGAAATTCAATATTTTCCTACTTTATTAATATCAGAAAAGATGATATGAAATGTAAGTGCAACGATATAAAAATCATGTCGATAGGATTATTGGTTCAGAAATTACAGTCGAAAACGAGAAAAAAGCCGAGGTAAATTCGAAAAAGTGACACGCCCATTTTTTTGCGAAAAACTAGAGTTGTTACATGAAAATGGAGTATGGTTTTGAAAACAGCGTGGAAAAACGATTCATATTCATGCGAAAAACTCCATGCAACAGACATGATGTTGTGCAGTGTTATCAACGCGTTAATAACTTCCCAAGACATTCGACTGTCCTATAGACATCTCAAGCTCAACTAAGGTTAGGTTGAGTGATGTAGCTGATACTTGATTGGTGATTCTGAAGCCAACTAAAGTTAGATTATGATGGTATGACTGCCGTTTTCTGAAAGCCGATCGTTTTTACCAAAACAAGTCAGATTTTAACTAACTGTTGTCTATTAACTTTTATTTTTTCCAACAAAAATACAAGTTATTTTGCGCCTTTTATCATTTCAGACAATTTGAATTTTTTCAAAGGTTGTTTGAACAACTAAAACACTATTGACATCATTTGTTTCGTCTCATCAGGCAGCAAATTTTGAGCTGTAGGACTTGTGTGACGAAGAAAATAGTATCAGTACCTAGTTTTTAAAGTCAGTCAAACAGACTTTGAAAAAAAATCCAATTGCCTGATCTATTTGACCGAAAAAATTAAAATCACAAAATACCTTTCATTTTTAACCGATAAAATAAAAGCCAAAAGTAACAGTCATTTTCGCCTGAAATCATAAAAGGCACAAAATAACAGTAAATTTTAACTTTTATAATAAAAGTCAAAACTTTAAAAGGCGTTTAAATGAAGTAAGGAAATTGAGGCCATTCGGATCACAATGGTATATCTGAAAAAGTCTGCCGGCAACTTTTTCCTTATGCCTTTTTGATTTGAAAATTGTAAGATAACAGTTATTTTTTGGTCCCCGCTCCATTTACGATGCAGAAAACCGCGAGAACTCCAATATAAAATTTGCCTATCTCCCTATTTCTCTCTCTGAGTTGAAAGTCCATTAAGGTTGGTAAAAACGAGGAGCCGAGAAACAATTTTTTTCCTAGCCAGGAATGGATATTCACTCCTGTATCTTTCAGATCAAGATCATTTCTTATTATATATAGGACTCCTAGTCAGTCGTGGTATTAAAACGGCGCTGATTGGATGTCGAAAGATCGCCTTTGGAACCAACCAACCAGATTAAGTGGCTCTCTGGATTGCCTTCTGTCTTCCATTGGCCAGATGGTAGAGCCATGTTTTAGATGCATTCTTCCGATCAGAGATAATCTGTTAGTGCTGTTCCACATAACACTCCTTGAAGTTAAGCAATATAGTAATAAATCTAAGGGGGTTCCCATCTATTTGTGCTCCCAGTGTGGTTAGTTCATTTGCCAATGATGTCTCTATGATGCGGTGCCTAAAAAAAATTGGCCAGTATGTTGGTTGCTACGGTCTGAGTACGACGACTGACCAAAACCAGCTTTGATGTGATTGCAAAGGTGTTAAAGAAGTGATAACTATAAAAGACTTAACTGATGCCTGAATATCTGAATAGATGTGGTTATTTATATTGCAGAAGTCTAAGAAGTTTAATCTCACCTAACCAGCATGGTTTCGTCCCGCTCAACTGTTACTAATCTTACGGTCTTTAGTAATTACTGTTTCTCTGCATTTCAGAATAATTCTCAAGTGGACACAATCTATACCGATTTCTCTAAAGCTTTCGACAAAGTTTCACATGACTAACTCCTGTCTAAGCTTTCGATTTTGGGTTTTCAATTAGTTTCTCTGGATTGGATCAGATCCTATTTAAGCAACCGACAGTGCATTGTCATTGTTGATCATGCCACCTCCAAGCCTTTTCTTGCCACTTCTGGAGTCCCGCAGTGAAGTATTTTAGGCCCTTTGTTCTTTGTTCTTTTCATAAACGACATCAGTGCTTGCTTTTCCTTCTCCAACTTCCTGCTCTATGCCGATGACTTGAAGATTTTCTCTATTGTCCGTACTTCGTCTGATTCTTTTAACATCCAGCCCGACCTCAATAATGTTCTCGCGTGGTGCAGTAAAAATCGTTTATGCTTAAATGTCAGCAAATGCTTTCACTCAACTTTTACGAAATCCACTAATGCAGTAAAAACTTCATTTGAAATTGATTGATTGACAGTGTTAGAAAAGGTGGCTGAGATCAAGGATCTACGCGGTGTTTTCGATTCAAAGTTTAGCTTCACCTCCCGTTTTAATCGCATTGTCTCACGTGCCTACTCTATGTTAGGTTTTGTTCGCCGCAATTCTTCCTCCTTTTCCAATCTCTATACGCTCAAGCTCTTGTATACTACTTTTGTTAGGTCCAGACTGGAGTATGCTGCTTTCATCTGGAGACCTTATCATGCGTCGCATTCTAATCGCTTAGAGCGTATCCAACGAAGATTCTTAAAGTTTGCCCTTCGCTCCTTTCGTGTTTCTGAGCCCCAGCCTCCTTACAGGTCTAGATGTCTTCTGCTTGGTTTAAAATCACTTGAAACCAGGAGGTCTGTCATTGTCATGGCTTTCATTTTTCATATAGTCAATGGAAATATTGATTGCCCCTCTCTCTTATCCAAAATAGCCCACTTCGTCTGTAGGGGCTTTTTGCGCTACACGTTTCACACTTTTGAACTCCCAACTAAACTTTACATTAACAAAAATGTTAGATAGTTAAAGCTTTGCCAGGACCAAGTCTAACCCCACATAGCTTTGATAGAGTAAAAAGGTAAACTCGGTATTTTGTATTGTCTGGGAAATAGCGTTAAATCATCTTCGATGGTTTTGTTCCTATGCCAAATTAATTGATATCGTTTGACCATTGATGACCATTAAGATTTAGACAGAAAACTGAGAACGAAGCTGATCCTTTCTGGAAGAGTTGATGGGAACTTGCCAGGCACTACATTGATAATGTCTTCTGCGTATGCCCGTCACCTTGTAGAAAGTGTGTATCAGTTATTTGAGAAGCTTGTTTCAATTGAGGTAAGAAAGCACCACTCCCACCCACCACGCCCTTCTCATCTTCCTACAGCATTATACATTAATTATTTGTTTACATTGTTCACCCAAATATTTTCACATCCTGAAAGTTTCCGAAAATGGTATAAATTTTCACATATGGCAAATCGAAGCACAAGTTTGACTTAAGAAATGCTGGGCTTCCCAAGGATTTTGCATCAATTCAAATAATTGCAAAAGTTGTGCACAATTGTGGCGCGAAGACTGCAACAGCGGAAAACTTGGCGGAAAGTTTGGTAGCGTTGGTAATGCACGTAAAGTGAAAACTTTGTCGAATAGGTAAGTTTATCGCAAACTAACAAATTTATTTAAGCATTTAACGGCATTTAGAAAGCATATGCAAACTCGTAAACATACACAAACCCACACACACACAAAGCCACACACATGACGAAATGTATCCTTTTATGGCGAAGCGTTTGCTGTCTTTAGTGAAAATATAAGAAAATCAGATTCCATGACTGAGAGGCAAATCCACTTTGTAAGAGTCAAAAATTATAACAAATTAAATTAAAAAAACAACAAGTTGCAAAAGCATTACACAAATTTTAAAATGTACATAAATGTAACTTAAAGAAAGCCAAAGCGAATTTATAAATACATTTTGTAAAACCATGTAAATAAAATAAATAAATGAAAACAAAACTTATGCGGCCGTTAAAGGAAGACGAGCAGGAAACGCCAATCAGGGTTGCCAGGTGGTGGACAGTATCAACAGTTGAAGAATTTTGTTGGTGTTCGAACAATACTCAAAGGTTGAAAGAAGTAATACAATTTTTAATTAAAATGGCAAACAATTTCTGTCATTTTCCATCCATCGATTGAGAAAAAATATTTACTGTATGAAAAATTACAAAAAGATTTATTAAATTGTAATTTTTTAACTATTTTTAATTTTTTTATATCTTACAAGCAACATTCAAGTAAACAAATTGTATGTGACAGCCATTCTTATTCGAAAGAAGCAAAACCATTAGTCTGGCAACACCAACACAAAACAGCCAACCAAGCGTAGACGTTCCACACATCGATGAGGGCAGCCGCGACGCATCGCTTTGCCGCTGCCTGTTCATTCATATCTTTGCAATTTTATTCTGATTTAAGTAAAACTTATTTCCCAACAAAATTTAGACGAATTTGTGCTGCCTCAGCGACGTCGAAGTTTGCGCCACAACAGTGCCACGCAGCCAGTTCGCTCGCCGCCAGTGCAGCAGCCGTTGCCGCCATCGTTTGCCAGTGTTGCATGAACGGATTGAATAACTTTCTCCATGGCTTCGTTCGTCCTGTGTATGCTCGCCGACGAGAAAAACGCCGCAAACTTCGCAACTCAATCCGAGCGTGTAAAATGCTCATCGCAGTTTTTGGGCCACAATGCATGATGGATTTGTAGCGCCTTTGCCTTTTTTATGGCTTCCACTTCCACCTCGCTCTCCGCTCTACATTTTTACGCCTTTCGCGTGCTTCTTTTTCATATTTCGACGCATTAAAGTTTAAATTAATTCGAGTCGTGTTTTTTTCCATCTTTTTGGCCATGTTTGTGAATATTCATTTCACTCGTTTGCCACGAACAGAGAAGTGGGAGAAAGTTAAATATGCCTTAAAAAAAATGAGCACACAAAATCAACTATAAATGTATTAATCCATGAACAAATTTTAAAATATTTTCTTATAATTTCTATAAGAATTTTTTGAAAAAAAATATTAATTAAATAACTGGCCACAACAACCCGTTACCGGTAACCTGGCCTGCTGCAAAAGTCCTCACAGGTGTGAGGTTGCAAAGGTCCTCGTTTAGGAATCTACCCATTTTCTCAGTCTTCAGCTTCAGCGTCAGGACTCATACAATCCTTTAAGCATTCCACAGAATCCAGAGAGCATTGCATTTCTTTTGGCAATTCAGTGCCCTGAGTTCTAGTTTAGGTTAGGTTATACAGGGTGGCGCAAAAGTTGTCACCCAGTGTTCTTTGGCTCTAATTTGCTTATGAATGAATGGTTAAATGAGTGAATAATTGAATGATTGAATGAATGAATGAATGAATGAGTGAATGAATGAATGATTGAATGAATAAATGAACGAATGAATGAATGATTGAATTAATGAATGAATGATTGAATGAATAAATGAACGAATGAATGAGTGATTGAATTAATGAATGAATAAATAAAAGAGTGAATGAATGAATAAATTAATGAGTGAAAAAATAAATTAATAAATGTCAAAGCAAAATTTGCTTTTGCCACCATTTGCAAAATTTCTGGCATCTGCCGAAAGGGTGATGACTTTTGCGCCACCCTGTATTAGGTTACAGAAGCGTTGTGTGCGTCATGCACTTCAACTCGGAGACTCCACTGGGTCCATTGTGATTCCTCTCAGTCCTTTTCTATCTGTTAGGTTCTCTGTAGATCCAGAAGACATCTTTGAGAAACCATTTAACCTTGCAGAGGAAATTGTTAGATCAGTCATCTGTGTATGGCTTCACCCACAAGTCCATCGAAGAAACTCGGTCCTGTAGTGATGCACAGTGGCATAACAGTTGCTTCATTGATTCTACTGCATCCTCATATCCACTGCTTCTGCATAAATCATCGGTCGACAGCCGGCATTTCCATAACATAGACGCCATTTCCATAGGTTGGGTTAGGTTAGGTTATGGTGGCTGCTTCTGTAAAAGATATACTCGGAGGCCTGAAGAGCCAATTGTGCTACCACATATTTCACCCGTTTTTTTTAATGTGCATGCCTACTTTTTTCCAACACAGTGTTGCCAGATCAGGAGACTTACTTCCAGATTCAGGAGATTCTTGGCTTTTTATGAGAATTTTCAGAAGGAAGAATTGTTTAGGAGATTTATATTTTATGTTAGGGAATTTTTCGGATCCTTATCAGATTTTTGGGAGATTTTGGGGTACAAAGTATGATGTATTGGGAACACTGGCACTAAAAGGCACTGGCAACTATTGTAATAGTCAAAGCATCTTATTGTGTTAAAAATTTGTAAGCTTACAAAATTTAAGCTCGTTCTATCTCGTTCTCACTTATTGCTGTCACAATGAAATCCCGCCAAAAATAGCACTTTTTGTTTACTTCATTTGTTATATGTTTTGTCTTCGTTAAGTTTTTGTTGTTAAGCTGAAGATTAATAAAAAAAATGCTGCATTAAAAAAAAGTTATATGTACCTATATATTTTTAGTTTTTTTATGAGAAGTTTACTTCTTTTAAAATTACGCAAATTGAAAAAACATATTAGATTTTTTTAACTTTTAGGAGAAAATTTAAGTATTTTTTTATGATTTAGGAGCAAGTCATTTAAGGTATCTGGCAACACTGTTTCAACATGTGTTCCCACCACAGTTGCCGCTTTTGGTCTTTTCGGACCAAAATTGGTCAGATTTTTTTACTTTGGTCTGTTGGTCTGCTTAATAGAATTTCGATCCGTTTTGTGATGTGAATATCTTCTCATTAGTACAAAAAATTTATTAAAAACATGGAAATAGAATTTAAAAATTACTTTAAAGATAACGCAAATTTTTAATTTGGTCGGTTGAAGTCGGATTTGGTCGGAAGTTTGGTTGGCAAAAATTTTTCAAGTGGCAACACTGGTTCCAACACTCATTTCCAGTGAAAGGGCGTAAGAGGATCTACAGTTTAACGCCAAATCCAATTGCGATTCTTTTAATTCTCATCTCCTTCATGTCGATAGCGATAGAAGTGGATCAGTGTTTTACCAGCTCTAACTAGGATTCGAACCTAAGGTCTCGGTATGTGAAGTCAGCACCAGTACTACCCACTGGACTATCAAGGCCGGTGATTCCCTTAACATTTCATCAACGATGCAGTGCCCTGTGAGGGATCTAAAGTAACTAGTAACTCTATAAATTTGCGACCCTGCAGTTCCTTCAGGGAGTTACGATCATCCTTGCCAAGTTTTAGGAAACCATTCATATGAATTCAACTAAGAAGCATTTTCTACCCACTGGACTATCAAGGCCGGTGATTCCCTTAACATTTCATCAATGACACAGTGCCCTGTGAGGAATCTAAAGTAACTAGTAACTCTATAAATTTGCGACCCTGCAGTTCCTTCAGAACTCAGGTTGCATGCAAACTTTCATTAGAATAATTAAAATATTCTCTTTCCATACAATTTTGCGCCATTTATTTTATTTATATTATAGTGAAAAGTTTTCGGTTTTTAAGCACAAATAAATCTGTAATTAAATGTTTCCCCATCATTTCCGCTCGACCGTTAAATTGTCACCAGCTGCCACTGCAGTTGCCACTAATTGTTATGGTCACTGCTAGATCTGTTCGCCAGGAGCTGCTAAATTTTCCAAATGCATCCAAGACACTTTATTATTTCTTCTTCTTCTTTTATTACCTAAGCCATAATTAGTGTCGAAATGCTTTTGCGCTTCTCGGTTGTTTGTCCACAGTGCCGCCCGGAACACGTTCACTGACTGCCTTGACGCCTTTAAAGGTGGTCGACATTTAAAAAAATCGCCAGCTTCCTGTAATTTTAACGAGAAAGCAAGGCACTTAACTGCATGCAGCGTGCATGTGTCGACCCGCTGACGCCTGCTGCATTCAAGCTCGTCTCGTACAAAGCGCACACTTCCTTCCACTCCCCAAGCGAGAGGGACAAATTGAGAAAAGAAATTGTCCACTTAGTGCGTCATTGAATTGCGACATCATTTTCAACGTGCAGCCGAGTGCGGGTGGCGGGCACGTAATGCGCCCGGACGGACAGAATGGCCACTTCAATTAAAAGACTTTCACCCGAAAACACTTCCGGTTGCTTCGGTGCTGCCTTCTCGCACGGAATGACGCTTCTTTCGGCGAGTGTTGCTGCTGCTGGTGTTGGTGTCAGTGTTAATGTTGCTGTTGTTGTTGTTGTTGTTATTGTTGGCACAGCATTCGCAAATGTTTAAAATTGCTTTGAAATGCGAAAAAAAGTGAAATGGCAGAACAGGCAGCGCATCGCAATCGACCACACACACACACAGACACACACTGGCACAAAGTTCTGCAGCACAACATGGCTTCCGCTTCCGCTTTTGGCTGAAATTAATTCACAGTCGTCAAAATTTTTTCTCAATTGCTCAGTAACCAGCAATTGAGCAGCAAAAAATTGCGAACGAAATGCGAAAGCAGCAAAAAATGTTGGCAACACCGATTGACGATGGGCGACCAGCGACAGACGAGTGGCGAGCACGACACAAGTGGGTTGGAAAGTGGGTGACGGTGACCGCTGTTCCTTGTGCCTGTGTGTGTCTATATTTGTGTGTTTGTGTGTCTGTATGTATGTTTGTGAACGTATTAGTTGACGCTTGACGGCACTTTGCGCCACACGTTGCGCCTCGCACCTTGCAAGTTGCAACACTTGTTGACGACTGCCGACGCAGACACGTCTGCCGGTCGCTGTCTGCCGCTGCGACATCGGCCAGCCGGCTAGCCGGTTCATCAGTCCGGTCGCTGCCACCCGAAAGCATTTTCTAAACGTTCATTTGCCTCAGTTCATGTCATCATCGTTTTTCCATTTCCTGCTCACTTCTATTCCACTTGCCTGACTTTTTGTTGGCTTTAATTTTGCTTCAGCCTTTCATTGTGCTGTTGGCGTTTGGTATTTTAATGAGCCTGCATTGCTGCACTGGAAGTCTTGTCGAAGACGACCTGTCAGGGCCCACAAAGCCATTGCAACAAAAAAAAAATAGACGAACAGAAACGGTAAAAGCATTAAGATGAAAGTGATTTCATAAGTGTCTCGGCTTTGTTGCCAAATTGAGAAGGCAGCCAAGTGGCGACGGCTGAATGCCGGCACGTCAAAGTCCTCTCGAAAAGTCCTTGTTGCCGGTGACAACAAATTCAATTTCAATTCAATTTTCCAGTTTTTAAAACGAATCCGATTGAGAGTTTGAAAATTTTCTTGAATCAAGGTACAACTGCTTCTTTTCAGATGCAGCTGTCTGGTTTAACACTGGATTATTCAAATCTTAATTTTGTGTATGCAGTTCAATTGAAAAAACATTGGTTGGGTATAGCCTCAAATTTCAAGATCCTATTCGCAGTTTTTATATAGAAAATTGTCTATTAAAGTCGACAGTAGGTATGACTTGATCTATTTTCACGCCGATTTTTTATACCTATATCGAATTGGCAGCCGCCGTAGCTCAGCTGGCTAGTGCGTTGGGCCGCGAGTCAAGACTCCGCGAGTTCAATACTCCGTTGTGTTAACACCGAAAAAAAAAATTAAAACAACAATTTTTCTTTCGGCGGCTGTCCTCTCAGCAGGAAATGGTAAACCTTTGAGAGTAAAAATTGCCTATGAAAAAGCTCCCAACTCGCCGTTCGGAATCGGCATAAAACTGTAGGTCCATTCCAACCTTGTAAAAACATTCGCACGCACAACACGGTTGGTTGCGGGTAGCTAAGCCTTAAGGCTTGATTACACGTAACGAGTAGAGTGAGAAGACAGCAACTCGAACGAGTACTCGTTTCGTCTAAACGGTAAGGCGAGTTCTTGATTGAGTCAGTGACCGATGAAAGTGGCGAGAGAGCCAATAGAAACACATTTTGTTTGCTAGGCCGAGCGACCACTACTTTACCGTTATATTTTTCTCTTTTCGCAGCGATTCGCGCAATCGCTCGTCACATGCGGAATCGCTCGTAACATGCGGAATGCGTCACACACCACTTTTCGCTCGGTTGAGTTTAATTACGCCAGTTGCTTAGTTCATTTTGTGCATTGTAAAACCGAACTGACTCGCCGCGTGTCGAAATACGTTTGAACAACTCGTCGCTTTTGCTCGCTATCCCAATTCTTTCGGCCTAGTACCATTTTGATGTCTCGTCACTCGACTCGTTACCTATATAAGAAGATTTAAGTTTTAAAATGGCCGTTCCAATATTAGTAAATATTTATGTAGGTATACATGATTAACCTTCTTGCAGCTGTCAGTTTGAATAGCGAAATTCTAAATGAAATTTAATTTACCGTCGCGACTACCGACGAAAATAGAATAAAAGAATTAGATGAAGAGGCATTTTTATTCATATCTTTCAATTCAAAGGCCAGTCGGCATCCCTCCAGATCCGAACACTGCAAGTGCTGTATCGTTTCTAACCTTTCCTCATCTCCACAGCTTCTACAGATATCACTGGATGAGAGGCGCCATTTGATGGGCATAGACCCAAGAGTGCAGTGTCCGTTGATGATTCCAATGAGCTGCCAAATAAAATCTTAGGGGCTAAGCATTTTCCTCAAGAAATATGGGCCTCATAGTGACCGTTAGTTGCCGCTTCATCAGGAGAACTCTATATCTTTATTGATGTTCATTGTCATTGTTCCATACAAGACAGATATGGAAAGAAGATCAAAGTTATCCACTTTATTAATGAACAAAGCGACCCCTTTCTTGGCATCTCGTCCACTACCGAGTGTGTTGTTTGCTGCCACTGCCGAGTTACCGAAACCGAGTAGAGTCTGACCCGATGGTGCCTAATGCCTTGAAGTGAGCTACGGTGGGAAGTCCCAGAAATTTAAAAGAACAAAAAACTTATCTTCCTCGAAGCCCCTTGTACTTCCTTCCGGACTTTTTTCAACCATTCTTCCAACGTCGGACCTTACGACAGTGAGCTTGCAAATTATCGTCTTCAGGCCGCTGGACTATGAATCGAATCTGATATACAGTGTCTCAACAAATTAGAAAAACTTAACCCTCAAATGCATATATTTCCGATGATATAAGATTTTGGAACGACAACTAGAAGAAGAAGAGAAAGTATTTTTAATAATATTTTATAGACATGTGATTTAAATTTTAAAGTAAATTTTAAGAGAAAAAACAAATCGCAAAATGGTTTATCAAAGAAACAAGAAAATAGGTCTGTTTGGGAAGATTTCCAGTAAAAATTATACAGTAAAAAATATCAGCCAGCTTACGCTCCCTAAAATCAAACTATCCAAAGAAGTAAACAAACAGCAATTTGTATGATTTGCAAGTTTTAACTCTTGGTTACGCCACTGGGACTTGGCCCACTCACAATACACAGTAAAAAAGTTGTAAACAGGAGGGTTAAAGAACGAAACAGTTGATCTAAAAGTTTCATTTGAGGTTTGAAAATTCAGTTCAATTAGAAATTTAATGCAAAAGGCAAACAGTTCGTTCGTTTCTTCTTCGTTCTACGATTCTTCCCTTTCAGCTGCAACATGTAAAGCTGAGCAAGACGGTTGTTGGTCAGCAGACTCACGAACGCACAATATCTTTGTCGGTTGCATTTTCCTCCCAATATTAACAAAATTTAGTTTTCTTTGCAGTCGATCATATGGCAGCCAGTCATATGTTTTTCTTGTTCTTCTTGTTACTGGCTAAAAGTTACTGGACAAAATTTCTCCAGTAAAAGCTTGCAAGTTCTCACGAAATGAACTGTCACTTTACGCTCTCAGTTTCTCTCTCGTTACTGGAGATTTGGCGTAAACAAACAGGATCCAGTAAAATTTTGTACAAATTCGTACAAATTATTCGTTGCCAAACAGACCTAATAATTCATGTATTTGAGGGTTAAACTATCGTTTAATATTAAAAAATAAAATATGGCAGCATGACAGAGAGCAATGGTCTAATCAGGGAAGTTGTAGAACTGCTAAGTGTTTTGTGATAAACATGAACAGGAAGGCAATGGAATTCCTTCTGAAACTGGGGAAAAAGAGCTCTGTCCGTTAGTTAGACTAGTCACAGAATACGATCCATGACCTCGTCGAGGACCCAACTTGCACTTCCTGTCTGAAGACGAAAGGCAGCACATAGCATTTCCGTATGTCCTGAATTTACTAGAACGAGATTGTACACTTTGGGTTCAAGTGTTATGAATAGTGGCAAAAAAAGGGGAACAGTGTTCAAACCCCCCAAAGACAAAAAAGTTGCTAAATATAGTTTCAAATGGTATTAGATTCAAAAGTTGGAACATTTTCCAAAATGAAATCCTGTGTGCACCACTGATTATAAAAAATTATATGCAAAATTGAAAATACATTTTTTTATTTTTTTTATTGAACTTGCTGCCATTTTCATGAACACAACTGTGTATCCATTCAGTAGCCAGACTTGCTCGAGTTAATATACAAAAGTGATTATTCCGAATTAAATAACCATAAATTGTAATAATTTTTTGATGGCTTTAAAATTTTTACAATTTGCTCTTCGGATCGTGCATTTCGCCGATAAGCGCAATAATCTGCATAATCAAACAATTACAACTGCAGTTATGCAGAGGGAAATGGCACAGTATTTGTGTGTGTGTGTGTTCGAATTGATGGGGAGGCCGATGTCGGCGTTCGAACGTAGCGTCGCACGTGTGCACGGTTTATGCTAATCACTTAAGACAACAACGCCAATCAGCATGTAAATGCGTACACGAACGACGCACACCACAAGGCGAACAGCAGCGACAGCAGGACGCGACGTCAGGCACAGGGATGATTAGCGCACGAGACGAACTAAGCAAAATGATACACTTGCCGTCACAGGATCACATGAAACTGCATCCGGGGGCAGAGAGGGGTTGATGCCAGCAACGGCCACGAACGCAGCAGACAAGTAGCCGTTTGGCCAAGAGGCGACTTTGTGGCTTTAAAGCCAACAATAACACAACACAAAACGACGCAAACGAACCGCATGCCCGAAAGCAATGACAGCGGACTCGGAGCGAGTGAGTGGGAGTGAGAGGAGGAGTGAGGAATGAGGAATGAGGAATGAGTGTGTGTGTGTGTGAGGTGAAAAGTTTATGCAGAAGAATCGCATGCAGTGTGAGCGCCATTGCGACGCTCGAGGCGCACTGACACTGTGCACGAGACCAGCGACTATGTTTGTGCGTGTGTGTGTGTGTGTTTGCATGTGTGTGTTGGCGAGTGTTAAATGGGTTTGTGTAATTGCAAGTTAGCATGCGAAAGTATTTTAATTGAATTATTTTCATTGTTGCTCGGCTGCTTGCTACTCCATTTTGTTGTCGTTGTTGTTGTTCTTGTTGTTGTTGCTGTTGTCAACTTTTACGTGCAAATTTTATGCAAACTTTTGCTCAAACACAAATACAACAATACATCAGTGACGTTGCAAAACATATAAATAAAAAATAGAGTCAAGTCTAAAAAAGAAAAACGCATCGCCAAACATTTAAATGAGTTAAGCGACAATTTGATGAGCGTGTAAAATGCCCGAAGCGATTTAATCACTTTGCCGCCGGTGCGTCACTCCGTGCGGCGCCAAATAAATGAACGTGAATTTTCGCATAATTTTGTGCAATAAATTGTCTTTATTATTTGTCAATTGCTGGAAGCCGTTTGAAACTATTTTGTTATGTTTACTTTTTTAGTTTTTATTTTACAATAATTTCTTGCATTAGTTGCTTCATTTTATGACGAACTTGGCATAAACATTATTTATTTTTTCTTATTTAACTAATAAAAATGCAAAAACAAATTTTTTTATTTTAAGTCAACACAGGTTTTTGGCTCTTTGGATTAGTTTTGAAAATTTTATAGTTAACAACAATGCAGCAATTTAACAACTTAAAGTTTTGCCGAATTTCAATGGCACCACCGCACAGTGTTTAAGCAAAGGTAATATAAATAACAAAAAATAATAAATAAATAGTAACATAATAAATAATAAATACTAAAATAATAAATTAGAAATACTAAATAATAATAAATAGTAAATAATAACAAATAAATGTATTTATATTGTTACGAAAATTACCTCTCTAAGTTCGTATCTGGATTGTGCTTGAAAAATAAAACCACTTCAATTATCCAGCGCAAACGCAGTCAAAAACCAACGATCACTTTATTTACAAATTTACACTTGTTCTACTTTACACTACTACTATTGCATGTTTCCCCTTTGCTTGCTCAACACAGACTCGACCCATTGCGCTGCACACTGCTGCTTTTATATCAGTTTTCTTATCGCGCCGAAGTTTCTTGCAACTTCCAATTGGAAAGCGCCCGACCATTCTCGCACAGCCCATTTCTTCGAGAACCATCCTTGCCATATCGAACTATACCAAGCGAATTATACCAAATTTGCCGTACTTCACAGTGCATGCCGAAAAGTATGCTTGGAAAAGCGTTCATGCACAGCACAGAGTGCCTCTTCGTTTCAGTATAGTAAAAAGAAATGCATTACATTTGCTTTAACCCTCAATCGCCCACCCTGAGTCCAGGGGACTCACTACGAACATTAATAAGTTGGTACAGGTTTAGTTTTTGTGGTTTGGCGTCAAGCTTGATGGCGTACAGCTAGAGTTATCTAAAGAAATGGAATGAGATCTATAACAAGAGGTCTTAATGTGGCCTGCAGATAAATAAAAAACCATAAAACTTTAATAAATGTTGCATTATTTCGTAAACAAAATATGTGAGTCCCGGGGACTCACGGTGAGTAGATACGTGATTTTAATAGGGGTGGGTGATTGAGGGTTAAATCAAAGCCTTAACACTAGAACAACCATTGCGTTCATTTTGATGGTTTTTCACATTTAAATATCTGTAATTTCTTTAGCATTACTATCAAAATTTGCTTTGATGACTTCTGCTTTTTAATCGGGTTCTGAAATTAGTTCTACAACTAGGGTTCTACAATTACAATTAGCCACATTCGATGTGTACTTTTCGAGATAGCAGCGGATTTAATATGCAGTCTTTGTAGTGTTAATTTAGCATAGTCAGAACGATCCGATTTGGATCAGATATGCAACTTTTGCCACTTTGAAGATAATTCCATTATGCCTCTCTCATAGAAACCCTCATCTCTATTGGCAAAAAACTGGGACAGTCGATTCTCACAAGCTTCTCTTGAGAAAAATTTTTTAAAAGCAAAATAATTCGCCATAGACAGGAACAACTGGTAATCACTTGGAGCCAGCTTCGGACCATAAGATGGATGCATAAGGTTTGCCCCACTAAGAATTGTTTAGAAAAAACTATAAGTCGCATTTGGTCCCATGTTTTCAGCATTAGGAAAGTGTAGAACTGCTAATCAACTTTCAACTTTTGACCCAAAACAATTTACATTTTAAAGCAAAATTTCACTCTCTACCTGCTTTGTCATATTTGGAGCACTTGAAAATTCTAAAATTTCATCAAAACACTCCAAACAGAATTTGAAAAACAAATGAAACCGCCACATCCCGAACAACTCATTTCCATATTTCGCCAAATTGACGCGAAAGTCCACATTTGGTCGCAGCGTTAATGTCGCTTTTCCCGGAAGATGCCGCTTTTCTTCGAGTGCAGCACAAGTTTAGCACTTCGCTCGTTTGCTTCCGTGCACCAAGCATCCGTCGGCGCTGCCATTCGCTACGCTCACTGTCCGCCGCCGCCGGCCCAAACGAACGTACGTTCGGGCATTTCGTGGCGCAAAGTGTTCGTAATTCGCAATTCATATGCAAATTTATTTTATCGCCTTTTCAACATCATCGTCATCGCCATCGTCGTTGTCATCGTTGTCCCTTTCATCAGCGTCATTGGCAGCCAATGTTATTGACAACGCCGCCACCGACATCGTCAACGGTTGCCACCGCTAGCATCATTTTGTCTGCCAGCACGTCACAGCCCATCGAACCATAGCCGCCACCACCACTTGACTCCCCCTCTCCGGCTGCCACTTGATGCTGCCGAAAATATGCCCCCATCTAAAATTTTGTTGTTATTATTGCACTCGGACCATTCATTATGGCTTGTAAATGCGCATTTCATTGGTCCTTTCCATTTGGCTCTTCAAACATTTCAACTTTTTTCCATCTCCATACACAGCTTCTTACCCTCCCTTCATATCTTCCACTTGCCGAACACTGGCGTGGCGTGTTCCGCCGCCTCGAACTGCGCCCGGACTATGCAAATACCAGTCGAATGCGCTTACCCCCACCACTCAACACACCTCCCACCACCACCGCCTTCATTCGACTCAACAGCGCGCTGGTCACTCTTACCAACCGGTTTGCGGTTTGACTTCTGCTAATCCGTTACACTTTGGAATTTATAGCTTTTGTTCTCGTCCTTCGTCCGCCCCGAGCCCCCTTTGGCGCTTTCGTTTTATTTCCGTTGCACTGGACGCGCGGGAATTTGAAATGTTGACGTTATGCGGTTGATTTTTACTTGTGTGTGTGCATGTTTTTTTGTTGTTTTTTTTCTATCTCTCTTAGTTTTCATTGTATTTTGGTTTGCCCTGCGCTGACCCTTCCGCCTTAGCGCCCATTTGTATGCAATGGAAAACTTTGCACTTTGACAAAATAGAAAGTTCATACAGTTTTCATGAGTTGTGTGAAATTTGCGGTCATCGGGCAGTTTACAGTTGTAGTAAATTTAAAGCAAAGTTTCAAAAAGCCTCAAAATTTCTAAGGTAATCAAGAATTGACTCTGGTTGATTTTGGTCAGAAAGAGGAATTTTCATATTTGAGTGTGGAAAGTGAATGAAAAAGCTGAACTAGCAAAATGTTTTAATAATGCTGAGAAAACATTTGAATGATGTTAATTTGAATAATAAACTATTTAAATAATAAATAATAATATCTTCTTCTCACTTTGAGAGTTATATCTAATAAAAAGAAAACTTCCTTGTAAACAAGTAATGAAAGGGGAAAAATAGATCAAATTTAACTTAGTTTCAACGAAAGAATGACACAGATATGTTTAAGAGACTTTTACTTTTGATGAAAACATATTTCCGCTATTTATTTGTATTATTTTTATGTGAAAAATTGCATTAGTTCTCGGAGAATATAAAGATTAGAAGACTAGCTTTATGAGGAAACATTTTTGAACATGTGACTTAAATACACCAAAAATGGGACAGAAAGGGACCATTCCATAATTGAGTTCTTGCACGTACGAAGAGCCAGAATCTTTTCTCTTCGCATTGGAACTTCGTGTCAATGTAAATAAAATACCTGATTTGTTATATTTTAGATAAGATTTCCTAAATTTTAGATTTAAGATTAATCGGATAAAGGCCCAGTGTGATCTCCACAAATCCACAAGTATCCACGCATGTCATGTTTTAAAGGCATTCCAAGTATTTAATATATCTGGGTATCCAGATGTGTCTTAAAAACACAAACTCTCGAAGTTGTTCTCAATAGAGAATTAACGAAACAAAATACTAAGTTCAGTCTTTAAATTCTCTCTGAAATAATACAAATTATTTTTTAAAAGCTGCTACCGTATTTATATAGACGGGACTCCAGCAACCTTGAACTGACATATCTATATAAAAAAATAAGTGCAATCAAGATCAAAAGGTAAACAATTATTAAAATTCATACCAACGCAACGATCATTGGAAAATCTCTGGCAGTACCTATACGGGTCTCGATTAACCTAGATATACCGACTGTACTACTTATAGTACACCTGTTTGTTGTTGCTGCGGTGACTGTACTTCAAAGTTCCTAACCGATGCCCTTACCCCTCAAGATTTATGCGAAAAGCTGACAACCGCATCAAAGAGCTGATACGCAAACCACGAAAGTTTTCTTTTGCAAAAACAAGTCAAGAATGATTTGAGTATTAAAAACATATACAGTCCTTTGAATTATAAACCAGTAGTCTAGTTCGTATGACCTCTCATCAAATGCTGCTTTGTTACGTCAAACTTCTACAATTCATTAAAACAATCAAATTTTTTGTTAAAACAATATACAAAAGAAGTCTAGTCCAAGCTTTGTTATATTCGACACTCTTAATAATCCATGCCTTTTAATATATTCCATTTCTTTCAGTAGATGCTGCAGTATCAGGAAGCCAAAGTTATTACAGTTAGCACCAAAGATAGATCTCAAACCTGAGTCCGCTTTGGATCAAAGTGATAGTTGTATGTTTCAAACAAGTCAAATATAATTCCAGGTAATGCGAAGCAAAAACTTCAAAGATTCATTCACTGTGTGGCGCATCATTCTCAATACAAGACAATCCAAAACCATAGAAAGTGTCCCCTCATAAAGCCACTAAAAAAAAACAATAATAATAAATACTCATAAATATTATTTTGATGAATTAAATAACTTAGTTTCAAGATATAAATAAATACTAAAAAATAAAATAAAATAAAGTAAAATAAAATAAAATGAAATAAAATAAAATAAAATAAAATGAAATAAAATAAAATAATATAAAATAAAATAAAATAAAATAAAATAAAATAAAATAAAATAAAATAAAATAATTTAAAATAAAATAGAATAAAATAAAATAAAATAAAATAAAATAAAATAAAATAAAATAAAATAAAATCAAATCAAATCAAATCAAATCAAATCAAATCAAATCAAATAAATAAATATGTTCGAAAATACAACAAGTTAATTTATTAAAAAAATAAAAATTAAAAAAACACAACAAATTAGAAACCATCAGTGAAAATTCAAAGCACCTCAAATCTCTTCGCACTCGAACCATGTCCACTGCCCAGCGAACTTATTATCATTGCCCGAAAAACACAACAAAGGCAATCAAATAAATTTAAGTCCACCTGCAATGCACAAAAACCAAACAAACTCGAAGCCCCAAAAACAATGGGCAGACATAAAATAAATCCACACAAGCACAGGACATGTAAAACTTTAGTGTCATTGGACATTGTGCCAGTGTTGCTGATTGTGGTTGTTGTTGCTGGTGGTTGTTGCTGATGTTGTAATTTGCTGATTGCTGGGGATGAGGCCATTGCATATAGCGCGCAACAACAACAACAACAAATAAGTATACTAACCGCAATTTAGCCGCACTAATGTGCAACCGCAACGAAATTCCGAAATGTCAACCGAGCCAAATTGCATTGTCAAATGACAACACACACACACACACACACACACACACATAGAGACGCGCGCAGATTGCAGCGCCGGGCGTTGAGCTGGCCGCAGGCAATGGAAGCCGCAGGCCAAGAGGTGCAGATAAATAAATGCAAATTTTCATGTTTGTACTTTTTCCGCCATGTGTGGAGCTAACAAATTGCAAAAAGGTTGCAAAAAAAAAACTAAAAATTTGTTTGCTCAGATTGTTCGCTGCTTGTGGATTGTCGCGCTTAGAGGGTAACCGAAGCAAAGCCAAAGCAGGTGACAGTGAGCAAATGTCAGGCGTACGAAATCAGGTGGCATGACTAACAAACCAACAAAAACAACAGCAAAAACCGCAGCCATAGAGGCAACGATTTTGCTTTTTTAATTTCGCTTCAATTTGAATGTCAAGCTTCAAGTATTTTCTTACAGCATTGCAGCATGGAATCTTAACACTTTTAATTTCTCATAGCTGATTGTGAGTGTGTGTGTGTGTGTGTGTGTGTGTGTGTGTGTGTGTGTTGAATTTGCTTCGCACCACAGTCGACTGTCATTAGATCTCCTACGCCCTCGTTGTCTAAGTGCAAAGCAAACAATTTCTAATCAATTTCCAACATTGATTTGCGTCCGCCTGCAGCAGCGACCGTCTTTGACGTCGACCCTCGCTTCTTCGCCGGCACTGTGCAACGCTCGCTGGCAGCGTACAAAGTGGAGAATTCAATTTAAAACTCGAGTATTCAAACACTCTTGACTCTTGGCGAGATGATGATGGGGCGGCCAGGACTCGATGCGGCGCGAGGTGGAACAGCGAACAGGACCCATGAAGAGGGCAAAGAGGAGCGATTTGAGCGCCGAGTAATTAGCAAATTAATGTATGTATGTAGGTGGCGGTAAGGAGTTGAACTCGAGTTGCCATATGTTGTGAAATTTCAAAACTCAAAGAAACAAAACAATTCACAAAATTCTTACAGCTGAAGTCTGTGCTGGCTGTAGAGAGAAAACTAAAACCAATAGAGGGAGCAGGAAGCTGAAAACACAGGTCGCTCCTCATAAGGGACCTTCAATAAAGAAATAGACAAACACATTATATATATATACAACAACAAAATTCGCACTTAGGAAATACACGAGCTTGGGTAAATCATTCTAAACCTCATTTATTCGAGTCTCTCCTTGTATTCGCTCATATTTAATGGCAAATATATTTCTAACCTTTAAAATGTGTATTTTTTATTCACAATTTTATATCTAATCAAATTTATACCTTGAGGTCACATTTGTTCATCAATGCTTGCTTTTTCAAATTGAAAATTATTGTAGATTAAGTCACTAATACCGATAACCTAGGGTCCTTAATACCGAAATCCCCGAATCTCGAAATCCCCGAATCCCGAAACATAAATCACTCGTTCAATAAATATGTGTTTTAATCAATCTAAACCCATATCGCCTTGTTACCTCAAGTCAATCTCAAAAACAAATTTTTATTCATGTTGTAAAATAAAATTATTATGAAAATAATCTTCTGGAAACACCATCACTTCTAACAGCTGCTCTGCCTTCAGCGTCCCAGTGCTACTGCACTCGTCATTGGGCCACTTTGAGGCGCCGCTGAAGTGCACATTGCCCTTTTTAGACCCTTTTCCACACTTGAATTGGCACTTCGCGCCCGTAATATGCAAATATGATGGCATAAATTAAAAACGCTATCATTCGTTTCACCGACATTTTCAGCATGAAACAATTTAAGAAAAATTATTATTGCAAAATTGCTGCGCTTTAAAAAATCTGCATGTGTCGCGTCTATTTGTATTTTCAATTACGAACTAAATTAAAGTTTGCCATTTGTTTAGTCCCTCGTGTAACAATCACTATTACTTCACCCAACACATTCACTATCCACCCTGCACACACAAAATTGCATGTACGCACACACACACACACATACAAAGATACAGCCACAAGCTGCATGGAGCAAAATCTACAACTTGTTCAAGTTGTACTCATGTTTTGCACAACCCAATTGAGATTTATGCACCCAAAATCTAGCCAAAAATTACATTTTAATGTAGTGCGTTATAATGAGCACAGTGGCGAGCAATTCGATGGCATAGGAAGTGTGAAGTTTTCGCTAGTTGGACTAAATGAATTCACATGGAAAATGAATATTTTTTTAATGAATAGTGTATCACGCAAATGTGCAGATTTATTTGATTAACAATAAAACAAAATAAAATATAATAAAACAAAATAAAATATAATAAAATAAAATAAAATAAAATGAAATAAAATAAAATAAAATAAAATAAAATAAAATAAAATAAAATAGAATAAAATAAAATAAAATAAAATAAAATAGAATAAAATAAAATAAAATAAAATAAAATAAAATAAAATAAAATAAAATAAAATAAAATAAAAAAAATAATATAAAATAAAATAAAATAATATAAAAATAAAATACAATAATATAATAAAATAAAATAAAATAAAATAAAATAAAATAAAATAAAATAAAATAAAATAAAATAAAATAAAATAAAATAAATTAAATTAAATTAAAACAAAATTAAACAAAATAAAATAAAATGAATTAAAATAAAATAAAATGAAAGAAATAAAATCAAATCAAATAAAATCAAATCAAATCAATTCAAATCAAATAAATAAAAAACAAATAAAATAAAATAACATAAGATAAAAAATAAAAATAAAATAAAGTCTTGGCCTTTAGTAAACTAAAATAAAATAAAATAAAATAAAATAAAATAAAATAAAATAAAATAAAATAAAATAAAATAAAACAAAATAAAATTGGACTATGACAACTTTCAACAGCGTCTTTATGAAATTTATAAAATTTTACTTCAATTCCCAAAACCAAATCAAAATCTAAAGAAATTTGGGTCAATTGGACCCACCATAGTATAAAACGACCTCAAGGTGTAACTATACATAAATCGCCCGATTATTTCAGTTACTTTTTGTTAGATATCAGTTTAGTTACAATTTGTTGTTGTATTTTTAATTCAATGCTCAAATGCTTGAAGTCCACAAAATCTTTTAAAAATGTATTTATAGTTTAATTTTAATACAGTTAATTTATATGATTAAATACGCTTTTTGACTTCAAATTCAGAGGAAATATACCAAATCGTAAATAATGTTGGGCGCATCTTTTTAAAATCAATCAAATCAAATGGTTAACTTGAAATCAAATTAAAGTTTAAGGTTTAAAATTTTATGTGGAAAATGTGATTTAATGTAATTTAATTTAATTGAAAAATATTCAAATCGAAAACAAATTTCATTTCTGAACATATAAAAAATAAACCACTGATTAAAAAAATTTTTTTTTTAATGAGCAGAAAAGTGGTTGAATAGACCTTTTGATTTCAAATTATTTAAGACCAACAATTTTATTTCGTACTTGCAACGACTTTATTTCTCCGCACTGTAGTTTTCGGTAGTTTTGCAAACACGCTATTAGAGAAGTTTTCGCAGCGCCAAAGACAAGACAAAGGACAGAAAGCCAGCACAGTGGCAACAGCGTCGCTCCATAACCCGAAAAGAATGAACTCACTAATTTCGGGCGAACGAAATATGAACCCATAAAAGTGCACTCGCATGCTTGTGGCAGCATCTTGACTGCGGCACTTGGGCCGCAACGACGCTGCCGCTGCTGCTGTCGGTCGTGTAGCAAAGTGTTGTCCTTTGTCCTTTGAACACTGGTGTGAAAATAAATTTCGAAAGAGCACAAGAAAAAAAAACATCTGGTTTGCATGTTGCGTTCGTTTGGTTCTAATGGCGAAGACAACTCGCCATTGCCACAGACACAGTGACAATATATATGTGTGTGTGTGTGTATGTGTGGAAGGAGAGTGAGGTATGCGCATCCGGTTGTGTGCGTACAGTTGGCAAGATGGCAAGCAGAGTCGAGTCACACTGGATCGCCACTGGCTGCAACTCGTAGAAGACAACTCGAAAGCACAACTTACAGCTTTGCGCGCCACTACAACAATAACAATAACAAACACCGGAAGCATCTTACAACAGCTGTTGTTGCCAAGTTGCAACAAAGCAAATGACACAAAAAGATCCAAACAAATGGGTGGGAAAAAATGCATTAAAAGGCAATGCAACATACAGCAAAGTGTTGTGATGGCAAAGCGGAAAGTGCAAAAAATTTAAATTGCAACTTAAAAGTTACAAAGTGTCCAATGGTCAAGCAAATGGCGCTCGCCGCCCACTGCACCCTGCACGCGGCACAACAAGTGCCGGTGTCACATGTCCTGGACACGAGCACGAACACACACTTAATCACCGGCCATGCCAAGTGCCAAGCACACTTGTGCACACCCGCACCGTGTCCGGCCGCACTGTCGCGCTCAGCTCATAACGCCGCCGCGGCATCATCGTCGTAATTTACGCGCTTCTCGCAGCGGCCGCGTCTAAGTTGCTAAACTACACAGTTGCATGCGCGCACTGTGCAATTGAAATTATTATGAAAATATTTTTCATTAATCCTTATGCGTCGTCTGACATTTACGATTCGCGTCGCGCACCGCTGGCACATTTCCACCAGTGCAGCCATTTTTCATTTCGGCAACAGTTGCGCGACAATTAATGCGGTTAACACTTTTGCATGCTTCGTCCGGCTATTTTAATTTATTATTAACTGAAGTGGCAGCACAACAAAAAAAAAAAAAACATTGTAAAATAAAAACTCGCAGCGAAATGAGAATCGCTTCGGCGAGAAAATGGACGCCACACTGTGTTCACGTTGTCGCAACAGCCGACCGCAGCACAAGTTGCCGTCAACTGTGTGGACATGTGTGGCACAGCAGCACATAAAATTGCTAATGCAACGAAAAGCGATGCCATGCACTGTGCACTAAAAGAGGGCAATTTTAGAATTGTTGGAAAATAATCTACATGATTTCAATTACACTGTACAACACAAAAACAATAAAAAGGTTCTGACAACGGATTCTGGTAGAGCGGGCCAAAAAAAATATACGTGTTTTGGCGTTTTGAAAGTTTACGTCTGATTTTTTTTTTATTTTGACACTAACACATTTACACACTAACTATTAAAAATGAAGTTTTGTAGGAGATTTTAGTACCAATTTTGAAAACACGATATAAACACTTCAACACATTTTCAGTTTTGGCTTAATTCTGGCGTTCAAGTTAATATCTGAGCTTTGATGTATTCAGAGACCTATAGTAGAATTTTACGGCAAATATTTTCGTGGTACATTTTGTCTTTAAAAAGTCCTGTTTTATAGGAGATTTTTGGCATTTTAGAAAAAAAGGGTCAAATTGGCCCATACAAATAGGAGCTATAGGGTTAAAATGCTCCACAAAAATGTTCTTCGTAGTGTTTTATATCAAATTGCTGAACACATCATATGCCTAAACCGTGAGGTTACATGGTTTTCGTAGGCCGATTCACCATAAGAATTTGCGAAAAGAGAAAAACTTTGACCCCCCTAAAAAGGAATTATTCAGTATTCTTATGAGTGTATTGTGTAAAAATAGTTAATATCACTTCGTTTTCAAGTTTCGAACTTTTTTAGCTTGAAATTGTTCTCATAAAATTATGAATTTTTCACAGTGAATTCGCATTGCAATAATTTGCAAATTATCGAAACATTTTGTTTATTTTCTTTATCATCAAAAAATATAATTAAAACAAAATTATTTTCAATTTCATATTAACTGAATCTGACATCTGCACTGCCCCATACACCGCAATTCACAACGTCGTACACCAAAAGCAATAAAAAAAACGCCCAACGAAATAAAATCACAAATGTTCACATCTTCGAAAAATTCCATTGGTTAATTTTATGTGTTTTTGCGTTAACACTTCGTACAACACAATCGAAAATAACGTTGCCAAAATACAAATTGGCCACGTGGCACAAATGCTGAAACTTATAAATTTCTAATAACGACAATTTAATAGCATTTCAACTCACGACCGACATCCACCTGCGCGCGAAGCTGAGCTGTGCCAATCAGTGCAATCGTTTGACGAGAACAAACAATGTGGGATCGGCACGGGACACGGCATCGGCATCAAAAATGGCTGCGGTGCGACAAATGGGTGTTTGGCGAGCAGCACCCAAACTGTCATCATTGAAATTCCGCTGACGATCAGCTCATAAAGTTGGCTATAAAAAAATTCGCACTTCCAAAAACAAAAACAATTTTGAGACAATGGCGACAGCAACGGCGACACTCGACAACATGAAATGCTCATCAAATTTTATCATTTTGGCATAAAATTTGCCAAAACCAGCAACATCAGCGTCCATGACAACAGCAACAAATGGTTGGCAACTGTAGCAGCGCTGCAATTTTGAATTCATTGCTAATGTTTAACCCTTAAAAGCTCATATGATGAAAGCACAGATTTTTTATAACAATACAATTCTTTTCAAAAAATTTAAATTGGACATGTAAATGTAAAACCATTTATAATGAGAATTTGAAAGAGAGAGTAAAGATTTTCAGAGGTCTATCTAATGCAGGATTGGGACCACCTGTTGATATTTTTATTATCTGAAAGACCTGTCGCCTTAAGAAATGTTGAAACAAATTGTAAATGACACTGAGTTCTCTTTCAACAAACTAATCACTGGGTCACTCCAGCCGTTCTGGTGGTCTTTTGTATTCTTGTCTGCTCATATCTGTTGGTCATTACGAAAAGAAGAAGAAGCATACACAATACAACAACTCCATTGCCATTATCCCGCCGCCCATGAAGAATAATTTCGTTTTATGTGGCCAACACTTTCATTGTGCCTGGCTAACGCAAGGAATTCGCTGTTAGTAAATGCACTCAGCTTTAATGAGATATTGAAACCTTGAGACCAAAGTTATTATATTTTTGATATCCTAAACTAAAGTTAGAAGGACAAAAATCGAGGAACGGTAGTGTACATGTTTGTCCTTAAGATATATTAAAAAAAAAACAAAAACTATTGGAAATTTCCAATTGGCAGCCGCCGTAGCTCAGCTGGCTAGTGCGTTGGGCCGCGAGTCAAGACTCCGCGAGTTCAATACTCCGTTGCGTTAACACCGAAAAAAAAGAAAAACATTTTTCATTTTCATTTCATTTTATTTAGAATAAATACATTAAGTGTAGTAAGATCGAGTCTTTTAATAACACCTCAATCAGTATTTAACTTCTTAAACTAGAATTAAAATTAAACAATTACAATTACCAAACTAAATAATAAACAGAAGCTTAAAATACATAATATAAATATTATAAATAATAGAAAATATAATAAGACATAAAAAAGGAAAAAGATAAGAAAGTAATGAAGGAGGAAAAGTAGAGATAGAATGGGAATAAGGAAGAAGAAGAAGAAAACACCAATTTTTCTTTCGGCAGCTGTCTTGAGGCACAAATCATCAATGTTGCTACTTAGTTTCAGTATAGAAATAGACTGCGCTTGAACCAGACTTAAATTAAATGGGCGGTGCCACACCCCCATGTTCAATACCCGCACAATGTCCTGCGTCTAAAGGGAAAATCGTGGGTTCTTACTTAGTTTCTGTGCTGTGCAATTTATAGTTTTGCGAAATATTTGGGTCACAAGAAATGTGCCACGCCTCTTGTTCAACGCCCATTAAATCTTACCCGTAGAATAGCTCATCTATAGGACGACGGGGTACTAACAGGGTACGACTTGCAATTTCGAAGATATTCTATATTCAGGATTTGGCTTGTATGGGCTGTGCCCCGCCCCCTTGTTCAATACCCGCACCATTGTTTCTGTCGAAGGACTTGACTACCAGGTATGCGCCTATGAAACCGGTAACGACATCTAGCGGTAAATAGCCGAATATTTATAAACTTCGGAACCGTACCAAATGTCATGTTTACTTCTTCTGTCATATGTCAACAATATTCAGTTCACAATTTGTCAAGTTTCATCCAACAACGCATTGTTTGACGCTCCGGAAAATGTCGGATTCCGTGCCTACAAATTACGATTTGCGGACACAGTTAATTTTGTGTTACCATTTGAAGAAAAAAACCTTCTAAAACCAGGTGAAACGGTTAACGGTGAACGTTACCAACAACAATTGGCCGATTTGAACCGTGCTATACGCCAAAAACGCCCAGAATATGAAGCCAGGCAACACAAAGTGATTTTCCTCGATGACAACGCACCACCTCACCGCACTAGAGCCACCAAAGAATTGGTTGCATCGTACAACTGGGAAGCTCTTGCTCATGCGGCTTACTCACCAGACTTGGCGCCTTCGGATTATCACATGTTCGCATCGATGGGCCACGCATTACGGGAGCGCTTCAATTCTCACGCAGAAGTCAAAAAATGGATCGATGATTGGTTTCAGGCAAAATACGAAACATTTTTTTGGCGAGGCATCCATAAATTGCCTGAGAGATGGAAAAAATGTGTAGCTAGCGATGGCCATTACTTTGAAGAATAAAATTGTAATCATTTCCTCACAATAAACGTGTTTTTTCAAAAATAATTACCGGTTTCATTGGCGCATACCTGGTACATAGTTAGCTCGTAGTGAATTTAATTGATGTGGGACTTATGGTTCAAAAGTTATCATCTGAAAATTTGGGCTGGTAAAAAGTGCCACGCCCTGTTTTCTTGAAATTTTTTTTCATACAAACATTGTTCTGAATATTACAAATACAACCAAAAAAAACAGCCAAAACAGTACAGTCGTTCTCAAGTGATTCACGGTCGAACATGGCAGGGATTTTTCGACTCTTCTTGTAGATTTTCGAGAATTTTCTTTTCGTATAAGCCTGAACTGACTCAATACGAATCCAACAAAAAAAACTCCATGGAAATCGGCACATACATCCACTTTCTTTTATAAATATAGAAGAAGAAGAAGATTAAAATCTCTAATAACGAGTGAATCGTTGCAAAAAGCTACTCGAAAACGTTGCAGAGATGTGGAAAACGCAGAGGCTACACTGAAGCCTCTCTTCACATTGCCTTACACTCAATGACACGTAATAAACTGAAGTAGACTGTTGCTATTTGGATGCTCTAAAAAAATCTACTTTAGTATAGCTTACAAAATCTCCGAAACTGGTAGAAACTTAGCATCAAAATGAATAAACCTAAATTATTCAAATATGCCACCATAGCTTTACATTTCCTACATTTCCAAGAATGTCGCAACATACGCAATTAACGCACGTGTGCTCCATATAACCAACAACAACATTTCACGCGCTGCCGCCTAGTCGTCAAATATTTTCCGCATGCATAAATTTTTTAATTGAATTCGTACTTAACTACAAATCGCTATAATTCAACCGCACACGCCACTATTTTAATTATTTAACCGACCCCAAATGCAAACGCCTCACCTGCCCAAGTCCATACAACACACAACAACAACAATAGCAATAACAATAAATGTGTTTTACTTATTTGAGCGAAATTTCGCATAACAATGTCGAACAATAGTGGCAAATTAATATTAAACAAGTGTTCAACAGGATCTTTGCCGCGAGTCTCGTGTCAAAAACGATTTGCACTATTTTTTCAGTTCAACAAAGAAATCGTCCAAATTCAGGTTGGCAAATAAAACGCAATAAAACTTATTAATTTCAACGCTGTCGCGTTGACACATGAATTCCGAATACCACAGATCGGCGCCTGTTCTGCTACCAAATAGTAAAGTCGCATCCATTTCTAATGCAAATAACAAAATTCGAAATTGTCAAATCGTTTCGCTGTGTTTCTGGTTATGGTTTTTATATTCAGCTCAGTGTTTGGCGGCGAACTAGTGAACACAAAGGATCATAATTTTGCACTCAATCAAAAACTTATTCAAGTCTTTATGTTAGGTGCACAAAAATTCTAAAGACAACACAAAAATTCCGAAGACAAACAAAAGACATTCGTTTATTTAATGGCAAACAATCAAATAAAAAAATAATGCCAAAAAAGTTGGATCAAGCCATGAGTAAATCTGAAAGCAGTAAGCACTGGTAACAAAAAATTTGTCATACCAATTGTTTAAAATTATTCAGCAATTGCACCAAGTGAAAGTTAGCCCCACTAAAGATTTTTTGTGAAGACAAATGATCAGAACAAACTAAGATTTAGATTAAAATTTGAACTTTGAGAACCAAACTATGTCAGGTAAGGAAAAAATACATGTTTTGGAACTCAGTCTGTAGATTCATACATCTTAAATTTATTCTATTTCAAAGTTCTGAAAGTTCAAGGTAGAAAATTTAGTAAAAGACGACAATTTTCCACTTTCATTTGAAAAAATATTTGAAATGTGTAAGTCCATAAAATTTTAAAATCCTTTAAAAAGGACTTTGTGTCAGAAAATAAAGAACTGACTATGCCAGGTTACTATATATGGCCTCTAGTTTCACGGCTATATCAAAATTTGGATGGGTTCCGGCAAAAAAAAAAAATTTTTCGCACAGGGTAATAAATGTAAAGTGGTGTTTTCACTCAGTGCATCATAACTTTGTCATTTTTCTTTCAATTCTATTGATGTTGGGCTTAATATTTGCTCAAATAATATATCTTTCATCTTAGATTTTAAAACCAGAGGAAATCATTTATTTATCTATAAAAAAACATTCGAAAATTTATGATTTTTGAAAATGATCGAAAATTTCACATTTTTTCAACTTTGTCCGCCTATAATTTCTCCAAATCTCATTGGTTTCGACAATGTGTATATCACCGGATTGACTAAGGTATTATCTTCTGACAGACGGACAACTTGTGTTAGTCGGATGATTCGTTTACGAGATATGTGCTCATAACTGAAACAACAGGGAAAAACTGGTTTTTCGAAGATTTTTTGAAAACGCTTTTTAAAAAAATTTTTGGATTTTCAGTTTCGTATTCCGTGACCCAAAGCTAGTTTAGAAAATACTTTGTTTTAAGGTGCACGTGATTGGGTCATTTTTTGTCGAGTAGTATTATTTCAGATTCTTAAAACTTTTTTCAAATCTTTCAAATGTTTTCACTAATTTTGAAGTCAATAGGCCCATCGATTCATGTTTTTTCTGTTGTCTTCCTGTATACGAAACCTAACCCATTGTTGGCCCCGTTAAGTTTTCATTTTAGAAAAAAATTTAAGAAATGTATGTATTAAATTTTTTTATTTTTGTTTTAGTTTCTCCAGGTTTAAGATCATACAACACCTAAACACATGATTTGTCTTTTTAGGTTCCGAATTAAAAAAAATGCCGTTCAAATTTCATGTTTGTAGCTTCAGCTTCGTTGTCCTGGGTCATAATGAATCAGCCAGTGAGTCAATCAATCAATCAATCAGCACGAACAGTACATGTATTGATAATGTTAATAGTTGGGTTGAAAAGTTCGTATCTTTTTATAGAAAAACACATTTTTTTGGCAAAATTAGATTTTATTATTCAACATAGTTGCCATCGAGGGCGATACACCGATTATAGCGATCTTCCAACTTTTCAATACCATTTTTGAACATTGCTCTGAAGCATCGACACGTTCTTGTTTTTGGTAGATTGTGAGCTCGCGCGGCACCCACTTTGCACATAGCTTTCGCATACCCAAATATTCATGAACGATATGTCCAACACGTTCCTTTGATATCTATAGAGTGTCAGCTATACAAGTCAACCTCAATTTACGATCTTCCAAAATCATTTTGTGGATTTTTTTATGTTTTCGTCCGTAACAGCCTCTTTTGGACGTCCACTGCGTTCATCGTCTTCGGTGCTCATATGGCCTGTACGGAATTTAGCAAACCACCTACGAATGGTTGCTTCGCCCGGCGCAGAGTCCGGATAACACTCATCAAGACACTTTTTGGTATCAGCAGCACTTTTTTTCATAAAAAAATAGTGTTTCATTAAAAGACGAAATTCCTTTTTATCCATTTTTCAAAATAACAAAAGTTGCTTCACTCAAAATGCTGTATTTCACAAACTAATAATCAGACGGCTGTCAAATTTATACACGTTTCTTTTGAAGGTCGGTACTACCTATAAATGATATGATACGGATTTTATTCTAGTGGCGCCATCTCATAGAAACGATACGAACTTCTCAGCCCAACTGTTACTTAAAACCACAAATAGGTCTACTGAGCTATTCGCTTGTATAAGAAATTAAAATATTTTGTACAGGGTCTGGTCAGAGCAGGTGTTACGAATATGATAAATCAATTTGATATGAACATAATAACTTCAAAATAATTATTTTACTATGGAATAATTGCATAAATATTGAAACGAAGAGGCACTCTGTGCTGTGCATGAACGCTTTTCCAAGCATACTTTTAGGCATGCACTTTGAAGTACAGCAAATTTGGTATAATTCGCTTGGTATAGTCCGATATGGCAAGGATGGTTCTCGAAGAAATGTGCTGTACGAGAATGGTCGAGCGCTTTCCAATTGGAAGTTGCAAGAAACTTCGGCGCGATAAGAAAATTGGTATAAAAGCAGCAGTGGCAGCGCAATGGGTCGAGTCTGTGTTGAGCAAGCAATGGGGAAACATGCAATAGTAGTAGTGTAAAGTAGAACAAATGTAAATTGGTAAATAAAGTGATTGTTGGTTTTTGACTGCGTTTGCGCTGAATAATTCAAGTGGTTTTATTTTCAAATACAATCCAAACGAACCTTGGATAACTTGAGAATTTCGTAACATATATATAAAAATGAGATTGTTTGCTTTGAAATTTCAAATCAATGTAATAAGGACAACTTACTCTTTCAATGGTTCTACTTTTCAATCTAGAATGTCACTTCAATTTTAATTTATTTATTTTGTTGAAACTCTCTCATCGCCTGCTAATGAACCCCTATTTATAAGCCTACGTCATTCACACCGGTTAAATTCGGATTCTAATAAATTGTCGCAAGAATCACGGAAGCAAATCATCTATTGAGTGTTTTGTGTTTACGAAGGAGAAATGGAGTAGGTATACGAGGCAATCCTTGTCCCTGTCCAATTCAAGTTGGCACAGTAAGCATGGCGTGGCGTAGACGTTTTTAAAGTATGCAAACTTGCTTGCAGGATGGCAAGTGAAGTGTGGTCTCTAAAAAATCTAATCCTAAAATCACTTCATTGAACCAAATTAATGTCTGACGACTCTAGTGGAACATATTGGCTAACAAAGCTTTGAACATCCTGTAAATCGTCAAATGACTTGAGTGTAGCTATTTACTTAATTCCAAAAGGGCTGCTATAGAATTTAGTCACACTACTGGCTGAGGCTTGGCTGACCAACAATAATTAAGTTCCTTCAGTGAAGACTTTGGATACTGCTTTGTCCCAGTTCTTGGAAAGAAGCTTCTTACAATTCAAAGCTAAAAAACCAAGTGATAACTTATACGTTTGAACTTTTATCGAATGTTTTAATTAAACAAAATTTTGATTAAATTTAATTTTAATTAATGATGATGATAAAAACATTTTTATTAAAATTAATAATTAATAATAAAAATAATTTTAACGCATGTATGTGTCAACTAACGGCATTTTATAACGATTCTTACCAATAAGAACGGCTTTACGTGATTACGTGATAGATATTTGTACATATTGGTACATACTCGTACTTACATATATGTAAATTAGTTGTACATGTTGGTTATTAATATTTTTGTATCCGCTTACTTACTTATCTGGAAATACCCCATAGTGGCTTAAGAAATCTCACCACACATTTTTGGGTGTGCTTGCTTTATTATTAACTGTCATACAGTGGTGTACACAAGGGGGTTTTTTGGAAGTTCTAAACTCCCCAAATATTTGTATCTTGCAAAGATTTTGAGTGGCGAATAAGGTTCAACTCGCATTGGGCCCAAAAGCCGCGTACAGAACCCTGCCTTCAAACTGAATCTTATGATTGCCATATCTAGATACTTAAATATATACATATATATAAATATGAATAAATAAATATATAAATGTGACCATAATTACAAGCCACGTTATTTTTCATTTGCACTGCACTGCCTATCTCCACTAAATAAGTATTTATTCGATAATTACTGGCACTATGGAAAAATTAGCATTCACTGCATGTACAAAAATTTTATGTTCATTCAATATTTGACACTGGTTCGGAATACTATTTGCAGAAATTGTAACTGTTTGCTTTGAGAGAACATTTTTTGAAACCCTATTTATGTGCTGCTTACATTTTGAGATTTACAACAATCAAACATATCAAAGATATCGAAAATATGAAAGCCTAATTAAAAACATGCGTTGAAAATTTATAGGAATTTCAATCTTCTGTGAACAGTAAAATTTAAGCATTATTAAAACTTTATTTGTAAATTATAAGAAATTATAAATTAAATGAAGACACATGAAGACACGGAACAGAGCAAAATGAGTGAGTAGACAAACTAGCTACGAGGTCGGGAATGAACTTCTGTGAGTCCCAACTTTGAATTGGGTTAAGCAATTCGGTGGTCGAAGATCTTATCGTAAAAACTAGAAACAGCAAAAGTGGATTACAAAAGTGTCTTTAAAGAAACCATTAGGCAGTGAATTCAAGAAGTTTGTTATCCTAAATTGACATTGCCTATTGACAGTGTTACCAGATAAGGAGATTTTCTCCAAGCCTTATGAGATCCTTGGCCTTTGAGGAGAATTTTTAGGAGGAATAATTTTTTAGGGTCGGCCTCGATAGCTCAGCGCCCCAGGTTCGATTCCTGGCTTGGGCTGGAAACAACACTCAATTAGTTCTATCGCTATCCACATGAAGCAGATGAGAATTACAAGAATCGCACAAGTGCGCTCTTGGCAGGCAATGGCAAAACCTCCAAGTGTGAAAGAAAAACTGCCAATCGCCGTTCGGACTCGGTGTTAAACTGTAGGTCTCCTCCCTCTCCTTCTCCATCCGTTCGTAATGTGTGTTGTATCACATGTTGGAAAAAACAGTGTTGCATACACATTTCAAACGGGTGGAATTTGTGGTATCACAACGGGCCCATAGGCCTAAGTGTGTCTCATACAGAGGCAGCCACTTAACCAACCAACCAACCAATTGTTTAGGAGATTTATGTTTTCGGATCCTTAGTAGATTTTTGGGAGATTTTTGTACAACGAAGGAACACTGGCGACAAAACATATTTTGGCAACTATTTTAATAGTCAAAGCATCCTATTGTGTTTAAAATGTTTGAGCTTAAAAAAAGTTTGCTTGTTCTATCTCGTTCTCATTTGTTGCTGTCACAATGAAATCCAGCCAGAAATGGCACTTTTTTATTTAATTCATTTGTTATATGTTTCGTTTTTGTTAAGTTTTTGTTGTTAAGCTGAAGATGAATAAAAAAAGGCTGCATTAAAAAAACTATTTGTATATATTTTTGTGTATTTTGTATATATTTTTATTTGTATATATTTTTATGATTTTTATTATTATATTTTTTATTTTTATATTTTTTATTTTGTATATACATATATTCATTTCTTTAAAATTGCGCAAATTGTTAAAATATTTTGCGAGTTTTTTTAACTTTTGAGAGGAAATTTCAGTATTGTTTTAAGATTTAGGAGAAAGTTATTTCAGATATCTGGCAACACTGGCTATTAAGTTTCAGTGAGGCGTAAAAGCACAAACCCTAGAAACGCAGACTGCTTGAAATTTAAGCATTGAAGCATAGCGAAACCTTAGTCTAGAAAATTTCTCAACTGGTCCGTCAAGACAAATCTTGATGAGGACTGGCAGCGCTATCGATGTATCCAGAAAATGGCTAACTGCATTTATTGCTTCATGGAAACTTCAGGAGATAACTAACGCTACCCAACCTTGCTTAGAAAGTTACCTGTGAATTATGCTTGAGAACGATGATACTGAACCATAGAGACCGTTCTATGTCAGTTTCCGGTATTGGTGACTAGAAAGTTGACCTATAAGGAAAAGAAAAAATTTACCATTAGTCAAAGGAACAACTTTATATAATGGCTGACGCAGCTATAAGAGTTAAAGTCCATAATTCTGGTCAATCTTCAGATAGCTAAACCAATCAGTGGGACAAAAAAGATTTCCACTACGAAGATTACTGAGGTCAATTCTCCAAATATTCAACATATCTAATCATTTTGAAACATACTAAAAACTCCCTATTTAAGAATTAAGTCAAATTCGAACAAAATTTCACAAATTTTGCATCAATAAATAAACAATTGACATCTTTACAGCTTTGTAAAATTTTCCCAAAAATCGCATTGAAATCGTTTATTCCAATCACTTTTGGTTTGTACAAATGTATATCTAATAATATTATAGGTATATTTATATATCTGCAGATACAAAACAAGTTTGACTTTTTCATTGGTATTCATTTCATATTTTTACTTTTGCTATTCAATACACATCAAGATAGAAAGAATACAGTTGCCGTACTGCGTCCATTCGATCACGTTTCTAATAGACACGTGCGTAACATATAAACCATTTGTTTCGAAAATAATGCAATAAACGTATTTAAATTTGTATTAAGAAGCATTAACACATAAAAAGCCTTTTTTGGCTTCACACAACAGTTTACAACACTTTTATTCATACGACCCTAATAACAAATAGAAATTCTCTTAACAATTCATGCCGTACCGCCAAAGCGTCGAAGAGTAAACTACAAAAAAACAAAAAAGTTTCAACATTCAAGAATTTCATTTTTGCCATATTCATCATAATCATAACTGAAACTTTATTATTACCAACCGACATGGAATACATAATTTTTAGACAGCACGGATGTTGGATTTTTCGCTGGAAAGACACAGACGGTTAACCCATTCGATGTTTGGTTGACATGTGGCAACATACGAGTTTCTGGTAATTTATTCATTTCTTTTTTTGAATGTGTTAGTTTTTGTTACAGTGTTCAGTTAGTAAAAAAAATGAATCAAAGTCGGTGTCTTTCAGGATATAACTCAATATGACTCAAAGTAGTCAACATGAATGATTTGGACATTTAGTGACAAAATTCGGCTTATTGCCAATTTTTATGTTGGAAAAGGTAAAAAATAGAAAGTTCACGAATACGAAAATCCAGTCATTGATTGTTCTAGTGCAAGATATAAAAATGTCAGTCAAAACCTAATGAGATGATGTGTCTTAAAATATTTAAACTTGATTTGTGACTTTGGTTTAAATAAACTTAACTAACACAATCAAATAATGTTTTTAAGTTTTGATAGTTAAAAAAATTTTAAAACATTTAATTCTTTTTTCAAAACTAACGAGAGAAAAATGAAAAATCTAGTAATGAGATATAAAAGTTTTAGTAAAAATAAATTCATTAGTTTTTCAATTGATGACTCAAGTAATCTGTAACTCGTGTTAGGTTACGATTCAGTATCGAAAAACTTCTTAGACACTTTCGGGAAGGCTTGTCTAAGTTTTTTTGAGTGCGAGATGGACACCAGCAAGGAGTAGATACGCCATATTTTACGGAGAAGCACAATCCAGGCGACTTAAAATGTGAATAGGGCTTATGGTTCGAATATTGTAACATAACAGCCAATCAATGCGGTAATTTTAATGTCAAAAACGCAGCACACTCTGGAATGCCAATTGTCGAAAATGTTGAAAAAATCATGTAATTCATTGAGACTCACCGTCATGTAAGCATTGTTTGGACTGCACAGAAGGTAAACTTTGCACAAAAAAGCGTTTCGAACCACTTCAAATAAAAGGGATATGAAAGACAGCTCAAATTATGGGTGCCACACGAATTTACGCCAAAAAAATATTCACCGAACTTCCATCTGCGAGTCGCTGCTGAATTGCAATCAAATGAATCAATTTCTGAAGCGAATAAAGACTGCTGAAGAAAAGTTAATCACTTACAACAACTTCAAGTGAAGACTTTTCTGGTTGAACCGCAATGAGTAGACACAAAGGATGGCCAAGCCAGTAATGACAGTCAAGAAGGTTTTGCTGTGTGTTTGGTGGGATTGGCATAGAATTATCCACTATGAGCTGCTTCCATACGACCAAACTCTTTATTCGAACCTGACACTTACACAGTGTGACAGTTACACATCGATAGTGACTCGCCAGAAGGTTGGAAGCCTGCTTGGGAGGTTCTTATGCATTCAGCTTATAGTCCAGACCTGTTACTAAGTGACTATCACTATGTTCCTGTCTATGGCGAATAAATTTACTTTTTACTTAACTATTAAAATGCAACATAAATATTTTCTGCTGATTACACTGTGTGACAGCAAATTTCACACACAAAAAAGTTTATATACTCGCGAAATTAGGGGTCAAACTGCTAGTAAATCTGCGTTTTTAGTTTTTCTCTCTGACATCAGGAATTTTTTTAAAAGGACTTTGAAATTTCAAGGACACATAAATTATTAAATTAGGGCAATTTTTTTATTTCCAAAAACATGGATAATAATTATTTTAACAATGCACTTGTCCGCCACAAATTAAGTAACCACATACTTAAAATTTCTTCAGCCATGTCAGATACTCGTCCAAACGCCAATCAACCGAAATGTTAATGAAGCAACGAAATGCGATGTCAGCGCAAGGCGGACAATTGTCAAAACAATAACACGACAATAAACAATTAAATTGTCAATAAAACATGCTTGCAAAGCGGCCATCAACGACACCCAGTCATTGCCAACAATGGACACAAGGAAGTGCAACCAGCAACCAACAACCAGCGACAACCGACAACAACAACAACAACAACTTAAAATGCAGCCCATCAACCGACTATCGGACATTGCACATTGCATGTTCCACGCACGACCGACCGACCGCCGATCGTGTCATGTCGCTGCAGATGGCATCAAAAACTGCTCGCAATAACTCGAAAACTGCCAATTAATCACTTTCGGTTTCGTTTCGTTTCGTTTCATTGTGCAGAATGTGCAGCCGAATGCATGTCAAGTTGAGGCAGTGCAACAAAAACAACAACAACAACAAGCAAAATATGAATGTGTCTGGGAAGTGGTTAGCGGCGCTGTGGGTGCGCGAGTTGATCAACTTGTGCAACAAAAACAACGCCACGCACAGCGTTGAAAACCGCAACTGCCCATCCGCACTCGTCGCCCGGAGCGTAGGCTTCGGCAATGGGTGCTCGCAATGTGAGTTCAATTAGCGATTTAACGCACGTCCGGCAGCGTTATTGTCGTTCTGCGTATTTATCGTATGCGTGTTTGTCGGAAACAATTGTGTGTGCGACGGAATTGAAGCGCATGCAGCACGTTACGCATGCGCCTACGTTAATTGATTTTTAAATGGCCATTTCGGCGGCTCTTCGCAGTCGCTTCAGTTGCCCACACGACGCCCAGAAGCGGACATGCGGCCGACAATTGTAAAAATGGCATTGTGACGCCACTGTCGACCCGATGATGAGCTGGCAAATTTCTTAAAATAACTTCAGCCCAGGAATAACAAATAAAATCGTCTAAATATATATACACTTTCACATAGGACGTTGGCATTTGTGCAGTCAGCAAAATGGGAAAAATCAAAACCAAGTCCAGTCATCGTTCATGCGCAATAAGTTTTATTGAATTTTGAAATTTTCATAACAAACGGCATTGTTTACAAAAATGCTACGTCGATATGAATTACATAGCACAAAAGGAGTTTTTGATTTTTATATTTTTATTTATTTTTATATTTTTTCATCATATGGTTAAAAGTATGGAAAGTTATTTTAAGAAGCAAAAGTAAAAGTTATTTTAAATGCCTTTAGATGTGCTGGATCGCAGCAATTCTGGTTGCATGTTTATGAAATGTGTCATAACTAGTGACCAGGTATGAATCTACCCATTGTTGAAAACTGTCATTAAGTTGAAGTTGCACATCAAGTTTAAGTTCATCAGTGATGTTAATTTTTTGTCCTTATTTGTACCTTGGTGCATCACGAATTCATTCCCGGGGAACACATGATTATTATGAAATATTTAACTGAGAAAGTTTGTTTGAAACAATCGTTTTTTGCAAACTTAGTTCATGGATTTCACGTGGCTGTTTAAAAGCCTTAAAGAAAAAATTAAAAGTGGTTCATTTCTTCTTACTAACAAAGCAAATGCCTTGTGTTGGATACGTTACGTCGAAGATGGATGCATAACCTCTCGCTAGCTGTCCCAGATGACACGGCTACGATCTGTAGTCCCGTAGGAAAAATGTCTGCGTATGTGAAAATTTATTACTGGGTTGTGTAAAGCGCTCTTTTAGCATTAATTGCTGTACAAGATGCAGCAGATGTTATAGGAAAACGCAATGGTTAGTGTCTTTGTTAAGCTTATTTTATGGATGATGTAGCGCTGCAATTTTTGAATTTTCGCAATGTTTTCGAAAGCAGTTGTAGCGACAGATTGCTACAATAGCAACTTTACACCTAAAATGCTATGAAGAGTACACTCCACTTATGTGTTATCTTTGATAGAAACTTATCCAAAGGTAATGGATTTGACTGGATAATGCCGAAGAAGCCTTTTATCCCTTCCGTGAGAAAGTTTCATTTTAGAAACCGAAATACTTTTAGAAATGTTAGCATGTTATGAAAGATCGGGGTAGAAAACTATATTCTGCGTACTCTCACAAACCATCGGCATCGTCTTGTTATACAGGGAACTAAAAATTCTAATAGATCTAGACGGCCACTAGAAATTTGAAGGGACATTTTATCCCAGTAGTACCGAAAAGGTACACTTCGTGTTCACATCAATTCTCTCTAGTCGATTACAAAAGGAAGGTTGTACAGATGTGCCTACTTCATTTATACTTATTTTCGAATACCGCTATTATCATCTGATCCACTATATAAGTAAGTCGAATTCATCGCATTGAAAGGATGCAATCCTTCGTTTTCGTAATCCTTTGCCTCGTTGCCTCTTTTTAAACTTAAAAAAAGCTTGAAAATACAAGAATAACACCCAGTCTAATGTTTATGTGAGAGTCTTTTTTCTTCCCAACCTTCCAAATGTTTGCGCGTCCTTCTCCTCTTCTATATGAAATTGGATCGTTGTAATTGTGCTTTCTTTGCTTCGATCTCCAAAGCCCTTTCGGAGTTTAACAAACCTTCCACTTCCCTCAATTTACAGTTATTAGATCAATTTTCCAAATGACTTTCGATGGATTGATTTATCGATTGATTTAAAAGGGGGAAATTGCACTAAGCCCAGAGATGATCTATTGTGTCCCCTACATTGTTGGAGAACCGCCTCAAATCCCACCGACCTAATGAAGCTTAGTAACTCGCTCTGGGGCAGCAGCAAATGCAACAACCGAGGCTCTCGGCTGTTCGGGTATATTGCATCCTCCGGCCTGAATATTCACAACAATGGCAATCAGCCTACGTTTGTGACTACAAGAAGGCAGGAGGTGATTGACATCACTCTATCTAATACTAGATTGGGGTGGTCAATTAACAACTGGAGAGTCCTTAACGAAGAATCGTGTTCGGACCACAGGTATATCGAGTTTCAGTGCGGCGAGGAGGCACAAATGCCATTGCCCTCTAGGAACCCGAAAAACGCAGACTGGCCGAAATTTCGGGAGGCATTGCGGAATAAATACGCGACGCCACCGAAAATTCGTAAGGAGCGGTGTATTGAGGCGGCTGTTGAGCATCTCAATACTGCCCTAACATCAAGCTTCGAGCAAGCCTGCCCAACTAGACCTCCCCTTGGCCGGACCCCTGTTCCGTGGTGGAATAGGGAGCTTCAGTTGCTAAGGCGTGAGTCTAGAAAACTTCTCAACCGGGCCCTCAAGACGAATCTTGACGAGGACTGGGAGCGCTACCGATGCACTCAGAAGAACTATAAGAGGCTTATTCGAGGTTCGAAGAAGGCCTCTTTTAGAGATTTCTGTAGTGGCATTGAATCCTTGAGTGACACAGCTAGGCTGGTAAAAGTTCTGAAAAAGGACCAAACCGCGAAGCTGGGGTCGCTTAGGAAACCTGATGGCTCCTACACGGAGAGGAAAAGTGAGACACTCAGTCTACTGATGGAGTCTCACTTTCCAGGAAATCAGGTCACTGTTGCCCAGCAGTATTCGTCCCTGGATGGAATTACTGTTAGGGCAATCACACCCTCTCGACATGACTGGTACGTCGCCAGAACTGTGGCGAATGAAGCTGCCATTCGATTTGCCATCAAGTCCTTTGATAGCTTCAAATCGCCCGGTCCTGATGGCATTTACCCTATCGTGTTGAGGGAAGGTATAGAGTCAGTAGTCATGGCACTGAAGAAAATCTTTACGGCATGCCTGGCACTGGCCTATATACCACGCCCTTGGAGGATGGTGAGGGTCGTGTTCATTCCGATAGTCGGAAAGGACGACTACACTAGCCCCAAGAGCTTTAGACCTATTAGCATGACTTCTTGTATGCTAAAAGGTCTCGAACGGCTGGTGGAGTTACGGATACGTGAGGAGTCGCTTAAGATGCATCCTCTGTCTCCATTTCAGCATGCCTACCAAAGTGGGAAGTCCTGCGAGTCGGCTCTGCAAAATCTGGTTGGTAGGATAGAGCGAGCCATCGACAGGAAGGACTACGCGGTGGGAATCTTTGTGGATATAGAGGGCGCTTTTGACAATGCGACTTTTGACAGTATGTGTAACGCTGCTAGCCGACACGGCGTAGACCGGGCTCTGGTAAATTGGATACGTTCAATGCTAGCCCAAAGAATCATGACGGTGCGGGCAGAGGACGATCTACTGGTGTCATCCGGTGTAAATAGAGGCTGCCCTCAAGGTGGGGTGCTGTCTCCATTGCTCTGGTGCATGGTGATTGATCCCCTGCTCATCACTCTGAATGACTCTGGAGTCTACGCACAAGCATACGCGGACGATGTGGCCTGTCTCGTAACCGGCCCCTCCCTTATGCACATCTGCAGAAAGGTGCAGAAAACTCTGGATATGATTGACACCTGGTGTAATGCGAACGGGCTATCTGCTAATCCCGCCAAAACTGGTATGGTTCTCTTTACCAGGAGGAGGAAGCTTGATGGAGTCGTTCTGCCCACACTCAAGGGGGTCACTATCCAGCTATCCAAGGAGATGAAATATCTGGGAGTCATCCTAGATGATAAACTCCTTTGGAAATCTCACGTAGAACTAAAGACATCGAAAGCACTGTCGGCTTTCTGGCAATGCAGAGGTGTATTTGGGAAAACGTGGGGTCTTTCCCCTAGCAAGATCCTCTGGATCTACAAAGCTATGATAAGACCCATCATCTCCTACGCATCGGTAGTCTGGATGAGCAGACTCTCTCTTGCAGGGGTCAAGAGAACCTTGTCCAGACTGCAGCGCACTGTGGCCATATGTTGTACTGGAGCCTTTCCAACTACTTCTGGCCCATCGCTAGATGCCCTGGTGAGCCTTCCTCCACTTGATGTTTTCATTCAAGGAGAGGCCCTAAAGGCCATCCGAAGACTAAAACACAGTGGCCAGTGGTATGGCGCTTGTCCGGCACTGGATAATTGTGCTGGCACCGACATAGACCTCACAGTCATGTCCATGCCCCTCGACTCCATGCCTACAACTGTCATACTAAAAAAGCGGTACATGGTGTTGCTGCCTGAGGCTCACTCTTGGTTGTATCCTGAGGATGAGCCCGGTAAACACTGCTCCCGTATATTCACGGACGGCTCCAGAACGGAAGATGGTTCTGGCTCTGGGGTCTTCGTGGAATCCACGGGGACTAGACGGTTCTTTGCCCTAGGCTCGCACGCATCTGTGTTTCAGGCAGAGGTGCATGCGATACTTGAGGCGATAAACTTTGTCGTAGAGAGTAAGTGGAAAGGCAGGTCTATCTGTGTCTGTAGCGACAGCAAAGCTGCGCTTATGGCCTTGGACAGCCCTCCAACCACCTCTATGCTAGTCAGGTCCTGCAAATCCAGGCTTAATTATGTTGGAAAATACAATAGCCTGATGCTTACCTGGGTCCCGGGACACGCAGGAATTGTGGGTAACGAGACCTCGGATTCCTTAGCTAGAATGGGCTCTGAGGCTGATTTTGTCGGCCCTGAGCCTGTTCTGCCACTCCCATCTGCAGCCATCAAAGCCACAGTTAACGAATGGTTCACTATGACCCAGGAGCGAGCATGGCAGGCTGAGAGCGGCTGCAGGTGGACGAAACTTATGCTTCCCGCCATATCCGACAAATGCTCACAGTTTCTTTTGTCACTAGGCAGAAGAGACTGCAGGCAGATGGTCGGGTTAATGACGGGCCATTTCCTATGGGCGAAGCACATGGAAATGGTAGGCATATCTGACAGTGCCCTATGCCCTGCCTGTGGGGAGGACGTTGAGACGGCGGAACACTTCCTGTGTCTCTGCCCCGCGTTCGCTCGTATCAGGTTTGAGACGTTTGGCACTGATGTGCTAAGAAGCGACCACCTTGGTTCCTTGGCACCCCAGGATCTATCAAGGTTTCTTCGGAAATCGGGTAGATTTAAAGCATATTAACAGGGAACAACAAGTCGTAGTACAATGGACGTATAATTGTCTGAGTGCTGCGCTTGCTAGATCGTTCCGACAAAGAAAAAAAAAAAAAAAACTCGCCGGGGAGAAGGTGTTTGACATTCTTTTCTGCAAGCCAGAGTTGGCCCAGGTGTTGCCTCTTACTGCGACATACCACATCGCAGTGCAGTATAATGTGTTGAGGAATCTCCTCTGCTGTTCCACAGAGTCTACAAACCCTTGCCTGTTCTAGCCCGATTGTACCCGGTTATCAGCCCGGTGACCAGTCTAAGCTGGTAGTTCCGTAATCTGAGGCATTCTTCACTCCATTTGGAGTTATAACCCTTAAGAAAGATTCGAGATTTCGATTCCCTAAGACCAGATGTATTAATTCAATATTTTGAATTTTTGGTCCTTTTCTCAAGTCTTAGTGACTCTGCTAGAGTATTTTTGCCCAAACCAAGAAAAGGTTCTGGTTCAAGAGAGATCCTGGCTGCCCCAGTTCTAGCAAGACTATCTGCCTCCTCATTTCCATCAATTCCTCTGTGTCCTGGGACCCAGAGGATTTTAACCTGGTTATTAATACCCAGTTTGTTCAGTACTTCTATGCATTTCAGCACCAACCCTGAGGTTATCTCATACGAGATTAGTGCTTTGATGGCTGATTGACTGTCTGAACAGATAACTATGTCCTCTCCCCTACCTCTGTACAAACACTCGAGGTTAATTTGCACACAGAGCCTGATAGCATATATCTATAGATACTTTATGTCTTAATTTGATAAAAATTTTATGTATTTGAAAGTAAGTGGTTTTTCATTCTTTTAACCTGTAAGATTTATTTTGTCCATAGACTCAAACTAAACTTCACTGAACTTATTCAGTTGAGCACCAAATTTTGTAAAACCTTAATTGTTACTACTTTGGATGCCTTCAGCTTAATTGTTCATGAAAATAGCGATACTAGTCGCTTCAAACGAATCATCTTACAGAAACTGAACGGCATTTTCAATAGCAAAGATCTTCGCTTGGCAGACGCTACAACCAACTGGCACTGACTGACTGAAAAGACTTCGTTTTATTTATCAATTTTCTCTAATTCATTGATGGAATATATACTACATATATAGAGAGCCAAGACTTACATTGATCCTTTGTGTTGGTAAAAAAAAAAAACAAATTCAAGGTCGCATGCATAAAAAATCTAACAACACACTTTTTTGTTCGAGTTTTTGAAATTAAACTTTTTATAAAATTATAACCAGAAAGTGATTGGCTCGCTTTGGAATTCAAAAGAACCAAACAATTCAATTGTTTATTTATGTGCATTCATTAGCCATAAAACTTAATGAAAATGATTAATGCGAGTGCTGCGCCCAAAACAGATCAGCGACAGCCGCCAATTTCAGTCCATTATTTTTTGGCCACAATACTGGGTATTTGAACCTGGTTAAAGCTGCACATCGTAGTCCACAACTTGCTACCATTTCATTGCTGTGTTGTTCCCATATGTAAGTGAACAGATATGTATGCGTGTGTGTGTGTGTGTGTGTGTATGTGTGCAATAACTACGATATGCTTACATAATGACTATAGATTGTGTCTGTCTGTATGTTTTCTGAGAAATTCCCCACGCATTTTTTTATTTTCCATGCTTTTTTATTTTCAACAAACGTTGTCCGCATACTGAACGCAAAAAAAAATAAACCATAAACATTTCAACTCCCGTTTAGTGTGGCCAAAATGGCTGGCAGGCCACACGGCGCGACGAAGATCATTTCAAATTTCGTTCGTTGTGATACTACAAATTTGCATACTTTTTTGTTCAAAAAAAAAAAACAACACAAAAACAATTATAGTAAATTTTCTTAACAAAATTCTAGTCATGCTGTTGGTTGTGTTTTTGTTTTGTTTACGCGCTGAAAAATCATGATTCGAATGACATCTTATCTCGTTGTTAAATCGTAGCCAAAATTCCACTGGCCAGTGTCCTCAGACTGTCCGACAGACCCTAGAAAAGTCAAATTCAAAAATTCAGGCCTCCACCTCGCACGCCGCCGCCCAGTGACCTTAACTGTTGCCATTGTTGTTGCACGCCAAATTGTCATTTTATGCGAAAATTTTGTATGTGAATATGTGCCATAAATTATGTATAAATCAAATGATAAAATATACAAATAAATAACCTGAAGACTGCGCAGCCGAAATTGCTAAAATGCATTTTTGCGCGACCTCAGATTATCGACAACTAAGCGTCAATTTGAATGGCCATTGTTAAGTTTGGCTTTTGTATTTGTTGATTATGCAAAATTTTGGATCAATAATACGCCGATTTTGAAATAAAATAATAATGGATTATTGGCGAATGTGCAGCGAAAGGACACGAGTCCTTAATGTCCCACTTTTTCTGTTCAAAGTTAGAATTAATCAAACAGTTCTTTAATTGTTCTAAATAATTATGCAATAATAATGAGAAACCCCAAAATATTTAGTTAAAAATTTTTTCCAACCTAAGCAGGTATCTAAATTTACTAGCTTCTTGATTTACCTGCCACACTTTTATTGATTTTTAACGTTTTTTTTTGTATATTTTTCAACAAGATTTTAATAAAAAAAAATAAATAATATTGTGATTGTAATCGACCAACAAGCATTTCATTTTGACACCGTAAACTCGCTACAATCAGTACGTGTTTCATTCTCGAATCCAGCTTCAATCGTCACTAATGTTTTCCAACACTTCTGATGATTCATTTTCAACATCAGTTCGAAACACAAAATAACAACTAAATCCACATGACTTTAATTTGATGCTTTGCATTCAAAAGCTGAACTTACGAAAATATCCATAAAACATTCCATCAATCAAATCAAATCCAACACCCAATTTTTGCATATGAACTGTGACAGCTGACGATAAAGCTGACATGATGATGTTCAGCACTGCTGATTTACCGTCTCAGATTTTATCAAAATACTGTAAATTTCGTGTGAAATTATTTTGAGTAGATTGTACACTTCAGTGGATGAGTTCAGGTCGATTGTTGATACGTTCAGCGTATCGAATATGGATGGGATAGTTTATATTTAAATACACAACCGACAGATTAAGAATCTAATGTTTGCTATTTCAGAAAATTGGATCCAAACAATTCTAATATGAGTTGTACAGGGAGGCGCAAAAGATGTGGCCCAGTGTTCCTTGGCTCTAATTTTTTTATGAATAAATGTATGAATGATTGAATGAATGCATGTTTGAATGAATGAATAAATGTATGAATGAATGCATGAAGCAGAATTTACATTTGCCGCCCTTTGCAAAAATTATCACATCTGTGGATAGGGTGATGACTTTTGCGTCACCCTGTATCTCTGTAAATGATTATTTGGGTTATTACTCCAGTAAATGCGAATATTTCATTACTTCATTATAATTTTCATTGCATTACTGAAAATACCATTAATGGCAAACCTAATACACAGTCCACAGTCCTAATACTGCCTCTAGAAAACCCAATTAAAACACAATATCAGCTAATTTTTCGGTATATTTATTCGAAATATTCTCCTCCTGATTCAATACACTTGTTACATCGATTTAATAGTGATTCAAATACGTGTTCCAGCTCATTTTTCGGAATTTCCTCCAGTGCCCTCGTCGAAGACCGTTGTATGGTCTGAATGTCATTAAAAAAGCATCTTTCCAACTTCAATTTCAGTTTCGGAAACAAAGAGAAGTCGCACGGTGCCAAATCAGGTGAATACGGCGAATGATTCAACACACAGACCTGATTCCAAACCAACAATTGACTTACAATGAGTGCTGTGTGACTCGATGCATTATCGTGCAACAGGGACCAACTTTTTGGATCGCGGTATTCTAGTCGAATACGACGGATTCTGGCCATCAAACGCTTCAAAACTTCAAGGTAATATGCGTCAGTAACTGTTTGACCAGTTGGAACAAATTCTTTGTGGATAATTTCTTGGCTATCGAAGAATGTGATGAGCATTCTAAAAAGCTAAAATTATAAAAAAAAATTTCTTAATTTTTGTCAATTAATCTAAAAAATTTAAATTTTTTTTAATTTATCTCATTATTATCTAAGAAATGTAAAGAAAATTATATTTATTTTTTTTTAAAACCTTTTTATTCATTCAACTTAACAACAATTTAAAACTTACAAGGCCATTGCGGTCATTTTAACGGTTTTTCATTTTTAGATATCTGTAGTGTTTCTTTAGTATTTTTATCAACGTTTGCCTTGAAGACTTTCATTTTTTTATTGGGTTCTACAATTACTTCTGCAATTAGGACTCTACAATTAAATACAATTAGCCAAATCCGATGTGTAATTTTCGAGATATCGAGTTATAGTCTTTGAAGGTTTGTCAAACTTGCGAACGTTCTGGTGTTAAAAATTCACACTCACTCAAGCAAATCACAATCAATATCGATCAAATCAATCAATATCGAGATCGGTATGAATTTCGCTTTTGTAAACATCCTTCATTCATTCAAATTAGACATTTAAACTTCAAACCATCAAATTGCTTTTGTAAACTTTTTCTAAAATTTAAATCTCCTAAACTTTTTCCCAAATAATTCTTCCTTCTAAAAATTATCCTAACTATTCTCAGTTTTTCAAACTGTGCATCAACCAGTGGAAATTTCATTACTCTAACTTTTTTTCTAATGAAGACAAAAATTTAATTTTTTTGAGTATCAGTATTCTAAATAATAAAAAGGTACAAAATCAATGAAGCGAGAATAATGACATTTTGACACGCGATCAAGAAGATTTTAGGCTTTAACGTACTTTCTTTTCAAGAAAATTCTTTACATATTTTCAAGGATATAAAGGATTAACATTTTCAAAGAACCTTTTTCATAAAAAGGACCAATTTTATTCAAATTCTTGAGCCTTTCTTCTTTTATTTGATATACAGATCGCCATATTCTAACGAGGTTAAGTATTTTTTATATTTTTTTTATTTTTTACCCCTTCAAAACTTTGAAGTCCTTTCAAAAGGACAAAGGATGTAGAAATGAAAAACTGAGTACGCAGTATTACTATGTTTGGTCTCTAGTTTCACGCTCAAATGGATTTTTTCCGATTTGAACATTTTTTTTATTTTTGTCGCAAAGAGCGAGAACTTAGTTGCGCACCTAATATTCAACTATTTTTTTTTAAATATACATATTCATAATGTGTTTATGTTGTTCATTTTGTTATGTTTAATTATATTGTTATATTAGAAAAAAATAGTACCTATCAGAAATAGAAAACAAACTCAAATTTGATATTTCCCGGTGTAGTCTGCACTCTTTACAGGCGTTCCACCATATATTATACCAACTACAAACGAATAATTTCTGCCTGAGTCATGTTTTCATGTTCGACAACATCGTTTAGGCCTTCTTACAAAACATAAAATCATTCGCCTCGTAAAATTCATTAGTTTGTTTGGAAATCCCAGCATTAAAATTGCACCGACTTTCGAATCGAATTCAAAATCGACTAGCAACAATGGAGCACAAATTGCCGCTAATGCTTTTGAAATTCTAACATTTAAGCCACACAAAAACGAACTAATCGCACGAGTCGCATGTAAAACTAGAAATCAATAAAACCGAAAAGCAAGTAACTGATTGAAGAAAACTGATGCTTAAAATAACGCGACAAGTAGTCAAAATTCCACCAATCAATACCTGAACATTTGCAAAAATCGAAATCGAAGAAGCATCGAAGACGCGCCCACGAATACGAAAGAGCTCCATGTGCGAGTTTGCGAGCGCTGGCGAAACGCGCCAAATCCAGCCGCCCGCCAGAATCGCACTGTCTGACTGACCGATTCCGCCACATCATTATGTGTGCCGTAGCGGTGCCATGTGCTGGGCTGCCTTGCGTCGTGTCTTGGCTGTGGCTGCGACGCAACACGCTCCGCATGCTAAGCAGCGCGCCGGCCAATACCGCCGGCCACTTTCAGCCACCCCAAACGCAGTGTAATTGCTAACTATGATCATTAAAACAATACAACAACAACAATGCTAAATACAAATAAACCAAAAATAATTGTAAAACAAAAAACTTTCGGATACTTTGCGAGTTTTTTGATTTTTTTTTTTTTATTGCTTTATTCTTGTCCCCTGTGCCTTCGATATTTCGCATACATACTATGTCGGCGTTGCAGAGTTTTCGTATATAAATCTAACGCGAATCGGTGGGAAGACATCACTTCTTTGGTGGAAACTTAAGCGTTAAGTTTAGCTCCAGTGCTGATCAGCAGGCTCGCGTCTTACGAGTTACTTGTGCGAAGTGAAGGAAATTCGCTTCTTCTAAAGGATAAAATAATCCGTTGCAGGTCCTTAGCTCGCGTGTGTTTGTGTTCGTTTAGTGTACGAAAAGGAGAAAATCCCGAGTTTTAACACAATGAAGTTCAGTGCATCGTTGGCGTTGATCGTGTTCGTGGGCTTGGTGGCGTGTAGCAGTGCGCTGCCGGCGAGGAAAAGTATGTTCTCAAAGGATGCATCTCTCACTACAGACAATGTACATATAGTAGTCGACTATAGTGAAGAAGACAATTGTTGATGATAGCAAGGAAGACACGAGACAACTATAGCTTCTTACGGCTAGTAAAACGAGCTTCAGTTTAAAAAACTCACAGCTACAGTTGTGGTTGACTGATTGAGAAGTTTTTTTGCATCAAATTAATACTGAGGATTATGAAAAGTGGTTTTAAACCTTAAGTGGTTTTTACCTTAAAATTTGAAAAAAGAAATATGTGGTTAGAAGAGATGAGATACCAGAATTGTGACTGAATGACATTTTGAGTTTTTTGTTGGTAGTTGAGCAGAAACAGTTTTACTTATCAAAGACATTTAAAATCATTCTATACGCAATTAATTAAATGATGAATGATAAGAAATAAACTTAATTTAGAAGTGGGGTTCATCAACAAGTGCGCTAATACATTTTAAAAAAAATTTTGATTGATTGATTTTAATCATAAAACCCATAAAGACTTTGAGCTAAGCAGAGCTACGGAACAGCAAACAATGAATAAGTGACTTCAATTAGATTAATTAAAACTTAATGCCTTCAAGAACAATTTCAAACCAATCATTGACACCGCCCAGGCGCGGATTCAGAAAAATATTTCGTGGGGGCTTCAAAAAGTAATTCTTTAATAATTATTAATTGTAAAATGTCTTTTAATTTGTAGGTAGTTTTATAGGCGATCCAAATATTTCGGGGGGTTTCAACCCCCAAAACACCCCCCTGAATCCACCACTGACACCGCCTTTGGGCTCTGCCTCTTTATTAACCCATTTTCCTTTTTTTGTTTTTGTTAATATTCGAATGAAACAGTTTTTTTAAGGTTAAATGAGGTCGGACAATTCAAATTTGGGTTCAAATAAATTTACCGTTTTGTGGTTTTCGAGATATTTGGTGTTTGAATAATCGAACACCTAACTATAAATATATATATTGAAAAGTATATATATATATATAGCGAAAAGTGTAGATATGTTTTCAAAAGTTTGATAAATTTTTAACAAGACTTTTTTTAAATAATATTGTTGTTTATAGTTTTTCAATGCTTTTGAAATTATGTCAAAAACTACCTTTTGTTTGGGGGGAATTCATAAAACTGGGAAGAGGTGTAAGAAATGAATATATTTATCCCATAGTAACTCATATTTATCCCATATTACAAATCATACCATCATATCATGCAAAACTTTTGCGTTTAAAGTTAAAAAAAGAGCCCAAAAATGTATGGAAAATGTTAAAATTTACTGTTCGATTAATTGAACATTAGGCCGATATGGGTTTAAACTTAATAAGTTAATTTATGTCTTACATGTATCTATGTAAAAAAACCATACAGACCCAATCTAAGCTTTGGAATCCTAACCTGCTAGCATAACCTAACCTAACCTAACCTAACCTAACCTAACCTAACCTTACTTTTTTTTAATCTGTCAGATATATTAAAGTGTCTGAAAGTCCGCTCAAGAAAATGTTATTTTTCTGCGCTTCAGTCATGTTTTCATTGAGCCTTTAGACTCCTTTCGAATTTCGTTTCTTGAATTGTGTTTTTTATATAAACAAATTTTATGTAAGCAAAATATTTTACAGTCCTTCTGTATATAAAATTCAGAACCAGTTCTTACTCACCTCAGACACTTTATGCTCCTATGAACTGCGTCAAAAAGTTTCTCATAAGAATTGATTTGCGCCTCAGCCAACTGGAATAGCAGCCAACCTAACCTAACCTTCTTTCTCATAATAACCAATAAAAGCTTTTTATACCAGTTTCCTAATGTCTTCGAATCAATTCTTGCATTAACATTATTTTAAAAATATTCATGTGATCCTATATTCATTTAGTCGGTTAGAACCTTTTGTTTCATACCCCTTACACCCCCAACTACAACCAACACAATTCACTTTCACACTTTCACTTTCAAATTTCCCCTCGTTCCGTCGCTCCTTTACAGGAATGGCTTATTACCAGCAGCCCTCGCAGCGGTATTGGTCGCGCCCGCAGCGTCTGATGTACATGCAGTACGTCCAGCCGTCGCATGGAACTGGCCGCTCGGCACAAGCCGCTTCCGCACTGGTCGCCGGCGAATCCGTGGCCACCGGCACCTACCTGCAAGGTAAGTGGTGTCGTTAACCTTACAAAGCGCATGTCATTGTAAATGCCAAATAAAGATTGTATTCATGCAGAGAACGAATATGCCCTGGGCCATGGCGCATCCTTCTCCGGCGAAACACAAAGCAACGAAGACGCGCTAAGCGCAGCCGGCGCCCATTCTGCTCACTCCGTGGCCGAAGCCTATCCCGATGACCAGAAGATCTCCGTGAATGTCAACCTCGATGCTGCCGACAAGGACGAGAGCTACAACGACGCCAAGGAGGCTCGCGAATACAACTACGACGCGCCCGCTGATGTAGAGATCAGACTCCCCGGTCAGGCGGCTGGTGCTGATGTCGACGCTGGTGCCGATGCGGCCCAGAGCGGTACCGTTGGTGTTAGCTACTCTGGCGCTGCCGAATCTGCCGTGCCCATCCTTAGTGGTGGCGCCAAGGGCGGCATCGGTGTCTCTGTCAATCTGCCAGCACCTGTGCCCGTCGCACCTAAACCAGCCAAACGTTACTTGCCATCAAAGAAGGTCTTCGTCGAATTGGAGCAGTCTGCCGAAGCGGGAGAGAGCGACGCCGACAATGCCGTTGCCGTTCTGGATGATGACGATGTAGATGAGGACGACAACGACTTGGCGCCAGTGCCAATTGTGCCCAAGTACCCGGCTCGCGTGCCCAACGGTCGTCGTCCCGCTGCTAAGAAGCCCGCCAAGGGCGGCTGTGGCGACTGCTCCAAGTCTAACTGTTCCGGCTGCGCCAAGGCAGCCAAGCCCCAGCCTACCGGAGTGTTCTTCCCTGTCGAATTCGGAGGCACCACCGGCGGCGCCATTGCCATTGCCAACTCGTTCAGCACTGGCGAGAGCGGCTCGGCCACCAGTCACGCCATCGCCTATGGTACTCCGGATCAGGCCCGCGCTCGTTTGCCAGCTCGCCGTCGCCACTAAACTCAATCCCGCAACGACTGACATCACCGTTACTAATGCTGACTTGCGCCATTCAGACGCCTGAATGGCGCATTGCAACCCCCTCCCGTACCCAAAAATGGTTTTCCAATTCAAATGCAAGATAGCAAACACCCATTGAAACTAATTCTATACTAAAATTTTTTTTGCTTAGCCCAATTGTAAACGACGAAGACCAACAAACATGAACAAACAAATAAAACCGTTTATCCTTTAAATTGGCATTATTTCAATGGGGGCGAAGCGGGACAGCCCAATCGATTTCATAATTGTAAATTTGGCTGCTTTTACTAAAGCTGTCTGTAAGAAGCTGAAAGTCTTTTGGATATAATTACACACTTATAAACATTCACACACACCACACCACTGGTTGTGAAAACTTAGGCTTTGGCAGAGTCTATACTTTTTAGACTCTGGCTTTGGTTCCATTTGAGTTCATTGCGCGCAATGACTTTATGTCGCTCAAAATTATAACGCATGAACGATTTTTGAAAATATCTATCTACATGCTCAAATTTTCAATCGGCAGGCAATGCCATTTAAAATATCGTTGATTTGTCTACATGAAAGAAAGCTTTTGTGATTTCTAATAGCTAATTCTTGATGCTTAACTTATTGCAAGATTTAAGTAAATTTGTAATCCAAAACTGCTTAAACGCCAAACTAATTATTCACAAATCATTCATTAGAAATTAAACCGATTCATATTTTGCTTTCCACATTAAATTTTGAATTTCCAAAGCCAACATTTGTTGTTGTTTTTTGTTTTGTTTGCTTCCAAGCATTTTATTTCCAAATACAGAATTCTTTAAATTGCAATAAAATATGTCAAATATATCAAAGAAAATGTCCAGATAATACCTCCTAAATTTTTCATATGTATACCATTATTTTCATAATTTCTTCTCACTACTTCAAAGTTAACATTAGCAAGGCCAACTAATATTGCATAGTAATAATAATCAGAAAATGCATACAAAGTTGCTAACAACAGACTCTATACATAAACGAAATATAGAGAAGCTGATGGCCGAGTTGCTTGACAACGGGCGCAATTGAAAATTCAATAATGTACGCGCGTGAACTTATGGACTAATGGTGTTCTAGAACGTACTCTAAGTGGTTAAAGTGTTTTTTATTTATACTCGTTTAGCGCCGTTTTACATATGAATTTGCACATTTTGTTGGTGTTGATAGATGATGTCTTCGTTCCGTTGAGTGTTTAACTATGTATAGGTTATTCGTTTAGAATCTCGATAGATTGAAATTTTGCTTCATTCGAAAATAATCGCTTGATGTGTAGATATATGCATTTATATGTGTGTGTCTCTTGAATTTTAATAAAATTATTCATTTTTTATCAACAGTTTGAATTTTAATTCAGTTTTCATTTAGCTTTCATATGAACTATTAAAAGAAAGTAGAGTACCCGCATCGGTTAACACACGCTATCAGTAACCGTATTTATCCTGCAGCGATGTCATAACATCATTCGCTAACGAACTCAAGCGACCAGCCACCTTGGTAACGCCCTGTCGCACACTCTCCTTGACCTCGTCCAAATCGGGCGCTTGGAAATTAACCCCAGTGGAATAGCCTGCAAGTTTTGTCGAAATTCAGTAAGACGAATAACACATTTGGCTGGTTAATCTTGCTCACCACTGGAGCCGCGATTCGCCTGGCCACTGCCATCGCCAAAATAATCCGACGACGAGATGCTGTTCGAGCCCTGGAAACGTGACAAATTTGCGCCAATATCCGACTGGTTTGCGTCATTTCCAAAGAACTGATCCGAGCCGAAGCCTTTAGCACTGCCAAACTTCTTCTGAGCAGCATCTTCCTCGTAGCTGTTCGCTTTCGCGTTCTTCGACTGCGTTGCATTCTTCCGCGCATAGCTGTCACCGCTGTACGCCGGCGTGCTGGACTTGGTCGACTGCGGTTTGGCATCGCCATCGGCGCCAGCGAACATTGAAGTAATGTTGGAATGATGTGCGCCAATTGGTTCGATTGTCTCGAATCCCATCATTTCCAATTCGTGCTTATCCACCTTGAAGGCGGAACTGAAACGACCACTGCTGCCACCGATGCCAACGACGTTGCCGCTGTACAAGGACGACGGAAAACACTCGCCGAGCACACTGTCAATGTCGGGCTCAATGTTGGAGATCTTCGACTGATTCACAGCTTTCGGGGCCCCGGTCTGTTGAATTGTTTCCATGTCGCTGATGGCGGAATGTGAAACGTCGCTTCTGCAAATTGTAAATCACAGTTTATAGAAGCACTTGAAGATAACAACACGCGGCGCACATACCCCCGCAGACTGAAGCCCATGCCCAATCGTTCCATTTGCTTAGCCTTCATGGGGTCGATTGTCTTTAGCTTGGCTTCTTCGCGAGTCTTTTGTAGCGAAAGATCTTGATAAGCCAGCCGCATGCTGGCCACAGATTCCAACTCCTCTTCGGCGGTAAGCGGCTTCTCCGAAGCAATGGACGGCGCTTCCTTGCACTGATTGGCCATATTGGCACGTTGCTCAATTTCGGCAAAGCTGGTCTTTACTTTCGTAGCACCAAGACCACCCTTACGTGCACCCATCTAACAAGGGACAAAGAATGTAAAAGTAATTTTATTAAAGTATCTGGCAATGAGCGCGCAGTACTTACGCCCGATTTCTTCGGCTGTATTTTGCGCACGCCTATCGAGGGAGTTATAGTCGCCGGCGGCAAAACGGAATTCAATAGATCAACGTTCGGTGCACCAGTGGCAGCTGTACTCAGCTTTTCACCGGCTGTGGGTGTAGCTGGTTTCAATGTCGCATCAAGCTGTAAAATAAGAGCAATCATCACGATCCGATCACAGAGTGTGCCATACATTTTCAATGCGAACGCAAAACTTTGAACGGCCAAGCAGCAAAGACACGCCTGAGTAGTCTACTAGTGCTGTAACTTACCTTGGCTTCGGTATGCTGACTGTTGTTATTCTCGAACAGCAATGCCTTATTGTTATCATTGCCGCACTGCGCAAAAAAATCTTCCTCCGGCTCGGTTGCTGCTTTTGTGATTTCATTGCCTTCCGCCTTGTCAGCCGCATTATCCAAATGAAGCTGTGCGGCGCGCATGCGAGATCAGTTGAACAAATGCGTTTAGTTTGAAGGCAGAAACGTTAACAAACAAAAAGAGTTAGAAAACAAGTTTTTGTAAGAACAAAAATCGGACAACAAATTATTAGTACAAAGTGCTAACAAAAAATACAACATCAACAGCAGCAGTCAATGAAAGAACGCAAACTGAGCAAAAAATCATTTACGAGCTATTCAATCAACAAACCTTGGTGCCGTGCACTTTCATTGCTTGTTGTGCCATAGTGGTCAATTTGTCGCGATACAACTGCGCTGCACGCGAGTTATACTTCTGCTGCGCATCGGTGGTGACGCAATTGTGCTGCCTGAAGAATTGCGCCGCGTTGGCATTGCCGCCCAGCTGCATTTGGCGCAACTGCAGCCATGTCCAGTTCGTGTCCAAATTTGTGGAACGAACAAATGTCAAATGCACGCCCAGACTACGATGCACCGCCGAGCAGTCGATACATATAAAAACGCCATACGTCACCGATGACCAGGTAGGCGCCTTCGCCGAGCAATCGAAGCAAGACTGTCAATTCAAAACAAAATCAAAATGCATTTTAATAAATTAATACCAAATTTTGTGTATTTTGTATTTTTTCAAACTAATGAATTTCAAACTAATCAACAAAAACTGGTTCCACGAAAATAAAAAAGAGACTAGAAACATCAGTTCAATATTCAGGTATCATTAGGGGCGGATTCAGGGGTGGGAGGGGGTTGGAGTTGAAACCCCCCGAAATATTAGGCTCGACCTTAAAACTACATACAACTCAAAAGGCATTTTATAAATATAAAAGAATTACGTTTTGAAAACCGACCGAAATCGAAAATTCTGAATACGCCCCTGTGTATGATGACTGTAGGTAGACACACCTTGGAATGTTTTTTAGTATTTAATTCTTGTAGTATCAAATTGAGCCACATTTGACCTAAGTCTGCTTTTATTCGAAAGCTACCACATCTAAATACCTACGCACCTAGTTTCAAATTATGTACCACATTCTATAGCGACCGTAATCTGATATAAGAACTTTGATTTGTTGAAATTCAAATGAAATTGTGGGGTGATAATGCAGCTAAGAACAATCGATTATCCTCTACTGATGGTCACAAGACGTGGGCGTAAAACATTCATTTTATGAGCAAAAGCCATAGAATTTTGTGTAGTAGTACATTTGAATACGACGAATACAATGGTGGTAATAACTCAATTTTGTCCTAACTCGACTTTGGCTGTTATTCCTTACGGCCACAGAAATATCTCTGTTCTATTTCGAAAATGGTCACGTGTACTTTTGTTCTTTATACTATCTACCCCTCACTCAGTTGGCTCTTTAGTTATTATTCTTTTCTGTTATTCAGATTCAGTCTTATCACGCTATAAAACGGAAGTATAGCGTACGTATCTAATCTAGTGGTCAATTCCTTAGCTTCGCGCACTCTTTAATGCAGAAATGCCGGCATTTTCTACACATTACATTTATTTTTTGTACATTTTATAAATTATTGCATCCTAATGCCAGAAAAAACGTGCTAGCTGCATTTTACAAAATTACATTTTTACAAAATTGAAAGCAAATGTGGCCGTTGTGGAAACTCAAAAGTGAGTCAATTCAAGTCTTAAACTGTCTTATCTGACACAACCGATAGCGATCCACTGCAATATGAAGACACAAGCTAAACTCGGTGGCTGCGCAAGGCAGTTATAGGTTAGGTACATATGCCCTTTTGAGATACTGTCAACTTTAGTTCGCTGAGAAAAATTTTCAGATCGCTTTAGGCACACAACTACTGAATATGTCTTCACAACGAAAACAAAATTTCGCCTCCCAATGCCATTCCTTCCTAACTCTAGTTGGATTCCTTTGTTCGTCTACGCCAAAACTCCCATTAATGTGATTAATTAGTCTTATCATAAAACTAATAAATCACATTATTACTCATAGTCACCAATCCAATTGAGTATTTGCTGCCAAATCTTCTCGCTTCCTGCTCAAGGCCAGCTAAATGGTGACTCCTTTGCGTCAACCAGTCGCACAGCCACAATTGCAATGCAGCTCAGAGCACAAACTGCATAGCGAAAAACCACCAGGCAACTTACTTTGTTGGCTGGTTGCATGCGCAGGCGGCTGAACACCGCCTCGATTTCTTGTTTGGTGGGTCCTGCTGCTGGACTGGACATGCTTCTGCCGCTTGTTTTTTCCTCTTGGCGTTTTTTTCGTTTGCTGCTCGTCAATTCTTGCCTTCGTTGTTGTGTGCGCTACTTCACCGTAGGAAGGGAGGGCGCTAACAAATTCTTCACTTGTCCTCCTGCTGTTGTTCCTGCGATTTCCGTGGCCACTGCACGCGTTTACATGAAATTCTTGAATTGTGCCTAACTTGTTGTTGCCTCTCGGTATCGCCACACGTTCGTGGCAAAAAACTTAATTTTCTTGATTATTTTGCACCTTTGCTTTTTTGCTTTGAATTAATTTTGACGTGTTTCTTCCAACGAAAATTCAAAGTAGCTTCCAAAAATTCCACGTTAGTGAATTAAGCAATAACTGGAAATTGCCACCGCAGGGTTGCAAAAAATTGGCCTGAACTTATGACAAACAATTTTGACATGTATTTATTGTTTTTTTTTTGTTTTAGAAATGGAAATTGTTAAAGATGGAAAAATCAAGTATAGAAACATATAAGCCAAGGTGTGTTATTTTCATATTCTTGATACTTAAAGTAATTGTTTTGATTTTTAATAACATTGCACATTTATTGTTACCGTCAGTCCGCGCTCAGCTGTCGGCATTGCCAGCTTCCTTGAAATACTACGGTTCTTTACTATCTATCATAACGAGTTGAGACACAGAACATACAGTATTTCTAAATTCCATTAAAAAGTAATAACAATACTTTTCGACCAGAAATTATATACAACCAGCGCTGCCAGCTCAATGCCAGTTCTACTGTCATCAAGCTCAGCGCGTTTTAATGTCCTCCATACCGTTTGGCGACATACTAGGGTTGAGGAAAGCGTAGCCAGAAAGCGGCAGCTTTTGGTGTGTTGCTTGATGTCCTAATTATTTTTCGTTCATCCCGTTTACTTAACTTTTTTCCTTTCTCGTCCTTTTTTGCAGCCGTTTAAAAAAAAAAAGTGGTTAAAAGGCAAGCACTTCTTCCAATAACGCGAGCTATTTGCCTTATGGATGTTCCCGCACTTTTCATGCCTTCTATCCGTCCTTTTTCAAAATCCGTTAGTCATTTTCCTTTTGGCATATTTTTAGTTTTGTTAAAAAACTCTTAAATTGATGCTACAAGTTTAACTTTTACACAGATTTGCGAAAAATGTACGTTTTTATGCATAAACAGAAACGTTCGTATAATTTTGCAACTCTAATTTTTTGACATTTTTCGATTAACGTTAAAAAAAAGTACCGTTAAGTTACAGTTATTGCAACGAAATCCAAGCAAACCACTATACTTACCCATACAAGTATTTCATGGAAGAAAACTTCTTCAAAATTTTCAAAATAATCGTTTAAATTAATAAAATTAATTGTTCGTATAATTTTGCAACAGAGTGTATATAATCACTGATTTTTATATACATATAATTTTATTTATAAGTACTTGACACAGCTTCTATCTTCATTTGTACAACTAACTAAAAAGTAATTCAAACATTTCCACTCAAGCGCCTATCTCACCATCTCTCTCGCCTTTATTCTTATTGGAGCCTCTCGACACAGTCGCAATACTCTCCACATCCTGTAGAAGTACTAAGCGCACAAAAGCCAAATTGATTAGCAAAGCTTGCCCCAAAAATTCGCGATGCGAGCGCTCGACACGTGAAAACATGTGCCGCAGTTCTTGCGAAAAGTCCACATTCCTACGAAAAGTCAGACGATCACTTGTCGTGTGCTGTTCATCTGTACACTGCTCTGCTTCATGCCTTCCCTCAAACAAATCGTCCGGCAGCAAATTATAGTGGGTGCGCATTAACTCCAGTATAGTGTCCTCAGAAGAAACGCGCTCCGTCCCCACAAGCTGTCGAAACAAGCGCGATGCCAGAAAACGCCGCAAATAGAAGACATTCGCAGTTGATGCCTTTGCGTTTTCGATTTCCGTCGATGAGCTTTGCACATGCCGGCCACGCGCACTGAGCGCAAAACTGAGTATAGCTGTCACTTGGGCTTTTTGAATGCTGATATTTTGTTGTTCGGCGCTGCCCGGATTGTTACTCACTTGCGCCATTTGTGGACTTTCCAGCAGATAGCAATCGGCTGCTGGTATCAAATGGTCAACGTAGAGCAAACGCTGCACCAAATCATTTAAATGCAATTTTTTCTCTGTGATTTCGTGGTGCTGCCAGTGCGTGAGAACACATGGTGAGTTTTCCTCCTCTGGTGGCAATTCCAAACGGGCCCAGGTTACGCTCGACACACCAACACGCAACGCAAGGCAAGAGTGTATTGACCGCTGTTGTTCGGCGCTCATGTTCGGTGTTATAAAGGGCGCAGTGCGTCGTTGCGCTGGTTTCTTGGTTGCTAAGTGAAAACAAAACGTGAAAACGCGTTGTTAAATATTTATAAATCAGATTGTTTTGTGTAACTGGAACCTTGGCTCGGCTCTTCCAGCAAACTGCGATACATTTTCTCAACCATTTTCATGCCAAAGCCATCCACCATAAGTATGTCCTGCACGCTCTGTAATGGCCCATTACGTTTCTGCCAAGCTGTCAATTTGATTGCGCGTGCCTTGGAAATACCATGACTGGGGGAGGTGTATTTTAGAAATCGTTCTGTAATTAGACCACAATGACATTTACCTCACCAGTTCTTGCAGACTTTCCTTATTCACAATATTCAAAATTTTCTGCTGTTGCTCTGGCGTGAACTCCGGAAATTCGATTTGTGTTGGGCATGACTTCTCGCTGCTCTTTGTGGGAACGCCGGGTCTTGCCGCCGGGTCATTGGCATTACTGGCAAATGCTGCTAATCGTAATTCTAGGTTAGAACTTTTTCTAAAGAATTGTTTTGCGAAACGTAAGGCAGTGGTTTTAAACATTATGGCAGAAATATTTGTAACTTTTTTAATTAGCAAATACAACTTTTGAATGGAAAGTCAGCTGTTTATCGGCGAACAGCTGATTGTCAATGATAATTGTTTGTGTTCAGTAGGTAAACTAATTCATATGTTTGAAGTGGCTGTGTTTAGTTTGTAGACCCGTTCAATAAGAAAATGTGGCCTTTATATAGAGGGTTGGCTTCTGAATCCAACAAACTAAAAAGTTTACCTGGGAAACGCCCACAAAAGGCGTGGCTCGGGGTCAAAATTAAAAGTTAAAAGTCAATTAATCTCCAACTGATTTACACGATATGGAGATCAAACAAAAGGTCTTTTTCATAGTTTTTTCTGATGTGCAACATTAGTTGCACATCTATTACTATTCAAAAGTTTTAAGCGAAACACATTTTTTTTAATAAACATTTTTTATAAACGGATTTTTTTCTCAAAAAAATCTATTACTAAGATATAATAAATGTATTACCATATTGAAGCCCGTGGATTTCCCTTTGCAATGAAATATAAAACATTTGATATTTTTGTGATTTCGCTTTAATATTTAAATTGAGTTAAAAGCATCTGCTTGCAATATTGAAATGGGTTTTATCAAAGTTATTGCTTAGGCGCGATCTTTCACAATCATAAGATTTTAATACAAAAATATTGTAAACACTTTACTGAGTAATCTCATGAGGGTTATTTTTATTGCTTAGGAGCGACCTGCGTGGTCGGTCAAGGTTTCGAATACAAAAGTACTGTAAACACTTTCTTTATTCCTAATGCCTTAGTAACTCACATGAGAATTTTTTTTTGTTTTTGAAGCCCGGCCGAAAGCCAGCCCCACAAAAGGTATTTGAATACAGAAAAACTGCAGCATATAATGGAAAAATATAACCACACACAAATACAATTGAAAATTCACAGGCTACAATATGGTAACAAACTAATGATACCTTAACTCATTCGAGACGACAATTTTTTTCGAACACGGTCCCCAACTTTGAACTTTGACCCAAAGCCACGCCTTTTGTGGGCGTTTCCCAATCAAAAATTTTAGTTTGTTAAATTCACAAAAGTAATCTCTGTATGGTCAATTTTCCTTTTTTTTCATGAGGGTTCGATATGCTGCATTTGTTCCGAAAAAGTCATATTTACTCAATGTTTATTTTTTTTACTATCAAAATTGTGTGTCAAAGAGAAGAAAATAATTTTCTGGTCAAATAAATCTGCAAAATAGTTTTAATTGTATGTACAACGGTTTTAACTCATCATCCAAAAGTAATACAGTCAAGTATAGCCACCCTATGCACTTATTTTTACCACCGCGCTGTTTTTCTTTGTGAACACTGCCAAACAGCTGCTTTTGACAAGCGTTTAGTTGTTTATCTTGATTTGTGTACTAGAAGGGGGAAAATCCAAGTTAACGCAAAACAACAAAAGCGAAAGTCAATTCAGTTCAAAAGAGAAATCGCTTATGAGAAGGTGGAGTGAAAAGCCGCGTCGCTTGACGGCAACTGATAACAGGACGAGCATCGTGCGAAAAAGTACATAGAAACTAAAGAAATACAATCAAAACGCATTGTTGCAAATTGAATTAGTAAAACGCGAAAGAAGCATCAAGAAATACGCGTGAAAAATACGAATGTTAAGTGTCTAAAAAACCTGCGACGCGCATTAAACGGTGCAAAATTAAGAAAAGGCAAACAACAACAACGAAGAGTAGCGTCGTGAAACAATGCGTTGCATCCCTTGTCCGCGTGTGCATGCAATTTCGTGAATGAAAAGGTCAAAGGTGAATTGAAATTTTCAGTGTCGAGAGAGGAGGCAGTTCTAGAGCAACAACAAAAATAGCAATTGCATCTAACGAAAGCCATATAAATGTGAAGTCGACCAAAATATCACTGTGTAGAAACTTTCAATTTCGCTTGATGCTGCAGCTGCGGCCACAACAGCAGCTGTTCTGCTCTGAGAAACGCTATTAATTAGCACATTTTTTTTATTTTTATACACTTACAATATAAAACCGCAAGTCGATGTCGTAAACTTCCCTCAAAAAACAAACAAACCTGCTGCAGCCAAAAATATAGAAATCCATATTAGGTGTTTCTTTGGAATTCGCTAAAATTCAACGACGATAACAGCAGCAACAATGAGCACTTCCACGACCTTGACCCTCGGTCCTGTGGCTTCCAGCGATAACGTGCAGCCGACGGCGTATTATCAAAACATTTCCAGTAGCAACAGCAACCACAACAGTGCCTCCTACTATTATTTCCCCCAGCTAGACGCAGCGGAAGAAGCGGCACCCGAGGGCGCCGATTTGCTCCACTACAACAACACCAGCCTGCCCGTCGAAGACACGCTGCTGCTGGAGCGCAGCCGACATGCCGCGTCCGTAGTCCTGCACAAGAGCAACAGCTACAGCGGCCACATACGCCCCAAAGCCACCGTTCTGAGGCACGACAGCGCGAACGGCCGTACAGCCATCAGCCTCACCGACGACGATGTCAGCGATTACAGCGGCACCAAAGTGGGTGGCGGCGCATTGTCAGCGCTTTCGCTGTCCTCGGACGACTACATTGCCGCCACCTTCGACGACGATCCGGGCGAGGATGCATTTCTGGTGCCGGACCCAAGCGGAAGTATTGGCAGCGCCAGTACTTCGGGCGCATCCAATTCCCGTCGCAGCACCCGCAGCTACAACAACAAAACACGTACCTCCTTTTGTCTACGCGCCCACACCTTTCTTAATCGCAACTGGTATCTGGGCTACCTGGTGCCGCTCTCCATACTCTTTGCGCTCATGTTTGTTGCGTATTTAACCCGCGAATACGCGCAACGGCTGCTTTACTGGATCGAGACGCAGAATCCATGGATTACCTTTGCCATATTCATGCTGCTGTTTCTTGTCGTAAGCTTTCCGATCGTCGTTGGCTACTTTGTGCTAATGATAACGGCCGGCTACCTGTTTGGCTGCCTGAAGGGTTTGCCCATTGTGATACTGGGTGCAAATGTGGGCATTGCCATTGCGCATATGACGATGCGTGGCCTACGGCGGCACATTCCTATGCACAAGTGAGTAAATTTCTAGTTAACTTTATTCGAATCAACTTCAGAACTATGCAAAGAGAAATTCTACAATACGTTTAATCCATGCATGTCTATAGTAAAAGCTATATTTTGTGAGCAAGCCGATAGATGTTCTCGGAAATATGTAAAGTGACTCATTGCCACATGAAAAACGAATATCGTAAGCTATGTTGAGTTTAAAAGGACATACGATATCTGATTTTTCAGGCGACGTTATTCCTGTGTTAATAAAAGCAGTTTTAAAAGACGCATTCAAACTTTTGCATTGCAGTTATACAATTTGTTACGGTGAAATAAATGTTTTATAGATAAATGTAGATGGTAGAATGGTAGATAATTGTTTTGTACACATTTCAATACCGAAAATACTTTTTTTGGCAACTCAGTACAGGCAAATGGAGTCCTCTGACCTTATTTCAATGATGTTTTCATATTCGCATTTGTCAGTTCTTGCCCGTTGCGTCTTCTTATGAAATTTCTTATAACTATGTCCCTAGATAACAGTTTTCTATTGCAATTTTTGATTTTTAAGGAATATCTTGGCATTATTTTTTTGATAACTACTTTCAGGAGATTGTTTAAACTGTTTGTTATTTCAGATAAAACGAAATGCAAAATTTATATAAGTTTATGAAGTGTCTAACTTTATCAGCAACGAACGAATTATGGCGTTAAAAACATTTTAAATTTCCTTGCACGTTCCCTTCAGTGACGGTTTGTTGTCGTCTTATTAGGAATAGCGTAAAATTTTTCAAACTGATTGAGTTTCTTTGCAAAAATTAAAATTATGCCCCTAATAATATGACAACTCGCTGTACTTGAGTGAATATTTGTTAAATATTTTCAGTTTTTATTGTCGACGGTATCTAATTGTATTTGTTAGTTCCAAGTTAAAATTAATTGCATTGGTCGATGTAAAAAAATATTGATACTTTCACAAAATGTAAATGTTATAGACATTTCAAGGTCTGCTTTGCATTTAGTATTTCAAAAAATATCTATATTCAGTTTAAAATACAAACAGCATTCGTTCAAACTGGTAAATATTTATGTTCAAGTTGTTGATTCAGAAAGCGCAAATGCAAAATTATATGAAATCATTCAAGTTTTAGCACAGTACAACTGCTTATTCTGCGATCTTGTGGCCTAATGACTTCATTAATTATACTTAACTGCTGTATTTGCTTGCAATTGAATCGGTTATTTTAAATGTTGCAAAGTAATAACTTCAAGATAATGTTTTCAGCTAGATGGCGGAATTTTAGGGTTACCTCCACTAGACTAAGGTAGTTCTATCTTTACCCCAACCGTCCCTATTAATGATTTTGAAAAATCTCTACCACGAACTTTTTTGTGATTTTTTTTTAAAATTCAGTTTTCATGGGTAAAATTTTACCCATTAGGCAGCAATGGGTTAGTATATTTATTAATGCATCTCGTCTGTAATTTTTCACAATTTTTGGAGTCTGGTAACTCTAGCTAGATGGCGGAATTTTAGGGTGACCTCCACTAGACTAAGGTAGTTCCATCTTTACCCCAACCATCCCTATTAATGATTTTGAGATATCTGTACCACGAACTTTTTTGTGATTTTTTTTTAAATTCAGTTTTCATGGGTAAAATTTTACCCATTAGGCATCATTTTGATAGACATTTGAAGATACAAAAACTTTAACCAAATCTCTTGAGTGTAGTATCTACATATGTAATCGAGATTGAATGTTCGTTAGTCATGTTGTTATTTAACTCATTAATGAGTTTACGATTGAACTGAATGTCACAATATGCATTAATTAATTGATGATAAGAAATTTTTTCGAATCATAAGTTCGAAACAACTTTTAAACCCCAAACCACTCGTTCAATTAACAAATTATTCATTAACTGCAATCAGAATTTTGCTATATAACTTACTCCAGCAAAACAGAAATATTACTAAACCTTACTTTCCTTATGCAACAACAACCACACCAATTGCAACGACACCCTTTTCAACTCGAAACATCACCGTCAACGAGGTCACCTATGCGGACTCACTCACACGCAGTCACGTGTGCTCACTTAACCCACTGTCGGCGAATATTTTTGATTTGCTTTTGCCCCATTCACACACCAACCTCTGGCACCACAAGTCATTTCCTCACGAGAGCCAACCAAAATCAGATGTGACAACCGACCCGCAATAACAACGGAAACAAAAACAACATGTAAACAACAAACGCATCAGCGATGGTGACACATGTGCAAAAGTGATTCCCCCATGTGTCTGAGCAATTGGAACACATGTGCGCAGCAGAGCTGCCAATGGGCCCGAAATTTTCCAAAGGTCGCTCCGAACACAATGAAGCACAACTTTCGACTATGTTTCGAACCAGTTTCGTGACATTTTCCTTGCCTCGACAGTTCTGGCATCGTAAATATGAATATTCAATGAGCGCCGCTGCGCTGCGTCTGTGTGTCTGTCTGCCTGCCTGGTGCGTGTCATAATTGTGTCCCCTGACATTGTCGAAACTTGCCATCAGCGCTGACTGCTCCCTCGCGTTGCTGCTGTCACTGTTGCTGTCTGGTTGGCGCGCTTGCCGTCAACCACAATCAACCGCAAGAAATTAAATAAAATAAATTGAGCATAGAACAGTGCGCAGGAAAATACATAACATATACTTGGCTACTTGACTGCTTGGCGTTTTCCACGAGCAACTGCCCCACCGACGAGTGCGATTTTTTTCTTTATCGAATAAATAACAACATCGCCCCTGCTCAATTAAGTAGACTACATCACTTTTTGTGGGTCAACTGCGCAAATTACTGACTGACCCATTCCAATAAATTCACAGTCTTTTATTTCCCTGTTCATTGGCTTTTGTAGAACATTGCAAACTGTGTTCTGCCACGAAAACATTGTTGCTATTAACATTTGTGTTGTTTAATCAGCTGGCAGACGGGGCTTTCGTGTGCTGGGCGCCGGCTTGCGTAACGTGATAAGGAAAAGTTGCTAATTTATTGCACCTACTGCTAAATTTTAAGTTTATTTCCCAAGTTGGTGCAATTATTAGAGCATTTTAACTACATTTAATTGCAAATTATTGACGTTGAAGCACAGCTGCTCGGTATTCAGCATTCGAGGTCGCGTGAGCTGGAATATATCCAGAGACTCACTAAGATTTTTTACGTTGCCAGCGATAAAGATTCAAAATCCATTTTGCATCGAAAAGAAGAATGAATGTAAATTTACTATAAAGCTAACTTCTCATAATATATCATGATATATGTAGTTTTTGTAATATTTTCTGCATACCAATTGTTATTACCGCATCTAAGCATTGATAGTGAAATTCTTATCAAACAATTATCTCCAAAATTTTTATTAGCCATTGCTTCCATTTACGCACCACAACTTTCTTTATACTAAATATTTACTTATTTTTTTATAAAAACGTAAAAAATGCTTAGTGCGCCGATACATATTTTTGTTCACAATTGGCTTCCATTTCAAACCGATATTTGGCCAGCAATTTGTTATCATCAAAAAAGTGAGTAATGATAATACCAATCTTTATTGATGGGTAACGATTAAAGAGCTACGCAAGCACTATAAAAATGACTTGCAAGCCATCGCTGTGCTTTCAAATACTGCCGCTCTTCCTCACTTTCACTACAAAACAAGCATTGCAGTGAAGGAAGCTTTTGATATTCATACAAATACTGCACGAAACGACAATAGAACTTCAAGCACCTTGAAGTATTAAGATTAAGATTGGGTAGCGGGAGTCGAGCACTACCTGCCCGAGACACTGCGTCCAGTGTTGAACTATTGTGTGACGTCCCTTTATCTTACTGGAGGAGTTCGTATCCTCCAATATTATCCAGGAACTCTTTTATTTTCCTTAGATCAAATTCAGACAGATCCTTTGTCTGTGTCAGTTCCCTCCCCAATACCCGCTTTCTTGCGTGTATGAGGGCGGGACATTCCGTTATGATGTGTACAGAAGTCTCCTCGTCTTCCATACAAAATCTGCATAGTTCGTTGTCCGTGATTCCCAGTCGCGCTCTATGCATATTTAGCAGACAGTGTCCGCTTAGGATCCCCTTCATGAATCTAAGCTCTGCTCGGCTTAGCTCCAAGAGGTAATTAAATTTCTTTGCAGAGTAAACTGGAAAGAAGAGCTTGGAACAGCGTTGTCCCACTGTGTTCGACCATTTGTGATTAGCTCGATTTAGAAATTCCTGTTTTACACAATGTCTGTAATGAGTCTTGCTAACACTTATGATTGGTTCAGGTCCGTAGGGTCGTCTTGCCGCCCCCTCCTTTGCCAATCTGTCCGCCTCCTCATTACCATCGTGTCCACAGTGCGCAGGTACCCAGTGTATTATCACTTGGTTGTCCTTAGAAAGATCTTGGAGGACAGCGACTGTCTCCCAGACCAGTTTAGAGTCAAATGTCGTCGAGTTCAGAGCTTTGATTGCAGCCTGACTGTCAGACATTATGAATATCCTCTTCCTTTAAAGTTAAGTGTTAGTATTGTCCTGGCACATTCATTAATGGCATAGACCTCAGCCTGGAAGACTGTGGCCTTGTCCCCAAGACTGACTGAAAGTTGGGAGCCAGAGCTATAAATTCCCGCTCCTGTTCCTTCTTCCGTCTTGGACCCATCAGTGTACCATACAATATCATCACACATCGGACTGATTCTATTATCAGCCCAGTCCTTCCTGTGCGGTATGTACGTTTTGTACCTTCTTCTGAAGAGGTGCTTCTGAGGCATCAGATCAAGGGGCATCCAAAAGCCTCCATCTCGCCTCCTGTCCCTCAGCAGTGATAAGTGACCGATTGCCTGTGTATTCTTCGGTATAGATCCACTTGAAGTATAGAACAACACTGAAGTAGAACAACATTGAAGTAGAACAACACTGGAATAGAATAACACTGAAGTAGAACAATACTGCAGTAGAACAACACGGAAGTAGAACAACACTGAAGTAGAACAAGACTGAAGTGCAGCACTGAAGTAGAACATTTTCAAGCATACGGTGTTTTGTTTTGCACGATCGGAGTAGCTGATGTTTGTTTTTGATATTTTGTATGCAATCTGGGCTGCATTTCAAGCATTACAACAACATTAATGTAAAAAAAAACGCAGGTTTAAAACATGTTTTTTCGATATTTATTTAAGTCTGTTTCATTCGTTGTGAAGTTCTGTTTCACACGGTGTGAAGTAGAAGTTCTGCTTCACACGGTGTGAAGTAGAAGTTCTACTTCAGTAAAAGTTCTACTTCACTCCGTGTGCTTGCTATGATTTACCGTTACTTAACCTCATTATAGCTTTCTGTTTTGATGTTTTGTTTCGCAACAGAACACAAGCACTGTCGCTGCTGTAGCGAAAAGGTTTTGGAAGGATGCAGTGCTTGCTTTGTTGCAGAATAGAACTATTGAGCATTTGATTTTGCTGTCATTGCGACACTGAACTACAGTACGTGACAGTGCTGTGCAGTAGTGAAGTGTGCCAAATAGAACATTTTGTGCAGCTCTTTAGTAACGATCAAATATACTAAAACAGTACTAAACATGTACAGAAATGAACTTTCATGACAGCCTGAAAATGTCAGTATCAATGAAGTGCCAATTGAGCAAACTTTTGTATAGTATTTTTTTGGAAATTTCTACTACTTCTGACTCACCGTATTGCCAAATTGTGCCTTGAAACAAAAGTAGTAAAGGATTGTAAAAAGCCACACAGAAAATGGCTAAGGTGAAACTGGACAGGGTTAAACTTTGTCCGTGCCTTGGAATAAGCAATGAAAGTTCTATTGGGGCCTCTGGTGCTCAAGTTTTTGATGTATCAGCACTACAGATGGCATGAGTGTTGGAACAAGTATTCCTCATCTTAGACAGAAATCGACTGCCAATGCTCGCTGACTTTCTTACTGCGTATTGTGACCTAAGGAAAGCTATGACCAATCTAGGGTTAAGATATGAGATTGCCTATGTCAAATTAGATTCCACTGTGTTGGCAAATATATCCCCTAGTAGTCGAAACCAAAACTATTTTCAGAAGAATAACGTCACCTTGATAAGCCAGAATTCTAAAACTTAAAAAAGTGGATTTTAGAGATTTCCGGATGGCCTCTTTTCAGCAGAAGGAGGCACTATAAATCATTCTTAATCACTGTTATCTATCATCCATCAATCTTATCCTTAAATGCATACATTATTTTGTTATTGGTTTAACCGTAGACCTGCGTTGGGGTCGTTTTCGACCAAATATATTTTTGTACTTTTTACATGTTGTAAATTTGTTTTTATTTTTAGCTTTTTTTTCATGACTTTATTACTTGGATATTATCTATCGAAATCAACCCGTTTTATATTTTAAAAACTAAGTTGACAAGAAATGCCAATTTCTTGTAATTTGTGTGTGTGTGCTTTTAATCTGAGTCGTTTTCGATCCGTTTTTTAATGTAGCTCTACGGTTCATAACCATAGGTTTTTTTAATAAAAGTTATCAGAAAACGACGAGAGAATGGAAAAATTGTGTATTGAATAAAGCATCTAAACGACTTAGATGTTTGCCCACCTAGAGGCGTATCTATGCATTTAAAGAACAGTTGAGTATTTCAAAAACACTAACGGTTTCAAAAATAATTAAAGTTTTGAAATTTTACAAAGAGATCTAAGTGACAAAACCATTACTTTAACTTTTACCTTCACTTAATGTTTTCTTCAGTACTTTTCAAAAGGCCAATCACGATATTTCAAGATAGACTCAACAATTTCGTAATAAATTCAGCACTGAAGTCTTTTACAATTTCGGCGAGGCAAATTTCAACACTAAATGAGCAAAAAAAAAAATGAAATGTGTCCAAAAATGTGCAATTTTTGTTAACTTTAATGTTGTTTAACAATTTTTACGGTTTATAGCAAAACTTATATCTACTAATTTGTCTAAACTTACAAGATTTTCAATACGGATATCCAGATGTTTGACTAGTTTACTAAAATTCCTCTTAGATACTGGACTCAATGACAGTATTTGATGTCCAAGAAAGGGGCACAATAGATCTACAGGGCGTAGTGCATTATCCCCCATCAATAATAATAACCAAAACTTGGACATAGGGGTTTTTAATATTTTTTAAGGCAATTTAATATTACGTGTCTGTTAGAGTCGACTTTACTTTCCAATATTTTGTGGTGGAAAATTTACATTTTCTCTGCTTTTCAGTAAAAATGTCATGATATTTATTTATTCAAGTTATTACGTCTGAAATGAAAGTATGTTTGTGTCATCTGTACAAAAAATGAGCATCGAACAAACAATCAATATTAAGTTTTGTTTTAAACTTCTTAAAAGCTTTACCGAAACATTAAATTTGATGAAACAAGTGTATGGTGATGATTGTTTATCTTGGGTCAGAGTACATGAGTGGTTTAAGCGGTTCCAGGACGACGAAGATCCAGGTCCTTTCAATACCGTGGTTACTCGGAGTCACATCGAAAAAGTGTGTGATGTTTTCAAAAATGAGCTGAAGTTGAAATTGTGATGTCCAAAAATTAATTCATCCCATTTTGACGGCACATTTACATCTGTGGAAGGTGTTCCCGCGTATTGTTCCAAAATAATTGACTACTTACGAAAAATCGCTGCAAATTGCATTAGATCCTTGGAATGTTAAGAGTAAAAAAAGGGTCCAAACTTCAAATATTCGATTGCCACTGGTGACGCGACGTGGGGTTTTCAATATGATTGTGAAACCAAGCGATAAAGTGCCGAATGGAAGCACCGAGCCTTGAGAAGTCAAAAGTAAAGTCAATGTTGATTTGTTTCTACGATTCGGAAGACATTATTCACAAAGCATTTCTTCCAGCTGGCCAAGGAGTTTGCTGGCTCGTATGCATCCTGTGAGGCTATAATACCGTGAAAATGGAAGCTGGCGTTTGTTATACAATAACTCACCGTCTCATCGATTCAACTTGGTAACCGATTTTTTGGTCAAAATTTCATATTTACCATCAACCCATCAGCCCTACTCACCTGACTGACTCCGTGTGACTTCTATCTGTTCGGTAAACTACATTTGTCGATGAAACAACCATTTCCTGATGTTGAAGCGATTCAAAAGGCGACGACCAACATTTTGAAGACGATGGCCATAGATGGCCTCAAAAAATAATTCGATGATCTAATTGAATGTGCAAAACGTTTTATTGAAGCAGAAGGAGACTATTTTGAATAAAATGAATGAACTTTACAAAACATAATATCTATTTTTTTTGTTGTTTTAGCAAACTTGTGGCCAGTTTTCCGTAGGTTAGACTTTGTAGATATTATATTAGTATATTTCAGAAAAAACTTGTGGTTTTTCCAAACAAAAAATCACAAAATAGCAAAAAAGGGTCATTAAAATAACCCCCCTTAATCCTTTCGACCCCAAAGTTGCCTGTGAGCAACTTCACCTATTTGTCATCTTATAGCAAAAGTTACGATTGATTTATGGGTTTAATTTAAGAAGGCACCAAAAAAAATAATATTTTTCGAAGTGAATTCAAAGCAAATTACAACAATTTTACTGTTATCCCCAAAAAAATTGTTCAATAATTTGCGATTAATTTTCGATTTTCGATATCAGAGCAACTTTGTGTTCTAATTGAAGTCTACGAATTGTGCGCTTTCGATCAAAACCCTGTTTCTTTAATAATGGTCAAATAAAATCAAAAAGTGATAATTTTGTATTTTTCCATAAACATTAAATAATTTTTCTGTAATTAAAAAATATTGTTACAAAATTTATTTAATCCGTTTTAAGCAAATATTGTTCAAAAGTAAACTAGCTCTAGAACTCTGCCAAAGAGGCGTGGCGACTTCAACTGTCGCCTGCTCACTTCTTAGAGAAGTTCTCATGATTTAAATACCAAAAAGTAATATCAAAACATAGAGTGAAATTCTGAGTCAAAAGGGTTAATCTCATCTAAACGAGAAAGAAACTATAAATAAATGAATTTAGCTTAAATATGAACTACTTTTAAGAATGTTCAGAAGCTCTGATTGTATGTGATGAATGTTTGATAGAAGGCATTGCTTTGCTTAGACACGCTGTCTGAAAGGGTTAAATTCGCAAACTACCGGACAACTGCACTCGAGCGTACTTGCGCTACTTGTTCGACAGCGTGTCGTGTAAGTAGTTGCATTATTTACGCAAACATTGGCCGTGTCTACTGTTCTTTCAAAACTGACTGTCGGCCAGTGCTGTACACAGTTATGGCTTATCGATTACTGGTGCAATCAATTGAATTGCAGTAGACCGTCATTAGTGCAACTCTAAATAATTTAGCGTGCAATTTCCAAGCAAATAAACAAGTTGCAAGCCAATCAAATGCACTCTGCCTTGGACAGTCTTGTGTATCTTCGACATGACAAGGCATCGAACGAACTTGTGTTGTTGGTATTTTCTGTTGCAATTGTCTTTGTTCGCTTGAGCTGCAGTACTATTTACAACTACTTACGCTTTCCATACCATTTTCGTTCTATTTTCAGATTCATTAAGAACGAGACTGGCCGCGCCATACTGCGCGTGATATCTGGACCGAAAGCCTTCAAAGTGGTTCTGTTTACGCGGCTCACGCCCATACCATTCGGCATTCAGAATGCGATATTCGGGGTAAGTTGCAAGTTGCAGCGGGGGCGCTCAAGAATTGCTGCGTTTGCAATCGCGCAGCACAGAAATCCGGCGCACTATCGCAACTCGCTGGCAAACATGCTTCTCACTTGCCGCCCATTCGACAATTTCTACACAACCAACTGCACACACACACACCCACATTCGTATTTAAATCATTCATACATATGGACACAGATACGCATTATAAAATCAAAAATCCTACATTCCCAATTTTATTGCTTATTTTTGTGTTATTTTAATTTACACAATTTTTATTTTGCTAAAATGGCTGCGTGGTCGTTTGTCTGCGACGAATGAAAACAACGCGGATAAATAAAATGTGAAATATTCCATAAATACATTTGTGTCGTTCTGTCTGTACTTTATGCATGTTTGTATGTATGTATGGGCACCTACAGTGGCTTGTCTGTTTGTTCGTTCGTCTGTCTCGTTGTCTATAGACATCTGCATTTTTGTACGTCAAATGCTCATTGTTTCTTTTTGAATTTTTTGCTTTGTGTTTTTATTGCCGCTTATACGGCGGCTGCAAAAATGTGTGTACGTACATATCTATGCAACTTGGTCGGTATTTATGTTTCAGTGTCCCCCATTGTGTTTGCAGAATTGCGCTAAAAAGTTGCTTTTATGTTTGAAAATATAAAAATGTTCAGAAAATAGATTTACAAGCCTGAAAAGTGGAGAGAGCGACATTAACAATTGATTCCACTAATAGGGAATAGTTGTTCATATTTCCATTTGCCAGAGCGCACATTAACCCATTCGTGCCAAAAGAGGGGTTGTTTTAAAACTTTTTTAGCGACTTTTGATAGTCGTTTCTTCAGTTGTGGGGTTTATAAGTGCCTAAATTTCACTAATCATAAATATTACTTAACGAGTTCGTTACAAAAATATTGTGAAAAAAACTGTTTTGAATGAAAGACTCAAGTATTTTTTGTCAGTTGTCAGTTGACTCTTGTCAAAAATTGAACAAGCTGCAACATTTAGTTTGTTTTTGACAGATGACTGTTGACGGGAGCAGTGTTGCCATTTCAATTAAGAGGCGGGAAATTCAAAAAGTCACGGACTTATTGACCCGCCCTCGTAAATAAGACGTTTGAAAGTAAATTTTTGTTTAATGCTGTTTAACACATTCGAGACGACGATTTTTTTCGAACGCGGTGGACAGGAGCGAAAATGTATTTTTCTTTGTATTGTACACAGTAAAACCAATGCCCAATTTATTTTTCCTGTACTTTACAGATTTCATTAGTTCCAGAAAAATCTTTGGACAACTAGTGTACTCAGAATAACTGATAACACATTACTGAATGGGTCTCGAATGGGTTAATACCGATTGTACTTTTTGAATGTTTAGACAATTTTACGTCAGAAAACATTTTCACCGAATTTGTTGCAAAAATGCTGTAAACAGTTGATCCAGGCGTTAACGAGTTAAACAGTTTTATTGGATCTTCTATGCGATATTTGAAAATTTTTTTTTTTAACTTTCAATATATTATACGTACTGGTTTTTACTCAAATTAGCGTTGGAACCTACCTTTTTTATAGATTTTTTACAGATTTGAAGTTTACAGTCCATGAACGCGTATATTTCAGTAGTTGGAAATATTCTTTATGATCTCGATACAAAAAAATTACAAGAAAAAATATATATAAAAATATAATAAATAATAGTAAATAAATAAATAATAAATAAATTTAAACAGATATAACAGATATAGAGATACAGATAGAGACAGAAAATAAAAATTAAAAGATTAAAAAATATAAAAATTAAAATAAAAAAATATATAAAAATATAATATAGGGTGTTTTTTTTAGAGGTTTGTTTTTCGAATAGAGATAAAACTGGCATTTTGTGGTCAAATCTGGCAACTCTAATGTCATTTATGTTCAGTTTGGTTTGCCATTTCATCATGAACAGGTTGACAAAAGAACAACGCTTGCAAATCGTGCAAATTTATTTCGAAAATAATGGTTTAGTTCGCGAAGTTTACCGCAAGCTCCGTCCATTTTATGGTCGACATCGTCAATCAGAGCAATTAATTCGGTTAACCATGGGTCGTTTTCGCACTACGTTTACTCTATGTGATAATACGCATCCGCAGAGACGTCGAACAGTGCGCACCGAAGAAACAATTGCCGCTGTAGAGCAAAATGTTGAAAAGGACCCGAATGAATCGATTCGCCACCGTGCACAGCAATTGGAGCTTTGTCCATCAACTGAAAATTGGACCTGTAGAATTGGCTTTATTCGAGCCAGCCGCGGCGGCCACATGCCCGAAATCATATTTAAACATTAATGGCATAAAATTATCCTTCCAATAAAGCCAAATTGATGGACATTAAAACGATTTTCTTGTGTTTTATTTCAATTCGAAGTTCTATACCTCTAAAAAAAACACCCTATATATAAAGTTAATAAATAAATAATAAATAAATATAAATAGATATAAAATAAATTAAAAAGGTAAAACGTTAATTACAGATTTCGAAATTTCAGTAAATTTTTCGTGAAAATACATTTTGGATAAATGTTTAACGTTCAATTTTACACTGAAAAGAATCGCTGAAAACATTTTTTTTTTAATTCTTGTTCAAACGTTACTTTTTAGCATTTCAAACCTATTGATTTTTGGTTGTCGAATGACAGCGGAATGACTGATGTAAAATGACAGCTCAATGGAACGAATTTTTAAAATAACATACATTATTACATCTTGTTGAATAACCTGATGTAGAAAAACTTTTTACCGCCAACCGATACTGAGAGCTACTGGGTCCTTGTCTCCAACATTTTTCATGTAAACATTCATGCTATTCAAAGATGTTTATAATTCAACATAGATAGACAGTATCAGAAAAAAATACATTGTGATGTTATCTAAAACAGCTCGGAAAGGTTTAAGCTTAACCAATATTGAAGTTCAAGCTTGTAGTTTAAAATTGTATGGGAATGTAGGAGAAACCAACTCTGGATCAAATGCTCCTTAATATGAGGATCAAGCCATAAGTTAGTAAAAAGAAACGGAAGTAGCTTTGCAAGAAAAGCTGCAGCCGCTTGTACCTGAACTTTTCTGCAGGCTCGCCTCTAAAGATGTATAAGCATATAGAGAAGCAGTGTAAGCATATTAGAGAAACATCCAACAAACAGGATAATCAGTCAAGCAGGACAAGACTGACAGTCAAAGTCTTTGCTACAAGAGTTTAACGTCAAGAGACTTGAAGAGTATTAACATTACAAAAGTAACCTAAAAACCCTGACATGCATTTTAAGTGATCACTGGGGGAGGTTTGCATACAACTTTTGAGGTGAATACCATTTGTGTTTGGGATTTGAAACTCCAAACACCCCATGTGTGCGCTACTGCACTGCAAGCTTAATTACCAACACGCTTAATTACCAATGTTCAACATGAATCTAATTTACAAGTCTTAAGAGGCAATAAATCTAATAGGTCGCAATGTACCTTCTAATTGTAAATGCTTGTCATTAAGATTCTGGTCTGTTTGGCTAAACTGTTAATAAATGAAGCTATACTAACCAAAACTACTCGGAACTCTCGTACGAACAATCCCGACCGTCGAACCGTCACATCGTAATGAAATTTTTACAAGTACCTTTTTGAAGGTTACTACTTAAAATAAAAAATATGATTTCTCGTTTTCTAATGCTTACAATGGGTCAGACCGGGGACTTATGAGCCGATGTGTTATTCAACGATATTCATTTGATTTCCTTCAAAGCAATCTCCATTGCAAACAATACACAGGGAATTCCAATCTTGAAAATTGAAATATGTGTTTGTTATTGTCTCAAATTTGGAATACACTTTTCATGGACAGATTTTGAGTTCGTCTTAAGCTCCTTCTGTGAATTCTTCTCTGTGAATCTCTTTATTCTCAATCGTCTCGAAACTTAAACCATGAACCATGAAAAAAATAAACCTAGTTTTTTCTTCACAATTTTAGCCTCTTGCGACAAACATTTTCCCTCAAACGCTTTTCAGACAAATTTCCGACAGATAGCACTCACACAGATATTCAAACACCAGATGACAGATGTACCAACACAGAAACTAAAAAATGTTGACATGATCTCAAGAGAGGTTTGTTCTAATGGATAATAAATATTATTTGATCAGAAGATATAGCACTCTTTTATAATTCGAATGTACAAAGTAGCCAATGAAAATATTTAGTGTTATAAACTGAAGCCTTGACTCTCAAATTTTGCTTCAGCGCAATCCATGGTGACATCACTATTCCCTTTGCCAGTGAGTTGAGCCCCTAAGCTCAATGTGAAGTTATCTTTTGGCGCCATGAAGCGCGGAATTAAGTTGCATTATTGTGAAAAATCTCATAATGTACCCCGTGCAAACTCTTTAATTTAATAAATCAAATTTCAAAGCGACAAATTTGTCACATTTCAACTACAAACGAGTATACAAACAAACAAACAAACAAACCACCTAACTAGTCATCAAATTATTGTGTAATCCTCCACCATGTACTCGTGTAATTGTTTAGGCATAAAAACAGCAGTAGTCATTAGTTGCGCTGGCAACAAGTGCGCACTTTAATTGCTCATAAACGTAAACTTGAAATCTTAAAACAGGTTTCATTCGAGTTCAACTTGAATAGAGTAAATTTGTGCTGCCGCCTTCAAAAGCTAATAGGAAACACACAACGAAATTGCACACAAAACGACCAAACGCACAACTGTGTACATAGCATCGTTTCAGATAGGGTCGCGAACTGCAAATATGGTTGACCGAAAGAAAGTGTTGAGAGGCAATAGCAGGCAACACGCTGCCCGGGGACTCACCGTGCTAAAAGTTCAGTCAGCGCATGTGTGACGTGCCGCTGATGAAATCAAACCGCTGATGAAATGACCACAGATGTAGTGATTTCAATAGGCAATGCAAAGTGTGAAAGCTGCTACCTTGTTTCCTGTAGCGCTCACATTAATTTCCTACACCAAAGACATTCAATTGAGGAATTCACTTCTCTTATTTACGACCATTTTATGGTCACCTTTACTGCTGACAGCTACTGGCTTCAAATGGAAATTATAATAAAATATTTAAAAACTCCATTTACAGACAGTTAGTGCGGCTTTTGAATATTAATTTCAAACGTTCGCTGTTGTGGCTGTGACTCGTTTGCTTTCCATTTCATTTCATTTCGCTTCACTCGTCCGACTCAGTTCATTTCGATATCAACTTTGTTCTAACATTTTGCTGGCATTCTACTTTCAGGTCAGTTCGATTAACCCGCGCATCTACCATACGGCCACGTTCATTGGGCTCCTGCCGGCGCAAACGATCAACGTCTATTTGGGCTCGACGCTGCGTTCGATGCATGAGGTGCTCAACAATCATGGCACCGCGGTGACTGGCTACATCAGCTTTGCCGTTGAGGTGAGTGGGATTCACCAGAAGTGCCCAATTCAAATAGTCGATTGCTGCCAATTCCATCACTGTGCACAAGCGCGGGTCAAATCACTTGACTTCACTTTATGATTTTGTTCAGATTATTACTCAATTGCACACACTGTGCATACTTTAATGACTTGTCGAAGCTCAACATTCTCAATTAGGGCCTTTCGAAATTATTTAACAGACTAACAAAAGTATAAGTATAACTTGTTTTAAGGCACCACTGATGCGTAGATTCTGCCTTTTGCCAGACTTTCATTGAAATTAAATTGTCTATGCCAACTCAATGTGTGCAGCCAGCCACTTTCTGGGTGTTTATTATTAGGCTTGTTTATACTGAAACCGAATGCTTTCAGCGCAATAACAACAGCGCCAGCGAAATCAAGTTTTTCTGCTATTTACATAAATGTATGTATGTATGTATGTATGTCTTCTTGTGTTTTATTTTTGCGGGAAGCGTTTGTTTACTAAATAAAAAATTGAAAACAAACATTTTTGTTAATAGGATATACCGAAAATAATTTCGAGTTTAGGTTATGTATTTGCTGATTTTAAAAGCAATCGGAAAATGTATCTATTTTGCATCAATTTAAGTATAGATTAAGTTAGGTTTGAGTGACGAAAAAAGGTTTGAGTGAAAGCCTTTTAAGGAAGCTCGCCTAAACAAAGAGAAATTGCTCAGTGTGTCACCAGATTGTGATGGCGTGACTCCCTCATTGGAAACTATGAGTGTTCCAAATTGATTATTTCGATGTCCCTTACCAGTGGCGCACAAAGGATTTGGGATTTGGGAGGGGTTTTGTGTGAACTTTAAAGCCGAATACCATTTGAAACCATATTTCGTGCCAGCAATATTTGTGTTTAGGCGCGTTGCACCCCCAAAACCCTCTCTGTGTGCACCAATGTCCCTAATCTTTAATCCTTTCGAACCCAAAGTTGACTGAGAGCAACTTCATTTGTTTGTCTACGATTGATTTATGGGTCTAATTTAAGTAGGCATCAACAAATTAATATTTTCAGAAATGAATGAATTACAAATATTTTACTGTTATCCCCAAAATAATTTCCAATAATTTGCAGCGATATCAGGGAAAGTTTGCGTTCTAATTGAAGTCTACGAATTTGGCGCTTTTGCTTAAAACCCTGTTTCTTTAATAATGGTTAAATAAAATCAAAATGTAATAATTTTGTATTTTTCCATAATAATTAAATGCTTTTTCTGTAATTAAAAAGTATTGATACAAGATTTATTTAACCCGTTTTAAGCTAAAATTGTGCAAAAGTAAACTAGCTTTAAAACTCCAAGAAAGAGGCGTGGCGACTTCAAATTTCGTATGGAAACTTCCTAAGCGAGTGTTTCATGATTTAAATACCAAAAAGTAATATCGAGACATAGTGTATAATTCGGAGTCGAAAGGATTAAAGTTCTAAACTTAGCAACGCTGGTAAGGAATAGGAATGCATAAAAAAATGAAGTTTAGGAACCTTTCTTCATTTTTTTCTGAATAGGAACCCTATCTCCTAACCTTTATATCCTTCCTGAACCAACGCAATGCTTTCCCTGCGCGTTTGTTCGAGTCAAAAAACAACAAAAAGCGCTTTACAGCAATTCTAGTCTTTCAGTATAAAATTTTGGGTTTGTTTTTCTTTTTTCTAAAATGTATGTTATTTCTAAGATGTTGTTGCCAAAAGTGGTATTCATCTACTAGATAATCAAATTAGCAAAGTTCAGGTTCCTCTGCAGGCGATCAGTAGAAGTCTTGATAACAATCTGACGAGAAAGACGAAAGCGAGATGGAAAACATAGGCATCGCCGAGTCGGATGAATGCAGGAAATGCATGAGATGCATACTGAAAATTTTGTCAGGGAAACCTTGCTGAACATTCTTTGCTTCACTTCGGCTATCCCTGAAATGCACCTGATGGGGTCCCTAAGTATGACATTATGTCGCTGAACTTCGTTAGAAATACCCACATTCTCCGATCACCATCAGCACCAAGGAGCTGTAACTATTACCTTGAAGGACCCAACGGAGCCAGCCAGCCAGCTTACCTAACCTAACCTAACCTTCTTTCTCTATCTGCACATATTTATACTTGTGGGAAGGGCTTAATTTAATTTTATTTAATCAGCTCTGTTCGTCTATGTTTGTTGCTTTTATTTATTCAAGAATATATAGAAATTATAAACGTATAAAATAAATGCTTCTCATGCATTACCTGGCATTACCAATTCCTGGCAATTCTTATTTTATTTATTTAGTTTACATTTGCCAATACAAATTCTAAATTTCTAAATTTTAGGCTAAGTTGAACACATTTGAAATGAACATTGTAGCTATTTATAAAAAAGATTTAAAGAATATATGAATCGATCTTTCAAAATTGATCTTTCAATACTTCCCTTCTCTGCTCCTATCATTCACTCTCCCCCCGCTTAACATTTCCTAGTATTAAAACAGTGCTAGCATCATCAAACAGAAACAAGAACAATTATTTTTGTTACCTCCTAAAAATATACTTCAAAATTTGTGCTCATCTATTAATGCTTACGTTGCAGGTGGTCTGTGGTGTGGCGCTAATGTTTTGGGTGGTGCAAAAGGCACGCAAGGAGCTCTCAGATACACTAATCTCGGACATAAGCACCGAGGCAAAATTGATTGACATCGAGGTTTAGCGAACATGTAGCGGATCAGTGAAGCCCAGCAGCAGCGCCTAGCAGTCGTCAATTTATGCGGCAACACTTTTACAAAAGGACATCATTGCCATCCAGTAAAAACTGTTGATGCCTCTTGCAACGTCTAACGTGACCTGTCTCAACGCATACTCGCTTCAAAAAACGTTGTCAGTGCTTTGCTCAAGCCACACAATAACGCTCTCTTCAATCGAAATCTTAAATGTAAATGCAAACTCTTATTAGAGATGTAAATATATTTAAGCTAAAACAACTGGTGGTTATCCACCTTGAACTGGATAAGACTGCATCCAGCTGGTTACCCCAGTCAAATTTCATTTCTATTTTAGCAAAAATTTTCATCTGTAACTTTTTATTCGAGTCTTTAGTTGGCTGCCTCCAATGTCAATTGAAATCAAAGTAACAACCCTAACAAAAATTTAATTTGGCTTTCAAAAGTGCACAGTCGGGGCAATAAATACGAACAGCTGGCTGCGTAAATTTTATGATGGCACTTGGTGTAAATATCCACAGTAAAATTATGTTGTAAATTCTTGTATATTTTTCGTTGAAGAAAAGTATTTTTATTAATAAAAAAAACTTGTATACAATTGTATTACATTTTAAATGAGTCAATTTAGCAGTCAGTGTTTGTACGTTGATTGTTTGAATGTATGATAACTTGGCGCTCAGATGTTGATTTTTGATTGTTTGGATCGTTGAAGTGTGACATTTTTGTTTGATTTGTGTAAATTTTTTGTAAATATATTTGTAATGTATTGGAAAATATGTAATTTATATTTTTTGAATTGAAGACTTTGTTCAATGCATATGTTGAGTGCAAGTGAAAATTGTTTGTTATATTTGAAAACAGTAAACAATTACATGTAGGTTAATATAATATTTTGAAATGTACCAAATAGAGCAAGAATTAAAATATTAGAATCGTAAAATAAATCTACATGTGATACAGAAATTTAAAAACCTGTTTACGAAGAGTATTTATTCATATGGAATGTTATGTATATGTAAAATCTTTTCAGAATTACTTCCTAAAATTTTGTTCTTTTGCCTTCATTGCTTTTAATTTCTATATTAACATATAATTTCTCATATAATATCTGTACAAATATTATTACTAACCTTATTACTAAACTTAAATTTTATATCTTAACTTTGTACTTAAATACGCTTAATTAGTTGTTGTTGTTGTTCTCCAATTGCGCTCTGGTTTGTCATTGTAGCGTTGAAAAACAGCCTCCAACACACTCAGAGTAAAGTCCACATCCTGATAATTGACGCAAAGCGGTGGCTGCAAGTTAATCACCTGTTATGATTATGAAGAAAAAGATGAAGACATTGAAAACTGTTGAAAACAAACCACAATTTTAAAGTTAAACCCACAAAGCGCAAGGCAGGATTCTAATGCTTACGGTAGGGATAAGGCATAATGCAACTGGAACTACACTTTTAGAAAATGAAAATACAATTTTTAATTTTGATGTTATTAATCTGATCGGATCTTGATGTTATAAACCGTTTCGCTAGTTTGTTGCCATATGGCATCATGCTACTTTGTGGACGTTTGAACCCTCTATGATTCAAAGAATATCATTTTTTCGTAATCCTTAAAATAGTTTGGTGTTTTAGGAATAATACAAAATTTCTAAACTGAATATTTAAGTTTAAAGAAGAGAAGTATACACGTGTTTTTAACGGCATATCTTGACATAGTAAAGGAAGAAGAAGCATAAAACTTTAGATAACTTTTTAGATTGACGTTTTCTTTCAATTTAGATATTTTTTTTTATTTAATTTTGGTTGAAGTAAATGAAGAAATATTCAAATTTTCGTTATGCGTAAAAAGTTGTATGTTTAAGTAATTATTACAACCACAACGATGTGGTTGCTCTCATAGAAAAACACTAAAATACAGGGTCCGAGCATAAAAACTAAAAAATTTCTTATAAATAGAATGTTGCTAATATAACCAAAAAGAAGCATAAAACGTAATATTTAATATTTTAACTTTCCCCAGTAAAAACCTGTAGCGAAAGGGTTAAATGTAATTTTTCTTTGTATATTTTAGGATGTCAAGTGAAAATTTGGCCAATTGCTTCGAATTTTTTGTAGGCGTTGCTGACTTATTTATGGTCTAATGTGTTATCAAAGTCGATAGCGATCGATAGTTTAAATAAAAAATTAAGTTGAAAGATTTTAAAAATATTTTAGTTTTTTCCATCAGTGCGCCCAGCTTCAAGAATATTTCTCTCTTGGACTATGTTTAGAAAAGTTATTTTGGTTCTTCTGTTTATTAACTATTTATAAAATATAAATATAAAAATTTTTTGTAGTTGAGTTGAAAATGTATTTCATAAATTTAACTTCAAAAATTATACTAATCAAAAACTTCAGTGACCAAAGAAAACTAATGTTGAACAAAAACAGTAATTGCAGCTACACAAAATTTGATTTCTGGTTGAATAGGTTTTTTAAAAACCAATCGGCATATAAATATAAAATCAACTTTGTATTTTTTTGCAGCAGCAATCGATGTAATCAATAATAGTCAGTCATCAGACCTTTGCCTGCGCACATCGCCGATTATCTCGAAGCGTTCCTGAGAGGTAACTTTGAATAATTTGTTTTTTGCTCCAAAAGTCTGTTTTGCCAATTTTACTCAGCAACTGACTAAATTTAAAGCCAATAGATACTTCCAAACTAAAATTTTTATTGAAATCGTATAAAACTATAAAATGCTTATACACGGTCAAGTACATCTGTGCCAGTCGTATGAATGTAGGTTTTTACAAAAATTAAAAAAATCAAACAACTTAAACTGTGCCACGAAAACTCTTTGGCGAAAGACTAGGTTTTTTTAAGTTTACAATATAAATGCTCCAAAAATATATTTGAATGTTGACTTGTCCTATGCCTGTAAATGGCACATTTTGGGCACTGAACAAAAAAAAAACGTTATAGCTGACTTTAAAAATCGCTCAACAATTTGGAGCGTTTACAAGATTTTAGATTCATGATCCGATATTGCGCGTGCTAACACATCCACAGCGAAATTAACATCCGATTTGGTAATACACATGGGTGGCTTAATACGCAGTACCTGAAAGACAAAGAGAGAGAGAGAAATGGGGTGGGATAATGTCGGGGGTGCGGTTAGTGAAACATGCAGATCGCATAGTGCAAATTACAATCAAGTTCCAATTAAAACATATGTTTGCATGACAGTGGACTAGGATAAGGCAGAGTTAGTTGGAAGCTCTCACTCACTCACTAAGTGCCACAAGTCACAAGCACTAAAAACCAGCTTTTAATTGCACTCACGTTGCCATTGAGGCCGCCACGTCCCAGCAGCAGTCCCATGTCCTTGCAGCTCTCCCAAATCTCCAGCACGTGCAGCACGCTGAGCGGCGTTCTCGTCTCTCGATCGGACACCAGCTCGACGCCAATCATCAAGCCTTTGCCGCGCACATCGCCTATTATTTCGAAGCGTTCCTTGAGCGCGGCCAAGCTCTGCAGGAAGTACGTGCCCACCTCGAGTGAGTTTCGCTGCAGCTGGTCCTCTTCGATGACGTCCAACACGGAGAGGCCCACTGCACTGGCCATGGGGTTGCCGCCATATGTGTTGAAATGCAGCGCCATGGTCAGAGACTCGGCAATTTTTGGTGTAGTAACAACCGCAGCCATTGGGAAGCCATTTCCAATACCTGCAAGTACGCACACACACACAGTGAAACAGGCTGCATACAGCACTCTTTCAGCCGCATACTCACCCTTGGCCATTGTGACAATGTCCGGTATGATGCCGTGTCCCTCGAAGCCCCAGTAGTGTTCGCCGGTGCGACCGAAGCCGGTCTGTACCTCGTCCGCAATGAACAGGCCGCCGTTGGCGCGCACCAATTCCGCCGCCTTCTTGATGTACCCCTTGGGAAATTGCACTGTGCCGCCCACGCCCTGTATGGATTCGGCAAACATGGCTGCTACGCGTCCACGAGGCAGCGAATACTTGAAGGTCTGCTCCAGCTGCTCGTAGTAGTTGTCGGCCGCCATGCAGCCGCTGCTCGCGCTGCAGGCGCACTCACGATCCACTTGAACCGGCGAATCGCGACAGGCCTTGCCGCCCCACAGGCCCTGATACGGGTCGGCATTCATAGCGTGCACTATGCCGCTGTTCGCCCCGGCCAAGGGGAAACGCCAAGTGGAGAGTGCCGTCAAACCCAACGTGTAGGGCGACATGCCGTGGTAGCAGTTGCGCAGCGAGATAATGTCCTGATTGCCGGTGTACATGCGCGCTATGAGCATGGCCAGGTCGTTGGCTTCCGAGCCGGAATTGACGAAGCAGACAGTTTTCAAATCGCCGGGGAACTTGGCCGTCAGACGTTCGGCATACTCGTGTATCTTGGGATGCATGTAAATGTTGGTGGTGTGCCAGAGTGTCTTCAGTTGATCCTCTAGAGCTTTGGTCACCTTCCTGAATTAATGAATGAATTAATGAAATTCAAACTTTTAATACGCATTGTTGCTGCAACAGTAAAGTGACACTTACGGATGACAGTGGCCCACCGAGACTGTCACAATGCCGCCAAACATGTCCAAGTAGCGGCGACCCTCGTGATCGAACAGCCACTGCATGTGGCCGTTGTGTATGAGCAGCGGCTTCTTGTAGTAGGCGACCACATTGGGCGATATGTGCTTCTTGCGCAACTCCAGAATTTTCTCATAGCTGGGTCCCGTATACTTTGGTGGCTGGTAGTCGCAGTCGGGCATCTCGTTTTGCATGGCCGGCATGGCGGCTGTTGATGCTCTCGAGCGCAAAGTGGACGAGTGGCGTTGCTGTTGGCCGTAGCGTGCCAGACGTGCAGCCTGAGCTGCAAGTAAAACAATAACAAAAAACTTTCAATGTAGATTAGGAATTAATGTCGGCAAATTTGTTTTTCGTGTTTTCCCGAAATTTTCAAAGTTCAGGCTTTATCTTTAATTTAAAATCTTTTTCAAAATTAAAAATCTGAAAATTGCCAACATTTAGAGGAAAATATTTAAAAAGTATGTGAAAGTATGGTCCTGAATTGTTTTTTTTGTTTTAAGAAGCATTCTTTCTTTGTCGAATAATGTAATTACATCCTCCGATATCTTCCGATCTCAGAAAAGAATTCAATTGTAAAAGTGGTCTACACACCTTTTTTTTGGCATAATATAATTTATCCCTAAAAGTATGCAATCAGTATGATAAATGGAAATTCAGCTCAAATGCAAAACCTGCATCTATTATTATAATTTTTATTGCAAAACTAAAGAGTCCTCATACAATTTCTTTTACTCTTTACAATTATCAATGTTGACGTTACTGATTAAACGTAAAATGACTGAGCCAGTCGTTATTACCATCGATCTTCGAATAGCTCAACGGGAACAACAGAAGAAAAAGCGTGAATGCATCTCTACTCCATACACACCTTTCAAATTCTCTTTAATGTGAATAGTATTTAGTTACATTAACCACTTTGTAAATGAGAAAATATGTTTTTAGAAAATAATTTGCATTCAAACGACACGTGACTCTCTACTTGAATTGCAAATATCACAACAACCATTTCAGCCCGAGTAGCTCGAATCAATTGCATTAATTAAGCAAGTTGACTGTGTGCACACAAGTTCGTAGCACATGTTGTTTAGTGTTTGGGAACGGTCATGGGGGGAAAAGCGGATTTTGGTTTTAGCATACACGTCTGCTACATGGATTTTTATTACAAAAAAGAAAAATAAATAATAAAAAATTGTTTCAAATTGTTCAAAAACAAGCACGTTTCTTTGCATATTTTGAAAATGTATTGCATTGCAGAATAGATTATTGTAACTTGATAGTGACTTTTAGCCTTTTCCAGATATATTTATCAGGTGTACAACTTTGCTTCCGCCGTTTTCCGATAGGTGGCTGTACCGGCTGAGGCTGGTTGAAATACATAGATGGTAATGCCTTTAAAGTGAGTGTGGACAGTGCCTAACGAATTGTCATCGCCGTTTCAGTGACAGTTGTTCTTGTTTTTGTATTATTCACGCTCGAAAATGTCCGTTTATGTGCCCAATTCTCGCCATTTGCGGGAAGTTTTACTTTTCTGTTACAATTCGAAAAAAATGCAGCTGAAGCGCATCGAATGCTCTCAGAAACTTACGGTGATGGTGCTCTGAGTGAAAGAACGTGTCGGGAGTGGTTTCAACGTTTTAAAAATGGTGATTTCGATGTCGAAGACAAACATGGTGGTGACCACTTTTGCGGCCTCACGTCGCAAAAGTGGTCAAAAAGTACCTGGAAACGCTGAAATGGGAAGTCTTGCCCCACTCGCCGTATTCCCCAGATGTCGCCCCTTCTGACTTCCACCTATTCCGTTCGATGGCACACGGCCTGGCAGATTTTCAATCCTTCGAAGAATTGGAAAAATGGATTGCTTCATGTATAGCGTCAAAAGAGGACTCCTTTTTTCGAGCCGGGATCCGAAAATTGCCGGAAAGATGGGAGAAAGTTGTCGCTAGCGACGGACAATACTTTGAATAATACATCTGTAAGCACTTTTTCGCAATAAAGCTTTTAATTTTGGAAAAAAACGGCGGAAGCAAAGTTGTACACCTGATAGTTTATCGTCTAATGACATATTTATATAATTATACAATAAAAAGTCAGTGATTGCATAATTTTGAAAAGTTTGACCAAAAACATATTCCTTTAGTTTTAGTTTTATTCGTTTATTAGATTTTATATTAGAAATAACTCCAAGAAATTAGTTATACATATTGAAACAATAAGGCACTCTGTGCTGAATGCTTTTCTATGCACGATTGCTTTTCCAAGCATACTTTTAGGCATGCACTTTGAAGTACGGCAAATTTGGTATAATTCGCTTGGTATAGTCCGATATGGCAAGGATGGTTCGCGAAAGGTGATGAGCTTTGCTAGAACAATCGAGATAGAAAGTACAACTGGAATGTGCAAGAAACTTCGGCGCGATAAGAAAACTAGTATAAAAGCAGCAGTGGCAGCGCAAGGAGTGGAGTCTGTGTTGAGCAAGCAATGGGGAAACATGCAATAGTAGTAGTGTAAAGTAGAACAAGTGTAAATTTGTAAATAAAGCGATTGTTGGTTTTTGACTGCGTTTGCGCTGAATAATTTAAGTGGTTTTATTTTCAAACACAATCCAAACGAGCCTTGGAAAACTTGGGATTTCCGTAACAATATTTATAAAGACATATGTTGGATTAATTGACCAATGTAGTGTCTTGTACAGCAAATGTGACCACTGTAGTTGAAGCATCCAAGCTTAACCCATTCGAGACCGATTGCATACCTTGTGTGCAATAACAGAAATGTTATCAGTAATTCTGAGTAAACTAACACTTCGTTCAATAATGTGTGTGACTGACACATAGATGGCGGCACTAATACTAAATCAATATTTTTTTTCGAAATTGTGAACCTTTTTAGGCTTACTGTCAAAATTATATGTCAATCCGACCATTAGTTTACAAGTTACAGTGCTTTAAGTGACACTACTTTTGAGTTTTCAAAAAAAATGAATTCAAAGCAATTCCGTGTGCTGATTTATCATTGTTTTTTAATGAAAAAAAATACTGTTCAATGCCAGGAATGGCTTGAAAAACATTATTCGGACTCTGCTCCATCAAAAAGAACCATTTGTTATTGGTATGCCGAATTCAAACGTGGTCGTACAGACACCGATGACATTCCATCTACTGGACGGCCAAATGACGCTGTTATTCCGGAAAACGTTGAAAAAACACTGAAAATCATTATGTCCGACCGTAAAGTGAAAGTGGGGGAGATTGCTGACATTCTAAAGATATCAACAGGCAGTGTACACACCATAATACACGAACATTTGGTTATGAAAAAGGTGTTTTCGAAATGGGTGCCGCGTTTGCTCACACCGGAGCAAAAACAACAACGAATCGATGATTCAAAGAGCTGTTTGGACATGTTTACGCGCAACAAGTCGGAGTTATTGCGTCGGTACATCACAATGGATGAAACATGGATCCACCATTTCACTCCAGAGTCAAATCGGCAGTCTGCTGAGTGGCATGCAATCGGTGAAAGCCGCCCTAAGCGTCCAAAGGCACAAACATCGGCTGGCAAGGTTATGGCGTCAGTATTTTGGGATGTGCACGGAATAATATTCATCGACTTGAGAAAGGGAAAACAATCAATAGCGACTATTATATAGCGTTGTTGGAACGTTTTAAAGAAGAAATCGCGATTAAGCGGCCCCATATGAAGAAGAAAAAAGTGTTGTTTCACCAAGACAATGCACCGTGTCACAAGTCGATGAAAACGATGGCAAAAATGCATGAATTGGGCTTCGAATTGCTTCCTCATCCCCCGTATTCTCCAGATCTGGCCCCCAGTGACTACTGGCTCTTCGCAGACCTCAAAAAGACTTCGCAGACCTAAGAGATTTGGCTCAAATGATGAAGTAATCGCCGAAACTAACGCCTATTTTGAAGGCAAAGAAAAATCGTTCTACAAAGGCGGTATCGAAAGATTGGAAAAGCGTTGGAATGATTGTATCTCCCTAAAAGGGGACTATGTTGATGAATTTTGCCAAAAAAATGTGTTTTAATTAGTTAGTCACACACATTATTGAACGAAGTGTTAGTCATACAAATAAGACTTGTCTGGAACTAATAAAATCTGTAAAGTACAGGAAAACAAAATTTGGCATTGGTTTTACTGTCTACCAAAACCTATCTAAAATTAATGAAAATGAACAATACAAAGAAAATCATATTTCGCTCCAGGGGACCGTGTTCGAAAAAAACGTCGCCTCGAATGGGTAAGGATGAACAGTTATATTGACTAGTAAGCATAATTCTTTCGAACAAACAAAATACCCTCAAAGACCTTAACTCAGTCTTAATATGTACCATCAAACCTTATGAGCACCATGACACAAGAACATTCCAAGGAAAAACAGATCAGCCGACTTAATGAGGATCTACATATTTAAACTCGGCAAACCTCAGTAAACAGCCCAATGCTACATATTTTTAGAGTATTCAAGTTAAGCCATATAACACGACCGGTTTATTCGAAATTTGAAAACACGGCTTAGAGCAACTAATTTAAAAAAGGATAAAAGTGGAACCGCCATGGTGATCTTACGGGTCCCTATCTTACTAGGAATCATGCAGAAGGGCTCGATCTATTCTCAAAAGCCATTTGATGATACCGTAAGAACGAACAGTTGATGGAAACCTGTTGTCAGACGTTAACTTTACCTGGATAGCCAGTTATTTAGTATTCTAAGGGACTTGGAAGAAGCTTCGATACAACTGGTTTGCAGGTAAAAAGGGTCCTAATGCTTTACTAATCGTGACATTATAAAGGACTTTAAAGGCTCAAGAACTAACATAACCTACAACTTTTAGTTATTAATTAATGTATTAAGATGGTGGATGAGAGTTAAACTAGACAGGAATGAAGTCAGGTTTTAATTTGAAAAAAAATGTTCTTACATTTTATTTATTATCATTGAAATCATCTTTAACCCTTTCGCTACAGATTTTTACTGGGGAAAGTTAACATTATTAAATTTACGTTTCAGGCTTCTATGTAGTTATGTAAGCAGCATTCCATAAGAAAATTTTTTATTTTGTATTTTAGACCGTTTTTCTATGAGAGAAGCCACATCGTTGTGGCTCTAATAATTACTTAAGGGGGGAACTACCTTTAGACAGTTCAAAAAATAGATTTTTTTTTTTATTATTTTAATCGATAGGTATATTGCTTTAGAATATCGTGTCAAAGTTTCAAAAGGTAATTCTCGAAATTGTGGAAGAGATGCATCCCGGAAATGACTGGCGCCGAGCTCGCCGAGCGCAAACTTTAAACTTTAAACGGCATTTTCTCGAAACCATGTTTTTCAAAATTGTGTAAGTGATAATAAAATTACTAATGAACAGATTTTCATTATCTAGCATTCATTTTAAAGAGCATAAAAAATTGTTCTATCTAAACTAAAGATTTAAAAAACAAAACATTTTTGACATTTTTTGACTGCATATAAAGGGTGATCCAACTAGAGGTACTTTTTTCAATAACCTTTTTTTGACAGATCACGCGTGAGTCGTGTCAAGCTGTCATATTATTTTTGTTCAGTATTGTTTGGCATTTCATCATGGAAAGACTTACGCCTGAAAAACGTTTACAAATCGTTCATCGGTCCATATTTCTTCAAAAATGATGCCGGTGAGAACAGCTAATTTCACGTAATGGGCCGGTCGATTGGCCACCAAGATCGTGTGATATCACACCGTTAGACTTTTTTCTGTGGGGATAAGTAAAGTCTTAAGTCTATACGGATAAACCCGCTTCGATTCAGGCCTTGGAGCAAAACATCACGCGTGTCATTCGCCAGTTACCAGTCGAAATGCTCGAACGAGTCATCGAAAATTGGACTCAACGGATGGACCATCTGAGACGTAGCCGCGGCCAACATTTGAAAGAGATAATCTTCAAAAAATAAATGCCAAAGAATGTTCTTTCGAATGATAATAAACATTCCCCGTTAAATTTTAATTGTCTGTGTTTTTTTCTTTAAAAAAGTAGGGAACCTCGAAATGGATCACGCTTTATAACAAAATTTCTTGTGAAAATCCTAATTTTTTTTTGTGAAGCCTGTTTTAGAGAGTTAATTTTCGAATTTCGTAAAAATTTTAGTTCATCGACGATAGAAAACCCTCTCGAGTAAGAAAATGTTTGGTTTTTTTATTTCAGACTAAAATTGCGGCCAGCATCACTTACACAATTTACGATGTCAGCGGCGATATGACTTACAGAATCATTGAAAAATTTGTTAAATTTCTGTTTTCACTTTTACAAAAATTTTTTTTTGTTTTACCTCAGACATCACTGTAAATATATATTATATTGATTTGAAAAGAACTGTTTTCATTTCCCTGTAAATCGACTGTAAAAATGCCCTTTTTTTCGGCCTCTAAAGGTAGTTCCCCCCTTAACCCGAATTAGCCCAGTGTTGCCATATGGCAACGTACGATAGACATATTTTCAAACGATCATAACATACAAACGAATATAGATACCGTTACTTTGAAACACATTTTGAACGCAGAATTGATCCTGCTTTCAGTTAAAATCATTTGGGAAACAGTGCGTGTTTGTTGGTATAAAGTAGTGCATCGTAAAGTGAAGACATAATATTTAGTGCCAAAAAAAGGGGCATGAAAAAGTAAGTAAATTTAGACCTACTTAAAATATATACTTATCATCTTGATCGCGTAATGAAATGTCTTTTATTTTAAGTGTTTGAAGAAGGGAGTAATGTCCCATAAGTGTGTTACTCTGAAAAAATACTTTTTGGGAATGTCCTCTTGCCATATTTGAACAGGACATTCCGAGCGTCCTGTGGGCAGGGTTAAAACACTAATGATGCAGTTTTTTCATGTTGCATATAAAGAGTATGCTCCTAAAACATCTTTTTGAAATTCTAAAAAAAATTTACGTGGGCTAATTCGGGTTAAACATAAAACTTTTCATGCATAAGGAAAATTTTAATATTTTTTCTTTTATTTCAGCCAAAATTAAAAAAAAAAATGAATATTTCTTCATTTACTTCAACCAAAATTAAAATAAAATAATTACTTAATTGAAAGAAAACGTCAAGTTAAAAAGTTATCTAATTTTTCTGCTTCTTCTTCTTTTACTATGTCATGATATACCATTAAAAAACGTGTATACTTTTCTTCTTTAAACTTTAATATTCAGTTTATTAATTTCGTATTATTCCTAAAACTTCAACCTATTCTAAGGACCAATAAAAAATGTATTCTTGAAACCACAGAGGGTTTAGACGTCCACAAAGTAGCAATGTGTCATATGTCAACAAAATAGCGAAAGGGTTAATAAAACCTCAAAACATATAGCTTTCATACCCACTTCCGATGGTTAGCATTTTGTATCCATTTTCGGTTATAAATAACAATAAAGAAACGTTTTTTTCCGCACCTACCCAAAATCGTAAAAAAAACTATTTTTTTCTTTCTCATCACCCCTCCAAATATTTATTATGATAAACCCCCAATCAAAACACGTGAACGTTTGAATACAAATAGATCAATGCTCAGATTGCAATGTGAATTAAATGAAATTAAAATCTGTACTTTGCATAGTCAATCATATTTCAATCAAATTCTTATTGACTTATTTGACTTTTCTATAAAAGAGTGTAAAGTGCTGACATTCATTCATTTTAAAATTAAACAAATACTTAATTACGCATAAATTACATTTGCATTCAAACAAATTCAGTCACTTGAATTCATGAATGCAGCTGTTCCGGTCGTTGCCCGAGAACCGGTACCGATTCACTGCTTACATAATTAACGTAAATGCGTTGCACCTCATTTGTCCAATTTATGTGCGGGAATCACATCATTATCGCTATTAGGCAAATGCGTCAGTGATAACAAAATTTAATGCAAGTCAAGTTCAAGCGGTATCTCATAGTGTCAACCGAAAGGCCATAAATAAGTGTGTCCCGCAACGGACCTCAAAACTAAGTATAACTACAGATATGTGTATACGTTTGTACATATTTTTATAAGTGAGTAAGCATTTCTGTGCTAACATGGTGATAAGATGTTTTTCTATCTCACATCCCAGCAGAGCTGTTTGACTTGTCCATTATCTATGCATAGATTCTTATACAGGGTGGCCCAAAAGTTGTCAGCCAGTGTTTTTTGGGTCTGTTTATGAATGAATGAATAAGTGAATGAATGAATGTCAAAGAAAAGTGTACTTTTGCCACCATTTGCAAAAGTTACAGCATCTGCCGATAAGGTGATGATGGCACAAAAGGTGCCACCCTGTATGTAACTACTAACTATAAAATGACTGATTTGATGCATATGCGGAACTTTTATACTTAACTCGCAGTTTTATAGTAAATGTGTCGAATTCGAGACGTAGACTCAATGTTTACCGTGGAGAAGAAATTTGTCAAAACAAACATTTTTTTTTATTTAGTGTTGGTTAAGAGAATCGAAAACATTCAACTCAATTTACTCTCTTTCCCGCCACTTGACACGCTGAACGATACAGCCGCGCCTAGTTCATTTGTTTGTCTGAGAAGCGTCAACATATATTATAGAATACCACCTGCGAGTCTATTAAAAAAAACACAAACAAAATATTGTATTTTTGTGATAACATTTACATTAGCATACAGAAACCGGCAACGGCACAATCCATTTGATAAGTATTCACAGTATTGTTGGTACATATTTGCTATTTTTAGCATTTGCTAATTGAATTCATTTAGGCCACTATTATGGTTTATTCTTACCATATGATATACAGTTCTGAAAATAACATTTGCAGCAGAAATTGAACACATTTTATGCAAAGCGATGCAATATTTAGAGTGGCGCCATATTTATAGTTTAAAGTATTTTATATGGTTTATTTAGGAAAATGCGTCACTACACCATACACAATTTAAAGCCCTTTTAGTTAAGTTAAACGAATGTTTTTTGATTGAATTTAGCTGAACAAAGTTTTAAATGATGAATTCTGTGTTCTTATATCTGATCTTATTTGAAACCTTAAAAAAGATAACCTTTTCTTAAGGAAATATGACTTTGTTAGTACGACGATGCGTTCTATAAATTCTCGTAGTGAGTGACATTGACATTTATTGACTGGAGAAAGCTTAGTGAGATGTTTGTGCTAACCATCCAATCACCAAAGTTCGCATAATTTAACATCACTGGATTAGTTTCTTTGCGATTCATCAAATCCTTAAGTAATAAGAATGAGAGCCAACAACTTTAGATGATTTGGAAACTAACATTCCACATTGGTTGCCAAAAAATTAAAAGGAATTATGAAAAGAAATATTAAACCTACATTTTGGAACCAGTGGAAAATTGATTTAAATTAATAAAATTACTTTAAATTTATTAAATTAGACTAGTTACTCTATAATAAGTTTATGTAATAAATTCAATAAATAATGATTTTCTCAAACATTGTAAAAAGCAACAAAACATCTTTTTGACAAGAGATAGTTATGTTTTTATCGAATGAGTTTAGAGTTATGTACTGAAAAGTAAAAAATTACAAAAAACTAGATTTTTCCCAAATGTTTGAAACGCTTCTTCAAAAAAATTTGGAATTAATTTTCGCGTTCAGTACTTAAAGTGATTGTAAAAACATTAGACGCTCACAAGTTCGAACTCTCACAAGTTCGTCATATTTTACAACATTGAAAGCTTAGGCGCGGATTCAGAAAAATATTGTGTTTTACTATAATTCCAATCTAAACTCCAGAAATATGTACATATCGGACACTTCATTGATTTACATGCATGAAATTTTGTGAGAGTTTGGTTTAATATCTGAAAGCGGTTCTTGCATCAATAAGCTGCTTTATTGATAAGTGTTTTCAACATTTAAGTCCTTGTCACCGGCACTTTTTTACTTGAATATTTCTTGGAGCATACTGAGTGAAATTTGCCACATACCGAACGCTTTCTTTGACATCATTGTTGTTATCCTCTTAGCAGAATTCAATTACAAATAAATTTCAATTTATTTAAATGTTGCGTTGATTTTCGTGTATTCCGTTGCAGATATTTGAATTGTTAATCGCCTTTTTAAAACGTTTAAACAACTTTTCCGCTATTCAACTACAGACGAACGATCACTTCTGAGTTTATGCACAATGATACTCCAAGTGATCTCCGACGCACTCACGTTGAAAACACAACGGCAGAACAGAATAAAACCGCACCGAACGGTGACAACAACGCAACTGAACAATCAAAACAAACACCACAACGGCCGAGGCTCGGAAAATGATTAGAGAAGGTACGGTGCGGCCCGATTCCAGACGCAGATTGCACTATACCAAGCAGAGGCGTTCAGACGCGTTCGAAATGCGACAAGACTCGGACGCAAGTGTTGGCTGCCTTCAAGTTTGCTCATTTGCGTCGCATTTGCCTACTGCCGGCTGGAGCGCAAACAGGGTCCGCCAATAAACAAAGTCGAGTATCGGAGAATTAACATTTCAACAATTAAATTGATTCTAAACGACGCACAACAATACAATGAACTGCTCCAATAAAATGGCAGTCAATGGGTGTCAGTGTTAAAATGAAAATATTTACCATAGTATATTTACTATATACTATATACTATATACTATATAGTATATTTACATACATACATATGTATGTTTTAACCACAATAGTGTGGAGCACGCGGCATTGTTGGAGTTAAAAATGTGCCACGACGCCCTCAGCCTCAGCTTGCGTCTCACTTTTTCAATAGAACACGACGGAGAAGTGACTTCGTATAGCGTTTCAATGCGAGAATTGCTCACATTTGTTCAATGACAAAATTTTCAATCATTATTACAGAAATCATCGATTACATATACCTATGTTACATGATAGATGGTATTGTTTTTGTGGTTTATTTGAACAAAGTAATAAGTTAGTTAAATTAATATTATATCAGGTGTACAACTTTGCTTCCGCCGTTTTTTCCAAAATTAAAAGCTTTGTTGCGAAAAAGTGCTTACAGATGTATTATTCAAAGTATTGTCCGTCGCTAGCGACAACTTTCTCCCATCTTTCCGGCAATTTTCGGATCCCGCCTCGAAAAAAGGAGTCCTCTTTTGACGCTATCCATGAAGCAATCCATTTTTCCAATTCTTCGAAGGATTGAAAATGTTGATCTGCCAGGCCGTGTGCCATCGAACGGAATAGGTGGAAGTCAGAAGGGGCGACATCTGGGGAATACGGCGGGTGGGGCAAGACTTCCCATTTCAGCGTTTCCAGGTACTTTTTGACCACTTTTGCGACGACGGCGCTCGATGTCCCTCGGTTTCAACTCGTACGGCACCCAGTTTCCTTCTTTCTGAATCATGCCCAGGGCCTTGAGACGTTTTGAAATGGCTTGCTGACTCACTCCCAACGATTCGGCAAGCTCTTCTTGGGTTTGGCACGAATCTTCATCAAGCAATGCTTCTAGTTGTTCATCTTTGAAGGTTTTTTCTCTTCCACCACCATGTTTGTCTTCGACATCGAAATCACCATTTTTAAAACGTTGAAACCACTCCCGACACGTTCTTTCACTCAGAGCAGCATCACCGTAAGTTTCTGAGAGCATTCGATGCGCTTCAGCTGCATTTTTTTCGAATTGTAACAGAAAAGTAAAACTTCCCGCAAATGGCGAGAATTGGGCACATAAACGGACATTTTCAAGCGTGAATAATACGAAAACAAGAACAACTGTCACTGAAACGGCGATGACAATTCGTTAGGCACTGTCCACACTCACTTTAAAGGCATTACCATCTATGTATTTCAACCAGCCTCAGCCGGTACAGCCACCTATCGGAAAACGGCCTAAGCAAACTTGTACACCTGATAATTAAATTAAACTGCCACAAATTCAAACCACAAATTTACTTCAGCGTGCAAAATTCAAGCGATGGTTGAGGTTAAAAACCCCCTTTAGTCTTTATTTAATCAAAGTTGTGAGTCATTTTGGATGTTAAATTACCAACTAGTTCACCTTTACATATGAAGACATGGAAATAACTCCAGATGACGTCTTATAGCCTATTTCCACCGGGCCTTAAATGCATTTAACGCTTAAATGTATTCAACATCGCGTTTTAATGCTCAAATTTCCATACAATTGTTTTTGTATCAAAGTGCGTAAACTCACTTTCAAAACTGCGTTAACTCAGTTTTGCCATTTATAGACGTCTAAAATGCTTTCCGGCGCTGCAAGAGCCGTACGAACACAAACGAACGAAGGGATTTGAATTGCATTCGGTGTGGTAGATTTTTTGCTAAGACCATTACTTTTTACTGCATTTTCGCAAAAATTGTCTGTCATAATCAAAGTCAAAGCATCTATTATTTGCCAATAATAAATGCAGAAAAAGAAAATAAAAAACGTGGAACTTCTTATGAACCCTCTTGACATTAAAAATTCAGACAGCTCTGATATCAATCAGCCGACAACTTTCACAAATTAAATAAATTTTTACAAATGAAATAAATTTTAAAATAAATTTTAGGGGAAACTGGGGTACATTTGACTTTGGGGCACATTTGACCATGGCCGTTTTGAAATCAAATCGGTGGAAATAATGAAATTTTTTTATTGGGAACAATAAAATCCATGATTTCATAAAGCGTCAGGAAGTTTGACAGTTTGTGCGCAAATTTTGGCGAAGCAGCACGTGCTTTTCTTTTTTTACGGGAGTTTCTGTTATTTTGAGACAGAGATACGTAAGAAATTTGTGAAGTGAGTTTAATAAATATCTCAAAGTGGTAAACTAATTTTACTTACATTATTTTCTATTATTTCGAAAATTGTTGCTAATTAAAGGTCAATAAAATATTTTAGGTAAGAAAATGAAATCAAGAAAAATAAAGCATATGGGGTACATTTGACATTTTTGAATGGGACACATTTGACAAGAACGAAATCGAGTTAAAACTGCCAATTCCACAAAATCCGGCTTCAACTTCACGTTGTCATACAAAATATATTTTTAAGATTAACTTCTCCAAATATTTTGTAAAATAAGTTTATTTCTATCCAAATTATTATTTTTTTTCTGTTAAATTTTTGTTGACTAGAGGCTTATAAATTAAATATCTATTATTTATGTTTTCCTACGCATAAAATGAAAGATAAAAAAATCTAAAATGAAATTTTGCTTATTTTTAATCAGAGGCGATTTTATTTTCTTTCTCAAATATAGATGTCAAATGTTCCCCTCCCAAAGTCAAATGTGCCCCTTGAGTGAGGTACATTTGACAAAATTACTTTTTTCAAAAAATATGAAGTTATAACGAAAAAAATCTTCTTTGTAAAAAAATAACTTTAAATTTCCAAAATTTAATAATCACTTTCGAGAAAACAGCATTGATCTTTAAAAATAATCAATCACGTTTCGAGAAATATAGGTTTAAAAAAAGGTGTCAAATGTACCCCAGTTTCCCCTACTTATTTTTTATTCATTCATTTATTTATTTACTTATTTATTTCAAGTCTATGAACAGGGTTGCTCTTACAGACGTTTTAAAAACTTAAAACTAGATAACATGTATTAAAGAATTTTTTTTACAAATCAAATCAACACAGATAAAACAAATCTAAATTAAATTTTGAGGCTACGGTGTTATAAATGTATAAAGCTCTATGGAAACTTTTGCTACTTTTTTAAATGAAAATTTGCAGATTCGTGTAAATAATTAGGAACGACTCTGTTTCCAATAAATTGGTTTGCGAGGTTATCACTTTAGAGGAAATTTAGTTTTGGTTCCATTTTTTTTAATATTATTTTAAATATTTTATATATAATTTGTAATATTTTTTTATTGAAAATCGTATCTACTGACATTTTGACACAAGCACTTCAAGGAGGCTTTTGAGGTTTTTATGATTTTATTTCAGCGCTTTTCGAAACTAAATCTCTTGTGACTTTTACTATATCCTAAATCTATATTGAATTAAAATCTTAAATAAACTTTTTTTTGTAAAAATGTTTACCCCAATTTTGTGACATGATTTTTTTTTAAATTGTCTTTGGAAAGAAAACTGTATTGACGGAGCATTTTAGTGTTAAGACTTTCGCAATATCCGAGCATAAGTTTCCGTTGTCCTGCAGACTGTACTTTCTTGACAGAATATGTTTTGTTTAGAATTTGATATTGATCTAGAATCTTCGAAGTGGATATAAATCCCAAAAAATATTGAAAATTTAATAATTTTTCTCTTACAAATCTATAGTTAAAGACAACGGAGAACCCTATCTTTTTATCCCTCAGAAGAATAGTCCTCTGAAAGAAAGACACTAAAATCGTAGGTGGTTTCTTTTCGAAATATATATTTAAAATATTAGTTTCCAAAAAGTCAATACTTATTTTACGCTTTTTAACTGAAGTACTACTCTTTTCAATTTTTAACTATATAGTTTTTAATAAGTTATAAGAAGCTCTACATTACTTGATCTATTGTTTTATTTGTAATATTACTACGAAAGACAATTTCTCCTCGTCCAATGACTAAACTAAGTCTAAGCTCCTGGCTTTCCATAAGCACATTTATTATTAATGTTGTTGTTGTTAAATTTACTTAATAAATTTTAGTTAAATAGCTATTAAAATGCTACATTACAATTTAATCATTTAGAACACATTTCGTAAATAGTTATCTCCATCTACTCAATCAGAAATGGAAATATGTATTTGTGAAAATCTCAGAGTTGAGCCTTACAACAAATTTAGCATAGCTGGAAATTGATTCAGGCTGTCCTTTTAACCCATTGCTGCCGGGTACCAGTTCCGCCCATACGATTTTGATAAAATGTCATATACGACCTGGAATTGACCCAAAATGATCAGAAACAATATATCATTGGGTATTTTGTACCCATTAGGCAGCAATGGTAGCTTTTTTCCATACTTTTTAAAGTGATCAGCTAAACGCGTGAACAAAAGAAGTATTGTTTACAGGTGAGTTAGGAGGCAGATTTTTGTGCGGTTCTAGGACCACTACGTTTCACTGCATTTTCCACCTCCGGAAAATTCACAATTTTTGGAGTCTGGTAACTCTAGCTAGATGGCAGAATTTTAGGGTGACCTCCACTAGACTAAGGTAGTTCCATCTTTACCCCAACAAAAAGTCAGTTTTCATAGGTAAAATTTTACCCATTAGGCAGCAATGGGTTAACATGGCAAAACTCTGATAGAGAAATTGTCTATCTGAGAAGAAATCTAGGCCTGTTATCTTTATCGGACTTAAATTCTATATGCATATCGCATGTTTTAAACTCCCGAATATCTTTAATTCAATATGGAAGTGAGACATCTGCTGCACCCTGTATGTGACCACGATTGCACACACAGGTTTTACTCGCTCACGCATTTATGTCTTCATAAAATCATTGCATTTGTAACAACAACAACAACTAAATGCAATTGTTGCAAAAATGAATGCGAACAGTAACGAACCAGTTTTGTGCGTATATGAAAATCTAATTTTAGTCGCACTTCATTTTGGTTTGTAATCTCACGAAAAACTTCAGGTGTCCATAAGGAAGAACGAAGCCATAACTAAAACCTGCTACACCACACAATTTGAATGGTTGAATAAAGAGAAACACTAAATTTGAACTTTTGACGTGGAAGCGCGACATGAAATTAAAATTTAGGTATTTAAAATCAAGAAATTTGTTTAATAAACAAATTGATTTATTTCGGTGCCAATGGCTCTTTAATCTGTTGTCGAACAATTATTGTTGATTTTGTATTTATGCACTGAAGAATGTTGTGCAGTAGTGAAGAAATCATTCAAATCCTGAATACTTTGGAGAGCTTATTTCGTAAAAATAAAGTTTAAATTTGGATTAAGGCGAAAATATATTCAAAAAAAGTTTTAAACTACGAATTCAATTGGGATTGATTTCGCTTTTGACACCTCTGGGGGCAATATGGAAGCAATGGATGTATATTTCAGAAAAAGGCTCAGTTTGTTTGGTTGTGGGCAAAGGGTAACAAATTTCAAAAATAATGTCAAAGAAGTACAACTGTATGACTTGATCGTCAACTTGTCGTGGAGACCCAGAGAAATGTTCACTATTCACCGGGTTCTTTAAGTTTCAGAATATAATTTAGTATTAATACTAAATTATCATTCATTCTAAATTAGAATTCATCTGATAAAAAAGTTCGCAAAAACAAAAACGGTTCTATTTATAGATTTTCATTTTATTTTCTTCAAAATAATCTTAATTGCAAGCAATGCCTTTTATTCCAATCTTAAAAACAAGAATTTGAATCTTAAATATGAGTTTGTTGCCGTCTTTAATGTTGAAAACAAACTGATTAACTGATTTTGGAATTGTTTTCAGTTCCTTCTGTGAATTCTGCTTTATTGTCTGAATCGTCTCAAAACACAAAATCGATTATTAGCTGGCATCGTAAATCAGTTGTGGCTAACCATTTTAAATTTACTCTCCTTTATATCATGATTAAATTAATTCACATTACAGTTACATTTATTAGGGCCTCCCCTGCGTTTTGGTCATAAAGAAAAACAAAAACGGTTTCATTTTGAATCGACTTGCTCAGCTGCCGTTAGTATGTTTCACTCTATTTTAAGCTTCGGGGAATTTTAATTCTAATTTGGCAGCACTTTTCGCCCAATGCAACCCTAACCTATTCACAAATATTTGTTATTCGTCTGAAGCGTTTGCTATTTTGATAGTTTTCATAAATTTCGTGTAAAATTTTAAATTTTTGAGGTTTGATTACATTTTGTCAAATAATTTCATAGTTTAAATGGATGGTGGAATACTGTACACTGCTCCGCTCAAGCCGCATAAGAGAAAAGGGCACACTGCCGCCAAATCGGAATCCGATGCTTGCAACGGAGCGACAGGAGACTCATTTCAGATGCAAGCGTTGGAGATACGTGAACCGGGCGCTGACTTTGATCCGCACACCAAGCCGGCCAATGGCGAGGAGTACCTAATGCATATGCTCTACGAAAGGATGCAGTGTCCGTCGGTGGTGGTACGGCGCCCTAAACAATGCATTGAATCCGACGGTCAGGTAGCAGTTGACACAGCTGGTGTCCAACAAGAGATGGTAGACGAGTTAATGAAATTGTATTCTATACTCTAATGACTGTTTGTGACTGCTTCTTAGGGTAAAAGTGGCGGTATGACTATATTGCCCACCGCTGAATGGAAGATGGTGCAAGCGGCCGACTTTCAGACAACACGTGATCATATTGCACAGTTGCGTCAAGAGTTGGCTGAACAGAAATATGACAGTAATTTAGAATTGCCATTGACCACTGATTTGGATGAATGGCAACAGTTTTGTCGGGAGCAAAAACCTTTGCTCACCACAGTTTTGCGACTGAATCAGCGTACTTTGGAACAACTGCTGGAAATGCTGTGCCAGTGGCTGCAATGTGATGAAATGGATCAAGAGTCAGAACAGTACACTATGCCCGCCAGGACTCTGGATCTGTCTAGAAGCGAAGAATGGCTGGGCACGTGGTTATACGCGTCACTGGCCTGCCTACATTTGCCGCTGGAGCCGCAAGTGCATAGCACGTTGCGCGAAATAGCGCGCAGCTGCATACGTTTACGTAGTCGTTTGCCGAAGCAGGATATAGAAAAGGCTGCACCATATAATTTATTTATTTATCTGATTGCTCAAGTGTTTAGCCAGTTAGACTTTGCAGAGTATGTTTAAGTACTGTAAACCTTGCCTTCCTTCAGAACATTTGAAATTGTTATTTTTTTTTAAATCACCATTGGGTTTATCCTAAATTGAATGTGTTTAGTTTCGTATCTTAAAAATAAGCGTCGATCAGTCGCAGTGTAATTTTGGAATTTTTATTGGATATTAAAGTAGTCAAGCTCTTCTGATTCCAACAATATTAAATGTCATCATAACATGTATCGTTTGTTAATATACGTAGAGAAGAGTTTGAATTTCGACTCGAAATCTCGCCATTTGAAAATGTGTCTTTGTGTATATAAAACACAACTTGGAAATAAAATGTTTATTTACTTTGTATGACTTAATTGTATTTAGAATATAATCATAAAAAATTTAATTGGTATACGTAGAGCCTTTTTTGTTTTGAAGCTCAATTAAATTATCTTGGATAATTTTATGAGAACACTTTTCTGTATGATTGGCAGATGTGGCAGCGTTGTTGATGTTCCTCCGGTGCGGAGAAAGATAAACTCGAGCAGTCGGAATGGCTGTGACAACAGCTGCCCGTGCCACTGCCGCTGCTATTACGCGTAATTTGGCTTAAACTGTAGGAATTGCTGCTTATGTGGCTGCAGAAAAACGAGAAACGAAATGGTGAATTTAAATTGTATCTTTTTTTAACCGTATTATTTAATTTAGACACAATAAAAGCCTAAGTTTTGTATCGTACCTGGAGCATGTTGAAAGTCGTCGCTCTCCTGTTTTGTAGCCTAATGAATCCAATTCGATGGCTGTATTTGAACATGTCGTTGCTGAGGTGTGTTTCAAAGCACTGGGAGCAATGCAATGAATTATCACAAATTTTTAGAATAAGGAAATACACTAATTTAGTGATTTTAAATGACACAGCAAATATAAGTCAATAAACAAAGTGTCATGAAAGTAAAGAAAAATTGTGTGATTAGATTACGTTGTGAGTACATTGAAATATGTTTATTAAAGCATATAAAATGTTAGAAAGTAAGTAATCTAATGTTCAATCATAATCATAATACAATACAACTATTGGAATGAAGAAAGTACCAAGTTACGATTTACGTACCCACTGGTGCAGCTAGTTTTCGTATGACAAACCGGCCGCTGACGCCGTGGCTCCTCCAAATAGCTGAAACAGCTACCTTCCTGTGAAGACATTTGGCAGTGTCTATTAAATTTTCGTTCAGCATCCAATTTCGGTGTGACCAGGTCGTCGGCATGGACTTTCGAATAATGAGGACTGACACTTGCACTCGTATCGCTGCCGTTCACACGACGCGGCAATCGATCTTGCACTCCCACCTTAGCACTGAGTTCCACCTTGGGTGCTATTATGCCCTATAAGTGTACCAAAAATGAATTTGTATAACTTGAAACAGTTAAAATCGACAACAAGTAGCGCACCGGAAAAGCCGGTGTGGCTTTCATCAGCAGTTGGACATTAATGTTGTGTGGACATGTCAGCTTTGGCAGCCCTGTGTGCATAACGTCCGACAGTTTGCCCAGAAAATATGCCAAACGACGTCCGTTTTGCCACAACGTTATTTCCACCTGCTCGGCAGCAAGTACACGCTCCAGCTCGTCCATGGAACCGACCGCCTTGAAATAGCCCTCCATGGTGAATTGATCATGCGATAGCAATGGAAAACGTGGCTCCATGGCGCCGGTGCGAAAGAAATAGCCCAACGTTTTTATGGTCGCCTCCAAGTAGCCATGTGTGCAGAGCCACACACCGGGGCAAGTGATCTGTGAAGAAAAAAAAGCAGGAAAATATTTAAAGAAATATTAAAATATTTTTATTTAAATTATAGAAAATATCTAAATGTGTTTAAGCTTAAGCCTGAGGCGCTTAGAACAAACAACCATAAACGCAGAGCTATAAGTTAATTGCAATCAACTCTTTATACCAATTAAAGACCAACGAAAAAGAGGAAATCTAAAGGCCCCACCCAGCGCATGTATCATGGATTCGACTTTCCAAATTTGTCTTAATCGTATTTGTTTAATTTTTTTACTGTCAACTTATTCGGCACTCGACTTACTGCATGCAACTGCAGCTGAATTTTCACGTAAAATCGTTTACGAAACATTTATTATAATTTGTTTTCAAATTGTATGCACTTCATTTGATTTGAGTAAGTTTCCTGGTATCCAGAATTTCCGCTTTCCGACAGTCGCATAGCCAAAACAAAGCTGCCAACACTGCAACGAAAGTGTGTGCCCCATGTTGGTTGTGAACGTTGAACACGTTGAAGAATTTTCATTTTTTGGCGTCTTGCAGTGGGAAGTTTTTGTTGGCATTGCTTCGCTTTTGTTGTGCCAACAGTTGTACAAGCTACGTATTTGTTGTTGGTCGCCAACTAACGGTTGCTAACAGTGAGAAGGGGAGGGGGCGTAAAGGAACATTTGCCGCAAGACGCTTTTCGGGCATAGATTTATAAACTTAATGTGAATTTGCTGGTGTTTATATTCTCTTATGAATGAAGGAGGCGTGGCTGGCATAGATATATATATGTATGCATTATAAGGCATCGGCACAAGAGTGAGTGAGTCTATTTAGACATGGAATTGATGAGGTTGGAACTGAGAATGTGGCTGCCGTAGAATGTTCTTCAGTAGAATTCCTTACCAAATCAGTAGAAGAAAGCAAGTTAAGCAATCGCTGATGGGTAATTGGTTATTTAACCCTTTCGACCCTAAAGTTGCCTGAGATCAAGTTCATTTATTTGTCATCTTCTAGCAAAAGCTACGATTGATTTATGGGTTTGATTTAAGTAGGTACCAACAAATTAATATTTTTAGAAGTCAATTCAAAGCAAATTACAAAAATTTTACTATTAAACCCAAAATGATTTACAATAATTTGCAGCGATATCAGGGAAAGTTGTTATTCTAATTGAAATCTACGAATTGGGCGCGTTTGATCAAAAACCTGTTTCTTTAATAATGGTTAAATAAAATCAAAAAGTGATAATTTTGTATTTTTCCATAAATATTAGAATAGAAGAATCATTTCTTCTGCAATTAAAAAAATATTGATACCAGTGGCGGATTCAGGGGGGTGTTTTGGGGGTTGAAACCTCCCCGAAATATTTGGATCGCCTATAAAACTACACACAAATTAAAAGCCATATTACAAATATTAAAGAATTACCTTTTAAAACCCCCCCCGAAATATTTTTCTGAATCCGCCCCTGATTGATACTAAAATTAGCTTACTCGTTTTATGCTAAAATTGTTTAAGAGTAAACTAGCTATGGAACTCTAACAAAGAGGCGTGGCGACTTCAAATATCATGTGCACACTTCCTAGGTAAGTGTTTCATGATTTAAATACCAAAGAGTAATAGCGAGACACAGTAGCTTTTTGTTTTAAATATTTATTCATTATGGTTGGTTCAGAGGTACAAACAAATTTTGGTGGCTACTAGCAAGAAACTGTGGCTTTGCACGCAAGTTTGAAGTCAAAGGACCCAATAAATCAAATGCCACACCCATTTTATTCATTGCCCAATCGATTCCTCCAGTCGAAGAGTGTGACCCAGTTTCATTGATGTGCGACTTATAGTTCCAAAGTTATGCAGAAAATTTGAGTTGTCCAACGCCCATAAAATTTGACCAATAGAATGACTCAGCTTTCAGCTCAAAATTTAATGCTGTTCGACTTATAATTTCAAAGCCAGTGGCGGATTCAGGTGGGTGTTTTGGGAGTTGAAAGCCCCCCCCCCCCCGAAATATTAGGATCGACATTAAAACTACATACAAATTAAAAGACAATTTATGAATATCAAAGAATTACTTTTTGAAACCCCCCCCCGAAATATTTTTCTGAATCCTCCCCTGTTCAAAGCTATTTCACATGAAACATTTAGGTTGTATGGGCGGTGCCATGCCCCCAGGTCCAATATCCAACCCATTTCTCCTCTCGAAGAGCACGTCAAAGTCGTAAGTCAGTGCCAAATGTCATTGATGTGTGATTTGTAATTCCAGAGTTATTCAAATCATTTCAAAAATGCCACGCCCCTTGTCCAACCCTTATGAAAATTTGCCAGTAAAACGACACACCTAACTGGTGGCCCTCTACTAAATTACAATTCAATCCGACGTATAATTCCGAAGAGATTCTATATTAAAAATTTAGGTTGTATGGGACTTTTGGATATTTGGTTTACCGAGATTTAGTCAAGACGAATACTCCGTGAAAGATTCAGTTTAATCAGCCATCTAGCAAACAGCAACAAACAAACAGACATTAACTTTTTTATATATAACTTTTTTTCTTATAATTTGTGTATAACTTTTAAAGCTTCTCCAACCATTGATTACTGGTTTTGTCCTCAACATGCGGTTCCAATTGAAAGTGAATGTCCAATCTGACTGCAGGTCTTTTGATAAGCTTTCTGTTCTATGTTTTGTGTTTTTTTTTTTGTTTTAAGGGTTAGTTGCACTGAGGCCAAAGATGATCTATTGTGTCCTCTAAAAGTTTTTGAGAACATCTCCTAATCCCAGCGACCTCATGAAACTAAGTAACTCACAGTGGTGAGTTACCCACCTCACCTCTCTATAGTTTTCAACTTGTCAGATTCCCAGCCATCGTGAAAATCGGAGAACGTTTAAATATTTATGCATTTCTATTTAAATTAATTGACAAAACTCAAAGTGAAATTGTATAATAGTGAATCACAGTATTTCACTACTTACCTTCACTACTTACTAACGCACATTATCCCATACGCTCAATACATAATTTAATTTACGCCTTATGAATTCATTTTTCACTTCAATTTGACTATTTTTAACACAAGGAATCACGTGTCGGCTGCCCCAAGGCTCGCTTGTAACTAGTCGGCGATATTTTACACTCACTCGATGCGTTGCTGAGAATGTGCAGGGACGAGCAGTCTATGTTGGTAAAAGTTTCTTGCTGATAAAAATTTCAAATATTGATTTTCAGACAACACAAATGAACGACTTTCTTTACACGTGCAACGTGGCAAGAAATTAAAATACTCACTGGCCGTTAAGCTGGCGAAAATGGAAAAGGGGAAAGGCGCACTGGGTGTGGGGCGGCCGGTCTAGCGGCCAGCACAGTTACTGGTTACAGACATGTGAATTAATGTTGTCGAATTGAGGTCACTAGCCTGTTTCTTCTTTGTAGGGGTTTTCGTGCTATCAGTTGTGGCTAAAAGAGACCACACGAACAAAGCGCGCTTTCGATTTGTGCAATGGCTTTGTAATTTTATTATTTTATGAAATGAGAATAACTTATGCCATTACTATTTCAATTGAAATTAGATTTCAAATTCAAAATTATCAAAATAAATTTTCTTCAACTCTCATAATAAAAAATTTATAGTATTTGGTATGCTGAGCCCACGGCTGCATGTATTGTATATTTATTGTATTAAATCTCGTAAATATGATTTTCTCGCCTTTTTTGTGGAATCTTCAAGATGTACGCAATCAAGTTCAGAGAAAATACCACTAAAATACAAAAACAAGACTCTAAAAATAATCACTATAAATTACAATTTACGCACTCTGCAGCTAGTTACAAAACTGTTTCTGTAAATGTATGATGTAATAGTTTTACTATAAAATCTGAATACATTATTTCATTTTAAATTTCATTGGACCAAAAACTAGAAATTGAAAAAAAAATGAAATGAACGATTTACTTGTGACGAAATGTAGTTTTTGAAACGCACACACACGCCCAGCCATAGACAGACATGCCCTTTGTTGACTGCTTAAGAAGAAATGATGATGACGAGTGGCTACGTTTGAATCACACTACAGCTGCATCACGTCCCACTCTTCGTCCAAATAGTGAAGAATGGGTTTCTCGTGCAACTGCTCGCCAAACACCTCGCGCAACACGCTCAGCACCTTCTCTTGTATGAGGCCGACTTGATGCTTGGGACAGTAGTCGTCCTCGGCCGAGCAGGCCATCGTTATTAGCACCGGCGGTGTAGGCAGGCGCTGCAGTAGCTGCTTAAATTGCGCGAAATACTGTTCAAGTTCCTTTGCGGTGCTGATATGATGTGGCAGACCGTTTGTGTCGGTGGTGCTGCCCGAGTCGTAGATGAGCAGCCAGTCTATCTCGTCGTCGGCGTAGTGTTTCTGCAGTGTTTTTGCGAAATTTTCGATTTTGCCATAAGTCTCTGCCGTAATTGTAGCCGGATCTGGCGCGGTGAAGCCTTCCAGTGATCGTGCCTCCTCCAGGTGCTCGAAAATGCGCTTCAACGCTTCCAACTGCTGTTTGCGGCGCTCTGTAGTGCCGCCGCAGTCTTTCGCCGACGACTCAAAATGGAAGATGTCGGTGAGTTGCTCATAACAGTTGGCGTCCTTGTAAATCTCCAAAAACGGGTTCGAAGTGCTGAAAAAGTCCAAATCGATGTCCAGCACAAAGTTGGCGGCATCTGTGGCGCTAAGAAACTTTTGTGGCTCAATGGCATCGTCCGTGTTGACGTTCAGCACATGCAGTTCCATGTCGCGCGCCTCTTGCAGCTCACTTGTATCGCAGTAATTGCCCTCCGAGATGAAGTAGTCTAGCGGACAGTCAACGCTGATTTTGTCGTCCTTGTGACCAACTTTGAAATTATACTTGCCGACCGGCATTTGCTGGCACCACGAGTTCTTTAGCCAGATAACGCGATTAAAGTGTCCTAGTCAATGGATAATGAGTAATGAATTTTTTAAATAAGCTGCCACCACAACAGGCATACACCCCTTTGTACTCACCGGCATAGCACGCCGGCATAATCCAGTTTTCGATGCTCAGTTCGGCCAGCATTGTCTCTTTGTCGTAGGAAGCGCTGGCCGGTATCTCACGCGAAATCACCATATCCGGGTGCGAGTCAAAGTGCACGAGCACGTTGTTCTCCAGCGGCAGATGACGAGTGGCCAAGCATCGGTAGATGAACTCCAGCACGTCATTGTGGTAGTCCGCTATAAAGATGGGAATGCGTTGGAATTTGCGTGGCCCAGCAGACGATGCAATCGTAGTGGTAGCGGTATCCCCCTCCCCGGCAGCTTTCTCCACGTCTGCACAAGGTTTGAAATCGCTTTTTCCTTCATCAGCCGCATCTTTTGCCCGCTTTGTGGGCGGTGGCTCGTCCAACTCCGACGCAGTATCCGTTTCAGCTAGCTGCGTTTTTGTTTCCGTTGTGGAATCAGTCTCCTGTTTCTCTTCGTTTGCCGCCACTGTTGTTGACACGCTTTCACTAGCAGCCGCGACCGTCGCAACCGACGTCGGCTCTACATCTTTTTCGACTTTCTCAGCTGTGGAGGCATTTTGCTCTGGTGTATTACTCTCCTCCATAGTATTCACGAACAACTAGTTTTATACTGAATATGCGCAAATATTGTGTATTGTTAAGTCGTTGTTTTACACATAAAATGACCAACACTTAATAAGTTTCGCTTAATTCGCTTCTCCTTCCTCTTCAATAGATGCCGGTCACAATGGTTAAACAGTTTGTGGATTTGTTGCGCGTACAGTGCTGCCAAGTGGTTATGTTTGTGCTAATAAGGTTAATTTTGGCGAATATAAAGTGGTCTGTTTAATGTATCAATACAATAAGATCCATAAGACAGTTACACCGGAAATTTATAATGAAAATTTAAGTTTACTTTCATTATTTACAAATGATTGGTTGCTTTTCCCAGTAACGTGAGATAGAAGTCTATTTAGATGTCATTTATAGAATTATTTGTAATTTAATTCTTTTAATACTATGTTATTCCTGCATTTAAACACAATTAAAATCAGCTATAGTATTTTTTAATGCAAGACATTTTTAATTTATTATTTTTGAAATGTAATCATAGTCACATAAACCAAGTGATCCAAGTAGAGACGGCACTCTTATCTCTCTTTTGTTAAATTCTTGTATCAAATGTTTTTCTATCTTTAAACAACTTGAAATAATGGTATCTAAAAAGGACCTATAAGAAATAAAATTTATAATATAATAACAATAATAATAAAACTTAATATATTTGTATATACTCGTAAAACTACAACTTCCTTTAAATTTACAAAATATGTAGTCAACAGGTCTGTTATTTCATGTTTTCGGCTTTGGAGTATTTTCACCAAATTGGAAATCAATAGGCCCATTAATTAGCATTTCTCCATGAAACACTTTAACTCATGTTTTGCTCCTTTAGACTCCGAATTAACAAAAATAATCCCTTATTAGGGGAGGTTCATTTATCAAAGTGTACGCAACAGTTTGTCTTTCATGTTTTTAGCTTCAAGGGTTTGGACTAAACGATGATGAATCAATCAGTCAGCCAGGACAAAGCGTTATATGTATGTACAGATAAGACGATTTGCAGCTTATGTGCAATTTATATGTCCGGGTCTTGTCGTGGAAACACTCTTTCACTATGGGAACTATTTTTTAGTCGAGCCGGCTAACCTCTAAACCGTCGACATTAACGGCTTCGTTGGTTGGATTAGGGAATTACAATGGTTCCATTCTTCCACCTGAGGATGAGGGTGTGCGCAGCTATAGGGTCATACATTATCTTTATGATAACATAACGGACCAAACTTGTGACCTATAAACTTTAAGCTGCCACCTGTTCTAACATTACATAACTTAATGAGAAACATAACTTAACCTAAACTAAACTAAACTAAACTAAACTAAACTAAACTAAACTAAACTAAACTAAACTAAACTAAACTAAACTAAACTAAACTAAACTAAACTAAACTAAACTAAACTAAACTAAACTAAACTAAACTAAACTAAACTAAACTAAACTAAACTAAACTAAACTAAACTAAACTAAACTAAACTAAACTAAACTAAACTAAACTAAACTAAACTAAACTAAACTAAACTAAACTAAACTAAACTAAACTAAACTAAACTAAACTAAACTAAACTAAACTAAACTAAACTAAACTAAACTAAACTAAACTAAACTAAACTAAACTAAACTAAACTAAACTAAACTAAACTAAACTAAACTAAACTAAACTAAACTAAACTAAACTAAACTAAACTAAACTAAACTAAACTAAACTAAACTAAACTAAACTAAACTAAACTAAACTAAACTAAACTAAACTAAACTAAACTAAACTAAACTAAACTAAACTAAACTAAACTAAACTAAACTAAACTAAACTAAACTAAACTAAACTAAACTAAACTAAACTAAACTAAACTAAACTAAACTAAACTAAACTAAACTAAACTAAACTAAACTAAACTAAACTAAACTAAACTAAACTAAACTAAACTAAACTAAACTAAACTAAACTAAACTAAACTAAACTAAACTAAACTAAACTAAACTAAACTAAACTAAACTAAACTAAACTAAACTAAACTAAACTAAACTAAACTAAACTAAACTAAACTAAACTAAACTAAACTAAACTAAACTAAACTAAACTAAACTAAACTAAACTAAACTAAACTAAACTAAACTAAACTAAACTAAACTAAACTAAACTAAACTAAACTAAAATAAACTAAACTAAACTAAACTAAACTAAAATAAACTAAACTAAAATAAACTAAACTAAAATAAACTAAACTAAACTAAACTAAACTAAACTAAACTAAACTAAACTAAACTAAACTAAACTAAACTAAACTAAACTAAACTAAACTAAACTAAACTAAACTAAATTAAACTAAACTAAACTAAACTAAACTAAACTAAACTAAACTAAACTAAACTAAACTAAACTAAACTAAACTAAACTAAACTAAACTAAACTAAACTAAACTAAACTAAACTAAACTAAACTAAACTAAACTAAACTAAACTAAACTAAACTAAACTAAACTAAACTAAACTAAACTAAACTAAATTAAACTAAACTACTCTAAACCTTAACTTAATCTACCCTAAAAATGGACTTAACATTTAAATGCTCATAAGCACTCGTTTTGATATAAAATATTGATCAACATTAATATTCTTTTTCATTGTAAATTTGCAAGAAAATGTCTATTAGTAGCAATAGGTTTTTTTTCTTTTAAATTTAAAATTAAATTACAAGAAAATGATCAAGAATTAATAAAACTTATTCAGGTACTTACATTTTGTTTTTCCAAGTTCTTTTCACTTTTTCTCCCAGAGTACACATTTTTTTTTACATAATTTAAACAAATTTTGAATGCAATATTTCTTAGTATCGAATTGCTTTTTGCTCTAATTTGAAAACTTTAAATCTTTCCCTTAACCCTTTCGGTACAGGTTTTTATTGGGGAAAGTAAAAACTTTAAATTTTACGTTTCCAAAAGAAATTTTTCATTTTTATACTCGGATCCTGTATTTTAAAGTGTTTTTCTATGAGAGCAACCACATCGTTGTGGCTGTAATAATTACTTAAACATAACTTTTTACGCATAACGAAAATTTGAATATTTCTTCATTTACTTCAACCAAAATTAAAAAAGTATCTAAATTGAAAGAAAACGTCAAATTAAAAAGTTATCTAAAGTTTTCTGCTTCTTCTTCCTTTACTTTGTCAAGATATATTATTAAAAAACGTGTATACTTATCTTCTTTAAACTTAAATATTCGGTTTTTTAATTTCGTATTTTTCCTAAAACTTCAAACTATTCTAAGGACCAACAAAAAATTTATTATTGAAACCATAGAGGGTTCAGACGTCCACAAAGAAGCAATGTGCCATATGGCAACAAAATAGCGAAAGGGTTAACGATAAAGGAATTCACTAAGTAATTTTATCTTAAACCCTTTACTACTCTATTTTTGAAACACGCATAACTTTGTTCTGCTCAATGTATTTACAAACCCAGGGCATCCCAATGATTGATGAAAGAGGCATACAACAATTTACTTACACTATTCCTTGCATTTATCAAGGATCAAGGACTTTGCTTAAATCCTAAACACATTTTTAAAAAAATCCTGTTTCCAAATTTCCTTGCAGTTAAAAAAGAAACGTTCTCGAGATAAAACTCCGTTGAGAAAGGTTTAAAGATATAATGAACAATTAAGAGTTTAATGTATTTAAACTATGCATTTGTGATTCGCACAAGAATTCCAGCAATTATTTTAAACACTGTTTGAACAATTCTTAATGGATAAGAAAAATCGGTGTGCAAGTGCAACAATGATACACGATGAAAAATTATTGAAAGCAAGTTGAAGGCAGCGGTCAAGGAATATGCGTGGCTCACTCTAAACCATTCAAAGAAGCATCAACAACAAGTGCAGCGCTGAAAATGTTGTAAGAAGCAAGAAAAAACAAATTATAAAAAAAAAAATAAAAATTGTTTCATCACAGCTGCCCAAGTAAAGGCGCACGCGCGTTTTCTTTCTGCCCTCTGCGATTGTTTTTGCAGCAGTCCAACCCGCAGCAGTACCAACACCAACACTAACACCTCCTCAACAACATCATTGATAACCAGCAGCAATAATAACAACAACAACAACAACGAAAAAAGTGAAAAGAAATCTCAAACGCCTCCGCTGTATTTGCCACACTCTGCGCCCGACCGGTTCACACGCAACGACCTTGCTTTCGCTCCCACCACGAGCAGCATACGACGAATTCCATTCACCGCGCCAAAGCGCCACCCAACACTTGCCACCTACTGCAGCGACCAAGCGCCCACCCGCACAGCCACTCAGCTCACCACCGTCGCTGCAGCAGCGTATTTATTTAGTATGTATGTATGTATGTATGTATGTATGTATGTATGTATGTATGTATGTATGTATGTATGTATAAACGTAAAATATTTGTACACTTGTACACGTATGAGGAAGCTGTGTGGCGTTGGCGCCAGATGTGGGGGTGAGTGGGTGGTTTGCAGTGTACGGGCAACGTTTGGCCATGCGGTCTGCAAATAACATTGAACGCTGCTGCAGCAAGGCGGTCTGTCGCGCTAAGCGTTCCGCGGGGAAATGATTTTCTATATACCAAATACAACAAAATTGAGCACCATTAACAGAGTTGTTGCTGGCGCTGCTAATACGCGAGCGATTGATGTGCGCCGAAAAAATCGCATAACTTTAAGCAAGTCAACTAAGTTTGTAAATTTTTGACAAATTTTACAGCAATGCAATTTTATTGTTTTTAAGGTGAATTAAAAAAATCTAAACATTATCTTGCACTTAAAATAAAAACAGTTGTTGTGTAATCGAGTTGTTACACAATGCACTGAATAGTGCTTAGATATTTGTTTTTGTTAAAACAAAAATACTAAATCTATTGTAGCTAAGAGGTTTGCTTCTCGACCTCTATAAACATGACTTTCTTGTACATTATGCAACTGCAATAAATAAATTTGTACTAAAATTTGCCTTAAGTTCAAAAGTGAATTCCATATATTCCTCCATATTTGCTAGTAATCAGTTTAAAAATTTTGTATGAATAATTAACAATTTATTGAACAATTTTTTTATTTTGATTCATCTGAAACCAAAAATTTGTCAAAAAAAGTTTTATCAAAAAATTTAATAAAATGTGTTTCAATGAAATGAAAAAACTACACATTATTTAATTACAAATACAAACAATTTTGAACTCTATAAAATTAAACATTGTGTGCATCAAAATAAAAATAAGTTTACATATTTTATGTGTAGATTTTAATACATATCGCAAACGCTCTACAAAAGTGACACAACTCAAAATTTTTCATTTTCGGGTTTATGTGTTAATTTCGTGCACAATGCATAAATCTAACAATCAGCAAAAGCTCAGTATATCTGTGGTCAAGAGCAATAACCGCTTAAGTCGACTTAAGGAGAAATTGAGTTATGGATGCCACCACGTTTCCTTGACTGTGCTCTACGTTTGTGTAAAATTTGGGGAGTTTGTAACTTTAAAATAAAAAAAGTTATTAATAAAAAGAGATTAGAGATTTCGAGAGAAAAGAGATTTCGAGATTGCTCGAAACAGGAATTTTCGACTTAGGCGGTTATTGTTTGTGACCACAGATATTTTGTTATTGTTAACTGTTGCAAAAATACAGTTAGGTCTCTCTTCATGTCAGAAGTTTGATGCTATTTGATCGCTGGAGCTCAATGCAAAAGAGTCCTAACTCAATTGTGTCACTTTTGGCGAAATAAATTGTTGTTAAAGTAAATTTTAAGCAAATGACAAGTAAAACTAAGTTATGTCATGAGTAACTGGCCCATAAAACTAAGTTATGTCATGAGTAACTGGCCCATTAGTCTTATTGTGAGAATACAAAGTTTTGATTCAAGGATATATAATCTTAAAACAAGCATGTGCTTACGAAAATTTTAATTAAAGAAATAAGATTTTCGTTCTTGCTTCAAGATTTTGCAATCTTAACAGACTTTTTTCAACGGATGGGCTCGATTTAGGTTTCTATAATCTTGATTTAAAATTTTTTCGCCTCTGAGTACACTTCTTTACTTATATTTTTGATTTTTAAATTTTTTTAGAGTACTTGTTACTACAGCAGCCGCCGTGGCTCAGTTGGTTAGTGCGTTGGACCGCGAGTCGAAGGCAGCAACCGCAGGTTCAAATACTGCCTGTAATAACACCTAAAAAAATAACGGGAAACTCGTTTTCTCTTTCGGTGGCTGTCCTCTCAGCTGGAAATGGCAAACCTCTGAGAGTAAAAATTGCCTATGAAAAAGCTCCCAACCTGCCGTTCGGAACCGGCATAAAACTGTAGGTCCCTCCCACCCGCGTACAAAATTCACACGCACAACACGGGTGGTTGCGGGAAGCTAGGCCTTAGTCTCGCGTAAGCGGGCTGTCGTGCCAGTCAATTATTAATTATTACTTATTTACTACTATTGTTGATTTAAAAATTGTTTTTCTCTGAGTGTACTTCTTTACTTATATTCTTGATTTAAAATAGTTTCAGTGAAGTTTTTTACTTAATTTTAATTTAAAATTTTGTTTCTCTGAGTGTACTTCTTTACTAATATTCTTAATATAACAATTGTGTTTCTCTAAGTGTATTTCTTTAGTTATATTCTTGATTTAAAATTTTTGTTTTTCTGAGTGTACTTCTTTACACTGTTTGAGAAACAATGTTTAAGTTTTGGTTTCTCTGAGTGTACTCCTTTACTTATATTCTTGATTTAAAATTTTTGGTTTCTCTGAGTGTACTTCTTTACATTGTTTGAGAAACAATGTTTAAGTAAGCGTGTTAAGGGGTGAAAATGAAAGCCAGCAAAAAGCTTATAAATAGATTCCTATTTTTGTTTGGATTTTCTTGAAGCTTACATTCACAGCGGTGCAAAAATAGTTGATTTTGTATAGTTATACAAAATGTATGCTTTACATAACAAATGTTTAGCCTCACAGCTTTAATTAACTCTTTTGGTATTGTGTTACTATAAGGCAACATGTAATTTTGTGAGCTCAATGATTCGACGAAGCTAATTTCTTTTTTCTTTTTAGAATAGTTCGAAGTCTTAACGCCTAAATGTATGCAGTATTTTCATGTTGTTTCAAAGACATAGTATTTGTTTTTTAATGCCAGTTAATGTTTAATACTAAAAGTTACTTTGAAACAAAATTTATGTTAAATATTTACTAGTAAAAACGACAACTATCGAATATAAACCAATAAAGAGTTATATGAGCTGTTAAAAAACCTAGACGTGGCACAGCGAATCAACATCTTGCTGTGCTGACTTGGCCATATCTCCCGAATGGACGAAGAGGTTCCGTCGAAAAAGGTGTTCAACAAAGAAAGAGACCCTGCAGGCATTCTTAGGATCTACCAAAGACCATAGAATCTATGACTAAGTATTTTGTAGTCTTTGGTAAAATCAAGACATTTGAACTATTATAACATTAACTATTATAACACCAACTATTATAACATTTTAACTAATATTTATTAGATATTTTAGTAGAAAGTTAACTTTTCTATCAGCGTTATACTAGAATAAATAACGTTTTGCAATGACTATTCATAGATGAGTTTCAAACTTCCTACAGCTGCAACACTTAACACAGCATCGATCCAAAAGCGGTGCCATTGAGGTTGTCAGCTTTTAGACTTGGAGTACATACATACTTATATACCACCTATGTACTCGCCCAGCTGTATGTATAGACGAGTGTAATTGTGTATACACAATTTCGTCTGCGCGCCGACACTGCAGAAATCTGACTCACTCGACCAAGCAGCGTCTGTACACATGCCTGGATGACTGGCCGGCTGGCTCGCTCACTGATTCACCGATTCACTGGATTCGACTGGCTGCTGCTGTGTTTCATTCATGGTTTGCGTATTCTCGCGCGGCGCTGCAAAGCACCGAAGCGGAAGCATGGCCGCTGTACAAGTCGGCTGACATACATAAACACACTGGCCACCCCCTGGCGTCAACCCGAGTGCGGCAGCATAACTAGCGAAATCAACGCATGAGCCAGGCAAATATTTACTCAATTGATTTAATTGAAATTGCCCAGTGTGGGGCGACTTGTACGTTCCTCGTATGCTGCACTCTTTTTCACTATTTGCTATGTACTTATAAATAAATACTAAGATACGTATTGGTGATGTGCATGGATTTACATATCCACTTATGAATATGTACAATTTTGTTGTTTTATTTTTATTGTCGTTTCCACATTATGTATTTGGTATGTGTGTTGGCTTTGAATTGAATTCAAATGGCGGTGTTCGATATAATTGCATGCTTGTGTGTGTGTGTGTGTGTGTACCTTGTAGGAAATCGGACTGATCCAAGTGTAGTTTTTCAACTGGTCAACTTGACACTCATATATGTATGACCTAAGAACCGACTCGTTTTCTTGGAGCAAACTCACCCTTTTAACATGGCGCTGGCCTAGGCGACGGTCAATTGTCCCCGTCTGCATCCATTTGCAACTAGTCCAAGGTTAGTCCGAAGTAAACCAGTTTCAAACCAGTTGCGAAGCGACTAGTTTGCAAACTAGTTTACTCTGGATTTGTTTTCTAACCACTAGATTTTTAAATAATTATTTTATTTTAAAAATATTTAAAAATAAAAACAAAAAATCATCGGTAATAAAAAAAATTTTGGTGCATTTAAAGATGAACCAAGATGAACTTCGACTTGTTCGACACACTTCTGCTGGAACTGTGTGGGGGACTTCGCCTGCAATTAATAAATAAATAAATAAATAAATTGAAGAATAATTTCATAAATAAATAAATATAGTAATACATTCCTTTAAGCAGTCGCTGCAATTCGTTGCTTTACGCAACCACGCAAAATTCTAACTCAAATCATTCAAGACAAAACGTGCAAATCGAGCAAACTTCGTGTCATAGAAACAGAAAGTTCGAAAAATGAAAACATTTCTACGTTGTTGTTGTTGTAGCAGAAGAATTGCAAGATCAGCCTTAACAGTATTTTGTTCGCTTCTCTCTCCTCTGTTTCGTTTTTCTCGTTTTTATGTGCTCTTCTCGCATATGAACGCGCACACAGAACGTGAACGATTAGACGCGAACTTACTGACTTCTGCATCCGCTGACAGCTATTTTAACAACTTGTTGTCCAATTGACTTACAAAAAACCAGTTGAAAGACCAATGAATTTTGGGAACCAGTTGTCTCAGGTAGTGACAGGGTAGTGACAGAAACTGACACTGCGCCGTAGATCCATGAACAGTGTAAATGATGTTAATATTACAACAACAACAAATTAAAGTTATGTTAGGTTGTGAGGTGTATGTGTGGGTGTGTGCATGAGACCTAAAAAAGGCTCTCACAATGGGATTTCCTCCATAGAGGTGCAGTCATACTCAACCGTTTCAGTCAATGAGCCAAATTGATTTCGTAATTAACTCTTTCGACCCCGATTTTTATCCTGTGTCTCGATATAACTTTTTGGTATTTAAATCATGAAACATTTGCCTAAGAAGTGTGCACACGACATTTGAAGTCGCCACGCCTCTTTGTTAGAGTTCTAGAGTTTACTTTTGAACAATTTTAGCTTTAAATGTGTTAAATAAATTTTGTATCAATATTTTGTAATTACAGAAAAGTTATTCAATATTTATGTAAAAATACAAAATTATCAGTTTTTGTTTTTATTTAACCAATATTAAAGAAACAGAGTTTTGATGAAACGCATCGCTATGAATGTATCTAAGCCCAGTTCGGGTCGAGATGTATACATAAAAATACTGGCATAGCGGCGCACAAGTGCTGCATCTGCTGCTTCGTGGCTTAATTGTTCAATTAAGTAATGTCCAAAAAAGCATATAAAATAAATTCAACTTGAGTGCATTTGCTGCCTTCGGAAGTGCGCGAGCAAATAAGTACTTGACCTCGTCGCATCATAAGCCGCCACAGTCTGCAGTCAAGATGGGGTTCCGCGTTAACCTTTGGTAGCCTCAAGCAATTAACAACTCGCACTACATACTCGCAATAGTTGTTGCCGATGCAATGCGCGACAACAATTCTGTGGTCAAAAACAATAACCGCCTAAGTAGAAAATTCCTCTTTCGAGCAATCTCGTTTCAAAGTTTTAGCGCGTAGTGTGTTCGTTATGGGAATGCGAATAGGTTTTTATTAATAAGTTTTTTTATTTTAAAGTTACAAACTCCCCGATTTTACACAAACGTAGAGCAGAGTCAAGGAAACGTGGTGGCATCCATAACTCAATATCTTCTTAAGTCGACTTAAGCGGTTATTGCTCTTGACCACAGAATTGTTGTTGCGCTCGATTTGTGATGAGTGGTGAAGGCGGGAATTGGGTGCGGCTGGCCGCACCACAGCTTTCGTACGCATTCAATTTCTTTTGCCGCATGTTAACGAACAAAGAAAATAAAACAGTGTTTCTTTGTTACAAATGTTATAAAATGAACATATAAATTACAAGGAACTCTGCATTTTCAAAATTTCTCGCTTTGATAAAATTTTTCAAATAGTGAAATAAACGTTTTTTAATATTTCATCTACCAGTAAGAATGAATTCTAAAAAAAATTAAATAAAAAATAAAATAAAAGAACATAAAATAAAATAAACTAAAAAAAAATAAAATAAAATAAAATAAAATAAAATAAAAAAAATAAAATAAAAAATAAAAAAATAAAATAAAATAAAATAAAATAAAATAAAATAAAATAAAATAAAACAAAATAAAATAAAATAAAAAAATGAAACAAAACAAAATTAAATTAAATTAAATAAAATTAAATAATATAAAATAAATTAAAATAAAATAAAATAAAATAAAATAAAACAAAATAATATAAGAAAATAAAATAAAGTAAAAAAATGAAACACAACAAAATTAAATAATATAAAATGAATTAAAATAAAATAAAATAAAATAAAATTTTAATTTTTTAATTGATTGGCACGACAGCCCGCTTACGCGAGACTAAGGCCTAGCTTCCCGCAACCACCCGTGTTGTGCGTGTGAATTTTGTACGCGGGTGGAAGGGACCTACACTTTTATGCCGGTTCCGAACGGCAGGTTGGGAGTTTTTTCATAGGCAATTTTTACTCTCAGAGGTTTGCCATTTCCAGCTGAGAG